>CALZFC010000251.1:3202500-3247500 GCA_945643635.1 Allodiplogaster sudhausi
ACATTATCAGCAACTCTGTTTTTTACAACTCATATCTACTTGTCAGGTCAGCACTTTCAACTTTCAGCACCTTCCTTTCTATTCTTTGTAACGACAAAACCACCGTGGCCAAACTGCAGCACAAGTCAGAAGATTATTCTGGGAAATTTTAGTTTTAGTGTTACTTAATTTTAATGTTTGCGTGATAAATATTTTGAAGTGAAAGCGTCATCATTTCAAGAGATTTTCATGAAGGAATTTGATTTACGAAAAAAGGCGCCATCAATTCCCCTAAAAAGCTGATTTCATTTAAACTTTTTAAAATTTGCTTCAAAATATATATAAATAAACCTTGGCCGATGATATCCTAAGCCTAAGCCTCCAGATGAGACCGAGCCTCATCTTCGCGTTGCAGTTTGTCTCAATCTCTGTCTCAGTCTCTCTCTCTCTAAAACTTTCTCTCTCTCTCTCTTTCTCCTGTGTACGGCACAATGTCGGAAGCCGTTCAGCTTGAATGTTCTCGCAGAAAAAAAATTTTTTTTTCGCAATTCTATTCATATTTATTTATGTATTCCTTTATATCAAAAAGTGCTCTTAATATACTGTTAACAATAATTAATTTTTCAAGTTGAAATTAAGCAAATTGAATGATGTATACGGACCATGACGTCAAGATCGGCTGAGGATTATTAAGGCTAGCTATATAAAAATTCACGGAATGAAAACCACCGGGGTTCAGAAATGGGAAGAACTAGCTGGATTTGGACTGGAGATAGTACCATTTTCAATTAACCTTGACACAAGATAAAAGATTGGGAGTATTGCATATGACAAGGTCTAAAATGTGGTTGTTGCAAGTAGGGGAGGGTGTAAGTTGTGCAAAGAAAGAGGAGGTGATAAGATCAAGAAAAAGTTTGGAATGAGGGGAAGGACTGCCGACCTGGGGAGGGTTGGGGAGAGACCAGAAAAGATCCGGATAGTTAAAGTCGCCTAATAATATCGATGGATGCGGGCAAGTACTGAGATCTCTGAGTGATTTTACAAGAATAGAATTGCCTTTTGCAGATGTGGAGGGAGCACGATAGACAGTGAGGACGCGTACGAGATCACCGTTGAATGAAATATCTAAAGCTAGAAATTCAAAGGAGCCAGCATGGGATTGAGAGCATACAACTTTAGCAGAAAGCGCCGAGTGGACAAGCAGTGCTACGCCACCCCCTTTGCGACGGAGGCGGTCATTACGGTATACAGAGTAATTGGAGTTGCCATTTAAAAGAAATGAATCAGGAATCTTAGGGGAGAGCCATGTTTCTACAATACCGATAAATCCGTAAGACATACTTAACAAATTTGCTAATTCAGCGGATTTATTAACGACGGATCTAGCATTAAAGAGTATGGCTGAGCAACACGGGGACAATTGCTTGTGATCGGCTTGAGCTGGCCTTCGAGACATGTTCAGTAGTGATGATTGAGGGGAGGCCATTGGTGGAAAGAAGACGATTTTTGATTAGGAAGCGGCCAATATTGGAAGGGTTGAGGTTGGAAGGGGGCCGGAGAATAAGGGATGGCATTGCGGTTGCCATATTGAGGAGGGTGAGATGGTGGGGGCAATGGCAGAGGGGAGAGACGAGGGATGTTAGAGACAGATGAGAGACGGCGAGAGCGAGGGTGTGAGAGAGAATGGGATTGATTGGCCTGAATGTGACTGGAGGATGGAAGGTGCGAAGGGAGTTGGGGAGGGGTTCGGTGGTACGTGCGTGGAGGACGGAAGAACTTGGAGTAGTCGGGGGGAGGACGGGGAGAGGATGGCTTGATTCCTCTTTGGGCGAGAGTGAGAGAGGGGCGAACAGAACAATGATAGAAATCAATAGAATGAGCAAGGCGATGGGCGGATTTAATAAATTGGTGTTGGATGGAGGAATTGGGGAGGACGACTTTGAGGAGTGCGGTGCGCGAACCGCGGGAAGGGAGAGGGTAGACAGTGACGGGAAGGGCACAGATGTTCAGGTACGAGAGCATTCGTTGAACAACGTCAAAATAGAAACGAATGTTGTCGGCGGCGGAGCCAACGCCATAGTCTACTCCTGAGACAACCACTGATCGGCGGCGCTCGGTGCGATCCTGTTTTTCCTCCTCCGTCTCAATAGAGTGGTCAAAGTTGGGAAGTGGAGCGGAGTTGGCCGTGGGGACGGAGACAGCCCGAGGGTTGAGAGGGGAAGGGGAAGACATTTCGGCATCAACATTGTCAGAATTGGGGGGTAGCAAAACACGAGAGGAAACAAGCGCGCCACAAGATCAAAATGGGCTGCCTCCAACTTGGCCAAGCGTTCCTCCTTTTGGGTGATGAGGGCAGAGAGTGCGGCGTTTTCGGTGTCCTTGGCCGCAACTGCGACAACCAGTGCGTCGATCTTCTGTGCCATGCGGTAGACGACCTCGTCCTCACTGAGAGCGTCGGAAGGCTCTTGTTCGACTGGACGACCCCGCTTACATCGATTCTGGAATGCATCGGCGAACGAGACAAGAGGAGAGACCGGCTTAGGGGGAGCAGGAGAAGATTCAATTTCATCGGCAGACATAACTTTCGAGGGGCCTTGTAGATCAAATATTCCCCGGCCCTAGGGAACAATAATTAATTTTTCAAGTTGAAATTAAGCAAATTGAATGATGTATACGGACCATGACGTCAAGATCGGCTGAGGATTATTAAGGCTAGCTATATAAAAATTCACGGAATGAAAACCACCGGGGTTCAGAAATGGGAAGAACTAGCTGGATTTGGACTGGAGATAGTAGAATTTTCAATTAACCTTTAACTTTCTCATTGCGTTCTCTCTTGATTTATCATCTCTCTCTCTCTCTCTCTCTCTCTCTCTTCTCTCTCTTTTTTCGCTGAACCAGAGTGCATTGGAGTAGAGAATCGGTTGTACGTCTCTCTCCATTCGATATTTGCATTTCTTTTTGGATACCGTAGAAAACGTCTCTGTCTATGCACACGAAAAGCCACGCAAACGAGTGCATTACGGGGGGGGGGACGTCTCTGCTTACAATTAGAAGAGGGAGCTTGTATCCCTTTTGAGAGAGGATAGATACACATGCAGCTTGATTTCAAATAATACAATGAGAGGTCCATGCGTGGTATGATAATTCATAGCTTCATTTATGGCTCACCTATTCAATTGTTCTCTTTCGTCGGATGCTTCCTTTCATACTCCCTCCCATCATAATGACGGAATTAAAGCCTTATTGTTAGAACATATTTTTCATGTTATTACAATCAATCACTGATTCTTAATCAATCTTAATCATAATATCCATCGCAGCTCTAAACCACGGTGTCTAGGATGATTGATTGGTTGTTTAATTCAGTGCTCATCTTTGTCCATATCAATACATATCTCAATTTCTGTTATTTTTCCTATCCTTTTCGTTTTTAAAATCTAAGTGCCTAAATCGGCCCGAGCCGGGTCTTAAATTACAGGGCTCGGAAAAATTTTGGGCCCATTCCCTCCTCTGGTCTCGAGTCATTGGATATAAAACTTATTGTTATTAGTTGATGAAAATATTCTTTAAAAAGCACTTTGCACAACAATCAAAATGAAGGTTCAGATTAATCAGGTCTTTAGCGACTTAAAAAGATCAGTGGAAAGTTGTAACATTATGTTTGTTAAGGAGTTTATTATGTTATAATATGGTATATGTTTTTTAATAAGGGGAAATGAGTAACAGAATGTTGGCGTAGAAATCACTTTATATTAATATTCTACCCTCTCCGGTGATTTTGCAAGGGCTCATGAGAAATATAATTGTGGATGCTTTGATAAAAAGACGAAATATGAGATGCAATAACTTAATTAATTGCGAGAGGAAATGAATGTTGCATGGCACAAAATAAATTAAGATAATAAATATATAAAAAATTGACGACAGGGAGTACACTGATCGAAACAGAAATAAACTGGACGAAGTGAACAAATTTTTATGATAGCCAAGTTGGAAAATTTATACTCTATTTTCATTTTTCTTGTGTAAATGAATAATAATTCTTGTATATGAACGATTATATAACACACAAATCTCTTTAATTGGTCACAGTATATTTCCTGTTAGAATAACTGTTTTTGAAGATCGCAACGATAAGACTATACTTCCGGTGGTTTTATCGGTGACGACAGTCATGAACAGGCTTTGGTTGAGCTGTCCATGGTCGTATCAAATTCAAATAAAAATAAGAATGCCATCAACAAATAGGTGGGTGATTCGGGGGAGTAGAAAATGGAGAAAGATGAATGGAAAACAGTTCCTGTTTGGTCGGAATTGTGAAAGTGAAAATGACAGATATGGATAAAGAGAGATTCGTTGTGCGTCATCCGCCAGAAACATAAACGAACGAGAGGGCATTGGAATAGAGAATCGACTGTACGTCTATCTCCAGTCGTCCGTATCTGCAAATTTTGCAGACATGCAAGAAATTTACATACAGTCTCTTTATCTCTTCTCTTCACACTCTCATCCTGTTTGCTCTAATACTTTCACTCTCTCTCTATGAATCTCTTTCTTACTCGGCATCGCTCTCTATCTCTCTCTCTCTCTCTCTTTATCTATATTTCTCCCTTTATCTCTTTCTCTTACTCAATTTCTCTCCCTCTTTATCTTTCTCTTTCTCTATCTCTGTCTCTCTCTCTTTCTCTACCTTCTCTCCCCTCCCTCTTCCCCTCCCAACCTCTCGCACCAGCTGGTCACGAGCCAGAAGACAATGGTGAAGACGGTGAGGAAGAGGATCGGCTGCTGGACGAGCACCGTCTTCATCACGAACGGAAGTTATAGTTGTCACAAGGGGAACTGTTTCGCCATCAATCTATCCATTTTCCTGTTGCTTCTTTTTCAATGCATTTTCTTAATATTCGCAGGAAACTACTTCATATCAAGAGAGTTAATAAGATATCGACCCGGGGTGAATGGAGTTTTATAAAAGCGCTTGCCTTCAGTGAAAACCGCCTGGATGCGATTGAGTGCGTGTTGACGCGTCCTGAAAATATATTTGTGAAATTAAATAAGAATTAAATATCCATAAAAACAATTGTGTTATTTTAATAATATTTAATTAATATATTCTTTAAAAAAATTAATATTTTGATCTTTAAGGAGATATCCGTCAAAAAGTTGCTTCTCTTACTATATGATCAGCCTTGGCCCAAAACATCGATTGGAGGTGTTCTCTCTCTCTTTCTCTCTCTCTCTTCCTCTCTGTCTCTCTCTCTCTCTCTCTTTCTCTCTTTCTCTCTGAAAAAGTTATAGCGCCATATAAGGCCAACGTGATTGTTACTCAACAATGGATGTACATATATACATATTTTTATGACCAGCATGAAAATGTTTATTTTGTTCTTCTTGTATTGAGAGAAATGATCAAGACACCTCTTTATTCATTTCTTTTCGTTTGAAAACTGTGCCATTGTTGATCTAATTCTCCTAGGATAAGAAGTCTATCCGATTATGTTCTAGACAGGCTGGCTCTACGCCAAGGCAGAAGTTGTCGGGTGTTAAAGAATAAATTTTGTTTATCGCGAATTAGATCAAATAAAATAATTATCCTCACTCTCTCTCTCTCTCCGCCTCTCTCTCTGTCTCTCTCTCCATCTAACACTTTCTCTTCCTCCCGGCCTCTCTCCCTCTCTTTTTCTCCTGTGTATCCCTCACCTTCTCCCTCCTACACTCACCACGACGCCAACGAAGATTTCCCTGCTCTCTCATCGATAAATCGTAGATGTTTGCATATGTCAGCTAATTTATTTCATCAACTTTTTCACAAGAAGATTCCGAAAAGATTACCATTCTTGAGCAGATGTCTTCTGCCACGAGGGAGTCAATTGAAACATTCCTTTTATGGCAAATAGGGGCTGGAAAAGTATCTCAAATCAATTATCGATAAAATACGACGAGGAAGAGTGAGCAGAATTGCGAAGAGAAGGAAGTGAAAGGATAAAGGCAGTGTATGAATGAGAGGAACACAACAGCCTAATTGACCAATAAATAACTGGCTCCTGCTGTGCAGCCGACCCCGTCTTCGTGCAATCGGCGTTTAAGTAATATCGAACCCGTACGAGGGGACGTCTTAACACTTCACAATAGTCTCTCTCCCTCTCCCTCTCTCTACCTTCTCCCCCCTCCCCGTTCCTCTCCCAACTTCTCGCACCAGCTGGTCACGAGCCAGAAGACAATAGTGAAAACGGTGAGGAAGAGGATCGGCTGCTGGTCGAGCACCGTCTTCATCACGAACGAGAAGTTCACCGAGAAGGAAAGGAGAGGATGTCGTTATCACAAGAGAAGAATGGCTGTCTCTCACAATATTCATGGCGTTCTAGTTTTTTTTTCTCACAATTATCTCTCTATCAATGAATCTATAATTCCTTGAACTTCTTTTTCTCAAGTCAGATATCACTTTTATTGTTTTTTTTTCAACAAGGGCATTACCTTATTATTCAAAAAGGACAATTGCTCAGAATCTCCGCCTGATACCGACAACGCTGTTTAGCGCTTGAGATGTATTAGAAATTGAATTAATAATAGAAGCCTTGAGAGAGGCAAAATCAATGCAAAATGGAGGTAATAAAATAAAAGCGCTTGCCTTCAGCGAAAACTACCTGGATGCGAATGAGCGCGGCGAGCATTATATAATTACGAAATTAAATAATATGAATAAATATTAAGAATAACGCGCATGTTATGTTAACAATATTAATTTAAAATCGTATTAAAAATTTTTATATTTGAACTTAAAGGTGTTATCCGCAAAAAATAGTTGAAAAATAGCTTCTCTTTCTATTCACAAGATCAACTTGGCCCGAAAGATCGACTATAGGTGTTCACACTGTTGATCTCTGAATCTGTTTCTATCTCTCCCGTTAACTCCACTCTCTCTCCCTCTCTCTCAGTCTTTCTCTGATCGCTCTTTCTCTCATTTTCTGTTTTCGACCGGCCATAACCAGATCTGGTAATAAACCCTGTTCGTAATCATCGCCATTTGAAGAGTTTGCACTGGCGATTAGCAGCGAAGACTTGATCTTCCTTCATTGCAAACTCAGCTCTGATTGTCCGTGGCAGAATGAATGTGTGTATGAGGATTTAATTTTTCAATTCAAAAAATTAGAAAAATTTAATCCTCAGAAGCTCTTTCATTCTGATTCGAACTATCAGAGCTGAGGTTGCAATGAAGGAAAACGCGGTCATCGATGCTAATCGCCACTCTTCAAATGACGAAGACTATGAAAAGAGTTTATTGCTGATCCGCGGCCGTAATTCATTCGGAATTTGATTTCTTATCATATCTCATAATCACTATCAATAAAGAGAGGGAGGGACAGCCCTCGGACTGCTTCGTGTTCGCATTCCACATGTCCGCGCCGTAGAAATCGCCAAAGTAAGTGTCGAGATAAATTTCTTCTATAGAAAGACTCTGAATGAAAGCACAATTCCTTCTTTAAAAATGAAAAGCTTCTGATTATTTTTACGAAATGTTGCATTATTGAAAAAATAAAATTTATCTTTAAAAAATTTCAATATTTCACAAACTATGTTTTTTTTAAGTTTTCTATGGGATTTACATACATATGTATATAACCTATTCACCCAAGGCATCATTCTTGATAAAAACGCTTACTCTTTTATTTCTTAAGTTGCTCGCTATACCACCGCGTCCGCTTTTCGTGATGTTTATAGTGGGAATAAATTTTTTTGCATACATGAACTGTTTTGATATCTGATTGTGAGCAAAAAAGAGTAATTGATCTAGACGGCTAGCATGGTCGTGGACAGCGAAAGTTTGCGATGGCAGCGTGGCCAGAGAACGAGATACAAGCAGAAGTACATTGCATACAGGATAAGAGTTAAGAACAGAGAGAGATAGAGAGTTGGCGAAAGAAATAGTGTCACACTGGACAAAGCATTAAGCTAGTGACAGGACAGAGGGACGAGGAGTTCACCTCGAGTGAAAGGAAAGCTCACTTGCCATATTGCCATATTCCACGACGACTTCTGCCAACATTTCCCGCCGGCCTTGATGAACTCGCTCACGTTGACGAATTAGACTGCAAAGTAGAAGACAAAAAGTGGGAAGTCTCTACCCCTCCCAGTTAGCAAGTCATTTTCATCGAGTAGTCGTTGAAATGCTAGACTATGAAAGAGCTTGAGAGCGTTTAAAAGGATATGAGTCTTGAAATCAAAGAATACAGCTTTTCGTTCGAAACAAGCTTTTTAATTTGCTAATTAATTTTCAATAAAACACGTCTAATCAGGTTCTGAGTCTCCTGAAACCAGAGGTCCATGCAAGGTTCGGTTCGCGGATACGCATGAATTCATTGTATCTTGCCGTAGCTTCATGTCTTCTCCTTTTCTTTTCCAATTTCTCCCACATTTTCTTCACCGTGAAGTAGATCTTTTTCGGTCTCTCTTTCTCTCAATCACCTAACAATAAGCGTCTGTTCCGTTACAAAAGACGATCAAAACACTTGTGATCTCTCCTGGAATGATTTCATTGATCATTCTGCTTGATGCAGTACACTAAGTTCGGAAGAGATGCTTATTTTGTAGATTTTATTTCTAAATATTTCCTATGTTTGGGTCTGTGATGCTGATGTTCCGGATGCTGGCAACAGGGAAAAAGAAGGGCGAAGGAACCTTGGAGACATCGCCTATTGTTTGGAAGACGTCACTCGCGGTTTGGAGTACTTTGGCAGCACCTTCAATATGACATTCTACGGGATTTTCGAGGCTCACAAGGGCAGTCATACCGTCAGGCTGCTGAGGATGAAACTTGGAGTTGGCTTTCTTCAAGATGTTTTGCTTGATATTGTTCAGGACGGTGATCTTGGTCTCTCCTTCCTCATCAAGCAGAAGCTGATCACGTTGATGATGTCAGCAGCACCCTCAGATCCTCCCTTCTTCTCCCTTGTACTCATGAGACGGCCGTCACTTTTGACAGTGAAGTTAGATTTTGACGAGTTCCTAAAGTAAAGTTTAATAAAATAATGGCATTTAATTCCCAAAGTATTGCATTAAAAAATTCAATTTAATAAACCTTTGGCCTTCGTGATGTTTCGGCAGTCGTTCTTCTCTGCAAAGGAAAGGCCAGATCCTGTGGGACAGTCGATCCACGAGATGCGTACTTGAACCTAAAATAAATATTACAAGTACATATTATATGTTGATGAGCCGATTGGGTTTCGCTGCATAGCAAAAACTATTGCGAAATTTTGGTGACTTTCTCCCAAAGGACTTAAAATGTGTGCTAGCTGTATCAATTTGTGTGATGGTATTGAAGAAGCATCATCATCAAACAATTGGTCCAAGGCTGAAGAATGAGAGAAATGAGAAGTTTCCTTACTTCTTTGGTCGCTTGGCGAAGCTGTGCTGAGGTCAGCATGACGAGTTCACAATAACTACAATTGTGACAAGAGCTAGAATTCAGTTGATCGAATAAAAGATGTTGGACGGCAGATGTATGCTGCCATGCCAATGGAATCGTAATTCCGCACGTTTATGGCGCGTGAAACCTGGACAAATTTATTGTTGTTACATGACTGACAGTGAGTAACACAGACATATTCACGCAATTCAAACATTCTCCGAGTAATTCGAAATTTATTGACACGACAAAAGTTTATTGTTTAAGAAAAAATATCACAATAAAAAAAAATTTAAAGAAGAAAATCATTAAAAGAAAAATCATTCTACAATAAGCAATTGCTACAAAATCAATTGAAGAAAATCATATAACAACGCAGAAATGTCGCAGAAAATGTTTAGTAGCAAGTATGGATGAAAATGGTCGACTAGAGACAAAACACTCATCTACTGTCTCAGCCTCGGTCAACTGAGAGAGGAGATTGCTTGTCGATATTGCACTCCTAGCCTGTCTGCTCTTCTCTAGCCTCCGTGTTCTAATTGCTCTATCGCCGCCTGTCTTTTCCTATCTCTGACTCATATTCGCTCCTTCTCTCTCTCCTTCTCTCTCTCTCTCTCTCTGTCTCTGTCTCCCTCGCTGTCTCTCTGCCTCTGTCTCTCTGTCTCTCTGTCTCTCTCTCTCTCTCTCTCTGTCTATGTCTCTCTGTCTCTGTCTCTCTCTGTCTCTGTCTCTCTCTGTCTCTGTCTCTCTTTCTCTCTCTCTTTATGTCCGATTGGGACTCCATTGACTTTGGTACAACTGCGTAAAGAGACCGAGAGAGAGAGAGAGAGAGAGAGAGAGATAGCGAGAGACGATTTCAAAGGCGGCGGCGAGACAGAAATGAGAAAACAGAGGTTAGAGAAGGGTTGACAGTCCAGACGTGCAATATCGACAGCACTGCCATCTCCTTCTTCTGTTTCTCACTGCAAATCGTTCTTTTGCTATGCCCAGTTTCTTTCATTTTTGAATATTAATTATTATTCAAATTATCTTCCACTGTGTCACATCTAAGTCTCTCACAGATGTAGATCACAGATCGCAGACGTTTCTTTTCTCATCCTTCTTTTCTCAACACATTCACTACCTTATTTGCCAGAGAGGTCTTTCAGCAGATCAACGTGGAAATTGCGAACAAAAACACTTTAAATTTCGCAGTAAATCACCCATTTCAATCTTAGTTGTATATATTAATTTATCACTAATTATAATGCTAAACCAGTCGTATCCCCGCCTCTCTCTCTCTCTCTCTCTCTCTCTCTCTCTCTCTCTCTCTCTCTCTTGCAATCCTAGGACAGGCGGAAAACAACGTGCATATCGTTAGCTATTATTTGCTTTACGTCGGCATCCGCCACAGAGAGGAAGCCATGTGTCCGGAAGTACAGATTCAGATTAATCTTCTGTCTCTTCCATTTATTAGTATCAATGAGAACCACCAAAGCAAACCACCGTTTCGATTTTCATATAATTTGTACTAAAACAAATTTCAAGTAAACATATGTGTATAATTAAGTAGGATTCAAAACTGCGATCAAAACAACATTTCACTGATTTCCTCAAAAACATTTAAATAATTCTTCTATTTTTCTGATCCATTTTTTGGCCAAGATTTATCGTATAGACAGAAGGTATTTTTCGTCGGATAGCTTATTTAAGATTAACGTATTGATTTTTTTAAGGAATATATTCATCAATATTATTGAAATAACCGACGTGTCGCTCTGGGTATTTATTGATATTTAATGTCTCAAAAATGTTTACGACGCGTTAACGCCAATCGCGTCCAGGTAGTTTTCACTGGCGGAATGCTCTTTTATACGCTTCATCCAGCATTGATCGCTATCTGCCTTTCTGCTCATTCTCTCATGTCTCTATCACCGATGCCACCCCCTTGTTTTCGATCGGCAGTGACCAGATGGACGTTCAGGACGAATGTTATCGCAGAAAAAAAAATAAATTTTTCCTAACTATATTTACTTTGTATTCCTCTATATTACGACAGATTACCTGTCATTGATGTATCATCATCGGCTGACAATGACAGCTATAACGGCTAGCTATGTAAAGAGTCAATGAATTAAAACCATCAGGGTCCGGAAATGAGAAGCATTTACACGATTTTGGACTAGAGATAGTAAGATTTTCAACTAGCCTTTAACTTTCTCACCCGCTTTCTCCCTTGCTTTCCATCTCTCTCTTCTCTCTCCCTATCTCGCCTTCTCTCTCAATCTCCTTCTCTCTCTTCTCTCTGTCTCTCTCCCTCGTTCTCTCTCTCTCTCTTACTCTCTCTCTCTCTCAGTCTCTCTCTCTCTTATTCTCTCTCTCTTTCTCTCTCTCTCGCCCTCGCCGTCATTCTACTGTGCCCCACCTATGAACCAGAGTGCGCTGGACGTTACATACGTCTCACTTTATTCGTCCGTATCTGGAAATAATTCAGAGATGCAAGACATTAACATCTTTTATCTCTCATCTACATCCTGCTAGGTCGAATACTTTCACTCTCTGTCTCTGCATCTCTTTCTCACTCTCTTTCTCTTCCTCTCTCTCGCTCTGTCGCTCTCGCTCTCTCTCTCTCTCTCTCTCTCTCTCTCTCTCTGCCCCCTTCTACTCCCAGTCTCTCGCACTGGACGAAGTTTCCTCACGTTCTTAACCAGAAGACAATGGTTAAAGGAGGTCTCCGGCGAATAATTAACATATCGTTTTTAAAGTATAGATGAGTTCGCCTAACCGTAAAACTTAGAGAGGGAAAGTTTGAATGAATTTCATCTTATCATTTCAGAATTATAGTCATTTTAAATATCACGGGTAGAGAATTAGCTACTGTAGATCTTATTGTTAGCATCCTCCTATTTTGCATCGCTCGACCGCATCAAAAACGCCAAATCCATCTATTTTGAAAAAAAGCTCCGTGTATAACAAAACCGGCCAAACCAGAAACACATTCTTCAAAGCGTGCATATCGGAGGACGCAACCGTTATTGGCAGGAATTTTCTCAACAGGTCAGCTCCCTATACAATTTTTTGATCACAAATTTCTGTGGAGAGAGCGCAAGGGCAGCAGCACTGAAATGAGAGGATCACAGCCTTACGAAAACGTGACGGGTAGAGCACTAGGCATATTTTAGCCAGTGGCAGCTTGAGTCCCTTCCGTGCGGGACACTTCATGGGTCAAATGCCTATTTTGAATTGTTTGTCCAAACATTCGCCGGAGACTTCCTTTAAGAACGTGAGGAAGAAGAAGATATAACAATTTTTCAATGTTTATATTATTGCGTGTTATTCTGGACCTTTTTTATTCATAATATTTAAATCACAAATCTGTTTGCGCTCATTCGCATCCACGTTGTTTGCGCTTTTATTAACTTCCATGCATACTTGCAATGATGACAAACTATGATGCAGGAATTTAATTCAATTAAATATACTTCTAAAACTGATGAAAAAGTTGCCACTGACGTTCGGGAATTGCTTAGCGGAAAGTTATTTACTGAGAAATAACTGTTTGTGTAGCCTCAGCATCCTCTCCGATACAAACTCCCGTCAAGTATCGGATGAAAAAATTTGTCCATTATGTTTCCATGAAGAGTATAATTTAAAAAAAAAAACCAACCACCAGATTAGTTTTGATAAATACCGTATTTTCTCTATTAGTACTATTTTTATTCGTCCGTATCTGGAAATAATTCTATTTTCAATACCCCTGCGAGAGGGGGGCACTATTAGAGGGGGGGGGGGGTTCTATTAGAGGAAGGGGTACTATTTTTCAATGTGATTGACTAAATGTTTGATAACAACATTTTATTCTCAAAACCGAAGAATTATAGCTCTTCTTCAATGGAATCATCACTGGAACATCAGTTTTACAGTAGATTTTGAATGAATTTGCAATCAGTCATCCCATACCTCAAGCATAGATTCCAGAAACGTCTCTATCAGACAATTGGGGGGCACTATTGGCGGTAGGGTTCTATTAGAGGGATGGGTACTATTTTTCAAAACCCTTGCGAGAGGGGGCACTATTAGAGGGGGGGGGGGGGGTTCTAATAGAGGGAGGGGCACTAATAGAGAAAATACGGTAGTTGTGTTAAAGTCTATTCTGTGTTTCTCTATTATTGATAAGGAAGAGATAATATGCTTGTTCTTTGATGTTCTTGTTCTGAGAAGATAACAAGGATAGCACGGAAATGGCGGGGAAATTTTATTAATTAAAGGTTCGATAGAATAAGGAATGCTTTCTAATTGAATGACGAAATAACCAGTCCTTGCCACGCCCAGGTGCCCGAGTGAGAAGCGAGCAACATTGCATGCAACGCCGTCGTCGTCAAAGACACGGTCATCCTCCAGAAGGGAAATCCACTCACTGGCAAGGTCTCATTCTTACGGATTCTCTCTTTCCATATCGATTGTGAGGTCTTGAATCTTTCTTTTATTTACCGAAGGTTACTGTAGTTTCATATAAAGCAATATGATTTTCATTTCATTGCCATACTTCCGCTAATCAATGGATGGTGCATGGAAGATTATACAAGCGCTTGCCACCAGCGAAAACCACCTGGATGCGATTGAGCGGTTTGAGCGTCCTGAAAATATATTTGCAAAATTAAATAATATGAACAGAATATCCAAAATGTTGCGCGTATTACTTTAATATATTATAAATAGATATATTCTTTAAAAACATTAATATTTAAATACTATAGGAGCTATCCGACGAAAATAGTTTTTCTAACGATATGCTCAAAATTGGCCCAAAAGATCGTTTGGAGGTATACCGGGTACCCTCTCTCTCTCTCTATTTTTATCTCAACACTCACTCCTCTCTCTTCCTCTCTCTCGCTCGATCTCTCATTTTCTATATCTCCCGTTCAGTTTCCCTCTGTCATCTTTTACTCGTCCCTCAATATCTTCTCTCTAGATCACTTTATATCTCTCTCTCCCTTTCTCTCTCATTCTTTCTTTCTCTCTCATATTTTTCCTCACCGCTCCATATCTTCCTCTCTCTCACCCCCTCTACATCCAAAAGCGAAATTGTAATCGAGATTGCCTACTGAATAATGTCATGATGCTGATCATACGATGTTAATTTCCATACTCTCTCATCGATAACTCGAATAAGGATATGTCAGCTAATTTATTTCATCAACTTGTTTTACAAGAAGATTCCGAAAAGATGCCCATTCTTGAGCAGATGTCTGCTGCAAGGAGGGAGTAAATTGAAACATTCCATTTATGGCAAATAGGGGAAAAGTATCTCTGATCAATTATTGAGGAAATACGACGAGGAAGAGTGAGCAGATTTGCGAAGAGAAGGATATGAAAGGATAAAGGCAGTGTATGAATGAGAGGAACACAACAGCGTAATTGACCAATAGAAAACTGGCTCCTGCTGTGCAGCCTATTGTACACCCCCGTCTTCGTGCAATCGGCGTTTGAGTAATATCGCTCCCAAACGGGGAGATGTCTTATCACTTCACAATAGTCTCTCTCCCTCTCCCCCTCCCAACCTCTCGTAGAGCCTTCATCACGAATGAGAAGTTGACCGACAAGGAAAGAAACGCTATAGTTATCACAAGCGGATGATGTTACAAGCTGAGATCAAGGGAAAATGCATGGATGCTTATAAAAGGGCATTCCGCCTGTGAAAACTACCTGGATGCGATTGAGTGTTGCAAGCGTGCATCCTGAAAATATATTTGCGAAATTAAATGTGAATAAATATCCAGAAACGCAATTGTGTTACTTTAATAATATTGATAAATATATTATTTATGAAACATTAATATTTTGATCTTAAAGGAGATATCCAACAAAAATAAGCTTCACTTACTATTGGCCCAAGACATCGATTGGAGGTGTTCCCTCTCTCTCTACATATCTCGAAATATCTCTCCATCTCTATGTTTTTCCCTTCGGCACATTCCTCTCTCTCTCTCTCTCTCTCTCTGCATCTTTCCATCAGTATCTCTCTCTCTCCCTTTTTCTCTTGTGTATCCCTCTCCTTCTCCGCCCAACGAAGATCGCAATGGCGCGGCCATTACGAATCTGCGGCAGAATGTTGCCGCAGCCGTTCGGAATGAATGTTTTCGCTGATTTTTATTCCTCTGTACAAATGAAATATTTTTTTTATTTCTTGTAAAGAGAGCATGTACGTAAGCTTGAAGCGCTGCCTGCCCCGGGAAAATTGTTTTCGAATTCATTGACAAAAATCATTTCTCTTATACAACTCAAGCCGTTCTATTTAATGAGCCTAAGTTCATCATCTTCAGATTTTTTCCCTTCGGGATACACCACCCTTATCCTGAAAATTCATTGAGCCATAAATCCGTTCATAATCTGTTTTGAGAAACAATGAATATATCATAAACACGACAATGTGAACAAATTTTTATGCTACCCAAATTGGAAATTTTTAGTCTATTTTCGTCTTATTTGCGTGAATGAATTATAATTCTTATATATGAACGATTATATAACATGCAATTCTCTTAAATTGTTCACTGTATATTTCTAGTACAAAAACGTGAGCATGAATAACTTTTTTCTTAAATTCGTAGCGATGAATTATACATCCGGTGGTTTTATCGGTGACGATTGCTTGAAATGAAAGTCTTTTTCACGAACAGACTTTCAACGGTTTCCTCAAATTCAATTAAAAGTTAGAATATCGTCAACGAATAGGTTGGTGATTGCGGCAGTAGACAATGGAGAAAGATGAATGTAAAACAGTTCCTGATTGGTCGGAATGGTGAGAGTGATAATGACAGAGATGGATAAAGAGAGATTCGTCGTGCGTCATCCGAAAGAAACACGAAAAATCGGGTGTCCTGAAGCACAGATTCAGATTCAGCTTCTGTCTCTTCCATTTATGAGTTTGACAAAATAATTTTTTAATAATTACTTACTGAAGGATTCATATTCATTGTTAAGCAGAAAAAGAAACTCGTTAGGTAATAGAATGGGAGCAACCAAAAGCAAACCACCGTGTCGATTTACCAATTATTTGTTCTAAAACCAATTTCAAGTAAACTTACATATGTGTATGATTATGCAAATCTGCGATCAGAATCGGATTTTATTGACTTTTAAATCGTTGTAAGATCTTTATTTCCTTAGAAATATTATATTAATTCTTCTATTTTTCTCTCCCCCCCCCCCCCCCCCATTCTAAAAGTACCCCACTCTGATAAAGCCATTGAAAAATAGATCCCCTCCCTCTAGTAGAACCCCTCCGTCTTATAGTGCCCCTCCCCCGCAAGGGTGTTGAAAAATAGAACCCCGGGGTATTAATAGAGAAAATCGGGTATTTGTATTTGTGTATTTTAACGCTCTATATTAAAATAAAACTTTTTTTCTAAAATAAAACCTTGCAGCGGGCAAAAATCAGCTGAGGGATGTAAAAGCTAGCTATGTACATATATGTAAAAAGGATGAAAACCACCAGGGTCCTGAAATGGGAAGATTTGCAAGAGTTTGGGCTAGATGTTGCAACATTTTCAATTAGCCTAACTTTCTCACCTGATTTCTCTCTTGCTAATCTCTCTCTCTACATCTTCCGCTCTCTCTCTCACTCTTTCTCTATTTCTCCCTCACTCTCTCTTGTCCTCGTCCTTAGTCTGCTGTGCCTCACCTATAAATAAGAGTGCGTCGGAGTGGCGAATCGACGATAGGTTTCTCTCCATTCTTCTGTAACTGCAAATATTGTAGAGATGTAAGACAATAAGATCCAGACTCCTTCTTTCTCTCTTTCTCCCTCCATTTTCCACCTCTCCGCCTTCTCTCCACTCCCTCTTCCCCTCCCATCCTCTCGCACCAAATGGTCACGAGGCAGAAGACAATGGTGAAGAAGGTGAGGAAGAGGATCGGCTGCTGGTCGAGCACCGTCTTCATCACGAACGAGAGGAAAGTTGGCAACGCGTTCATTTGTTTTAGAAGTGTAAGAATTTTAATTGATTTGTCATGGACTGCTCAACGGAATCAGAGCACGCATGGATGGAAATGCATAAAAGCGCTTGGAGTCAGCGGAAACTACCTGGATGCGATTGAGCGCGGAGAACGCGGGAGTTGACGCGTCCTGAACAGATTTACGAAATTAATTAATAAAAAAATATCCAGAATGACACTTATTTTTATTATATTTATTAATATTTTCTTTTAAAGTTTACATTATGTTCTTAAAGGAGCTTTCGACGAAAAATAGCTTGGCTTACTATGATCAAACTTGGCCCAAAAGATCGATTGGTTCCCTCTCTCGATCTCTAAATTTGCCTCTGTCTCTATGTTTATCTCTCTCACTCACTCCTCTCTCTCCCTCCCTCTCTCTTTCTTTTTCTCTCTTTCTCTACTTTTCTCTCGCTCTCTCTCCCTCGCTCTCACTCTGGTGTGCCTCACCCATCAACCATTGGAATAGAGAATCGACGGGATGACGTCTCTCTCCATTCGTCCGTATCTGCAAATATTGTAGAGATGTAAGGCGTTAGCATCCAGTCGCATTCTCTCTCTCTCTCTCTCTCTGCATCTCTTTCTATCTCTTTTCTCTCTCTCTCTCTCTGCATCTCTTTCTATCTCTTTTCTCTCTCTAGCTCTCTATCTCTCTCTCGCTCTCTCTGCATCTCTTTCCATCTCTCTTTCTCTCTCCCTCCCTCTGCCTTTATTAGAAAACTTGTCACCATGGAAAAAATACCGATAATTAAGTACGTAACACAAATTGACATCCTTTTTGAAAGATATCCGCTTTAGAGAAAGCTCATGGTCATAATTATTTTACACGTATAATTTTTCGTCGTTTCTTTGGTTGTACAGCGCTTACCGTCCCGTCTAGTGAGGAAAGAAACAGCATCCTTTCCATCCCTCCTCGTGGAAAACGCTGCGAGTATTATGATTTTGCTTTGGCTCGTCGCTTTATATTTGGTCATAGAAAATTGTGTCTTAAGTATCCTCATCACATTCACTTCCTCCATTCTAGAACGCCTGGTCTTTCGCTTAATTGCCTATCCAACTAGTCGATTGAAAGTCCGTGCTTATTCCTTCTTTAACAATATTGCCAATAGCAGGTCTTTGAATTTATCGTTTAGATATTATTCTCTTCTGTATTCATATTCATTTCCTTTTAGTTTCATTTCAACTGCTAAATTCCACATAAATTTCACTTATCAAATTCATAAGGCAGGAAAGCTTATAAAAGCGGTTGATGAATGCGAAAACTACCTGGTTGCGATTGGAGTGTGTTGACACGCCCTGAATATATTTGTGAAATAAAATATTATGAAAAAAATCCATTATAATGCACATCTTACTTTAGTATTATATTAATTATAAATAAATATATTCTTTAAAAAATTTATATATTAATCTGGAAGGAGTTATGCGACGAAAAAAAACTTCTAGTGCTACATCATGAAACTTGGCCCAAAAGATCGATTGCAGGTGTTCCATATCTCTATCTTTCTATTTCTAAATCTGTCTCTATTGCTATGTTTTTCACTCCCGCAAACTGCTCTACCTCTCTCTCTCATTCTCTCTCTATCGCTGGTTTTTTTCATTTTCTGCTTTCGACCGGACGTAACCAGATGTGCATAAAAATCGTGTAAGAAAAAGATTGCTTATTCTCAATCACCATCTCTCTTACTCCCTTTATCTCTCACTCTCTCTTTCTCTCTCATCTTTTCCTCACTCCTCTCTCTCATCTTTTTCTCGCCCCTCTCTCTCTCTCACCCTCTCACTATCCATCTATCTCGCTCTGTTAGTTTCTCTCTCACTACCTTACTTGTTGTACAGTAGAACGTCTGATGCAGATCCACATCCGATCGGAGGGAATGTGTATGTAGTTTTCCAATATACATCGCCGACAAATACATTTTAATATATGAGTTAACAGGACTCGCTCTCGCCGCCAGCAGAGAGCTATTGAAGAATCCAGTGCGCTCCTCTCATCTGGAAGCATCTCGACGAAAAAAATACACCTTCTTTTACTATTTTTTCTCCCCCAATTCTTCGTGTTTGATTTGGCAAACATTTTAAACAATCATTAACTTAATAAGATTATTGAATATTTCAGGTTGAGCAATTCAATAATAATAATGATACGTCTTTTCTCTCACTCGAAGTAAGCACGGTTTTACAACTTTTTATGTTGATAATGTGTTTTTGTTCAACGGTTGGTCTCAATTCATTCGTCCGTACCTGCAAATATTGTAGAGATGCACGCATCCAATCTCTTTATCACTTCTCTACATACTCTCATCCTGCTAGCTCTAATACTTTCACTCTCTGCCTCTTTCTCTGTGCTTCTCTCTTTACATTTTCTCTCTCTCTCTCTCTATTTCTTTCTCTGAGTCTCACTCTCCATCTTTATCTCTCTCACTCTCACTCTCTCCTCTCTCTCTCTCATTCTCTCTGCCTACTCTCCACTCCCTCTTCACCTCCCAATCTTTCGCATCAGATGGTCACGTGCCAGAAGACAAAGGTGGAAACGGTGAGGAAGAGGATCGGCTGCTGGTCGAGCACCGTCTTCATCAGGAACGAGAGGAAAGATGGTTGCCGTAATAATAATAATAATATCTCTCTATCAATCTTTCTTCATAACTTGCGGTTGCTTCTTTTTCTCAACTCATTGTCAACGTAAAGGCATTACCCAAAAAGTATTTTTCAGTGTGTAACTTTCAGTTAAACAATTTCCGAACGACCGTGGCAACTCTTTACTCATTGTCAGTTCTAAAACTCCAGTCCCACAATCGAATCGCTCAAATCTGCACGGAAGCTCATAAAAGGGCTTGCCGTCAGCGAAAACTACCTGGATGCGAACGAGCGAGGCGAGCGTTCGGGTTGACGTGTCCTGCAAATATTATTGCGAAATTAAATAATATGAATAAAATATCCAGAATGGCGCCAATGTTACTTTAATAATATTAATTCATATCTTCTTTAAAAAAAACAGTATAATCTTTAATTAGTTATCCGACGAAAAAATTGCTTCTCGTGATATTTGATCAAGCTTGGAATATGGATTCCAGACGTTCCCTCCCTCTATCTCCAAATCGGTCTCAATCTCTATGTTTATCCTTCCCACTTACTCCTCTCTCTCTCTCTCTCTCTCTCTCTCTCTCTCTCTTATTCTCTCTCTCGTTCTCTAATTTTCTGTGTCACCAATTTTTATATACTATATTAACACATTTGGTATTGATTCTTCTGAACACTACACCTCTTGTTTTCGATTCGCAAGAACGTGACGTCCAGAAGAATTAATGCGAAATGTGTTTATTTAATATATAAAAATTTTCCGATACAAATCCAGTTCACATCAATCAATGCAAAATAATAAAAGCGCTTGCCTTCAGCGAAAACTACCTGGGTGCGATTGGGCGCGGCGAACGTTATATAATTGCGGAATTAAACAATATGAATAAATTAAGAATGCCACACATGCTATGATAATAATTAATTTAAAATCGTATTAAAACATTTTATATTTTGACCTCAAAGGGGTTATCCGACGAAAAATAGCTTCTCTTTCTATATGATCATCCTTGGCCCAAAAGATCGATCGGACGCGCCCTCTCTCTCTACCTCCAAATCGGTTTCTACTCTATGTTTATCTCTCCCGCACTTTCCTCTCCGACTCTCTCTCTCTCTCTCTCTCTCTCTCTCTCTCACTCTCTCTCTTTCTCTTTTAACACTTTCTCTCTCTGCCTCTCTCTCTCTGTTTCCTCTTTCTAACACTTTCTCTCTCTCTCTCTCTCTCTCGGACTCTCTCTCTCTCTTTTTCTCTTTTGCATCCCTCACCTCCTCCTAACGAAGATGGCAACGACGCTGCCGACGTAAGTTTGCAGAACAATATTGCCCTAGGTGTTCAGCATGAATGTTACCAAACACTTGTCCATGATGTATCCTTTTTTCCTCTACTACCACTTCTCAATCTCAATTTAACAAAGATCGTCCGCAGAAAGGATATCTAGTATGCAAAAAGCCGAGGAATGAAAACCACCAGGGCCCAGAAATCAGAAGCATTTGCGTTTCACTTTCTCACTCGCCATCACTCTTGCTTTGCCATGTCATTCTCTCTCTCTCTCTCTCTCTCTCTCTCTCTCATTTTCTCTATCTCTCTTTCTCTCTCCCTACTCTCTCACCCTCGCTCTATTGTGCCTCCCATTTGAACGATAGGGCAATGGAGTAGAGAATCGACTTATCTCTTCTCTTCACACACTCATCCTGCTAGCTCTTGTAATTGAGAGAGAAAGAGATGGGGGGAGAGAGATGTAGAGAGAGAGGGAGACAGACAGATGCTGAGATTGAAAGTATACCCATGTAACTGCAATTGGATTTGTCTTTCGTTGATATCATGAAGAGGATGCAAGCATCTTACGACGATCGAAGCCGTGTGTGTTTCTGAAGTATTTTTTTATGTTAATTTATTTATTCCTTCAATTGTAGTAGCGTGGTGAACATGGCAGGGAGAGACGTTGATGAGGGAATAGCTTTATCTTACATATCTTCGAATATTGTGTGATCATCTACGTACGAGGGAAGGGAGGGCAGAGCCCGGGGCAGCCGCCTGGCAAGATCGTTCTTCCAACACTAAATTGTGTCCCTCATCAGCGGCGGGGCAACCAATGCCGACCTATTCCACGCTGGCTCGCCCGGGGCATTGACACAATCAATTGGAATTCGCTCACAATAACTACCAATCAATAGAGCCATTTATTACGGCATTGTAATGACATTGCTCTTCTTCCACTTTCTCTCATCTCTCTCCTCCTCTTCTTTCCGTCTTTCTCTTTCTCCTCTCCCACCGTCGTCGTTCCCAGGCTCTCTCTCTCTCTCTCTCTCTCTCTCTCTCTCTCTCTACCTCTCCTACTCCAACCTTATCAGCTCGTCCATTCATTTCAGTTCTTATCTACAAAAAAAAACAATGTAAAATACAGGGATCGAGACGGAAAGAAGCTGGACGATGTGAAACATTTTATGCTACACAAACTGGAAATTTTCTACTTTATTTTCATTTAGTTAGGTGAATGAATAATAAGTCATGTATATTAACGATTATATGACTATATGACAAGCATATCTCTTAAATTGATCACTATATATTTCTAATTAAGCATGTGAGCACGAATTTCTAAAGATCGCAAGGATAAGATTGTACATGCCGTGGTTTTATCGGTGACGATTGTTTAAAATTAAAGTATTTTACATGAACATGCGGTTGTAAGCTCTCTTTGTTCCGTTAAATTCAAACAAAAATAAGAATGCCGTCAACAAATAGGCGGATGATTGCGACACTAGGCGATGGAGAAAGATCGGGGAACAATTCCTGTTTGGGCGGTGGCACTCCCTCTGAGGAAGGAGAGAGAGAAAGAGATGTTGAGAAAGAGAGAGCGAAGGTGGCAGAGTCGGAATAGGATAACTTATTGATCCAAAAGTGATTTGAAAAGATGAAAAAGACAATTTTTTTATATGAAAGATGGCTAATTATGTGCCACCGTAACGAGAGGTCTCCTGAGCAATTCAATTTTTGATTAATGAAAATGAGACATCTGACTCTAATCAACCTCGAGATGATCATTGCAAGCATTCATGGGAGAGTATAAAAGCGCTTGGACTCATCGAAAACTACCTGAATGCGATTGAGTACGGCAAGCGTGCGAGGACGCGACCTGAACAGATTTACGAAATGAATTAAATAATCAATAATAAAATATCCAGAATGACACTATCTTATTTTAATAATATTAATAAAAAATTGTAAGCTGTTCTTTTGATATATTTGTTTAATTCATACTTAACCTTAAATAAGGCATACGATGACAAAAAGATAACTTCTCTTCCCTCATCCTCCTTGTGTGTATCTCTCTCTCTCTGTCTTTCTATCTCACTCTCTCTCTCTCTCTCTCTCTCTCTCTCTCTCTCTTTCTGTGTATCTGTCTCTGTCTCTCTCTTTATTTATTTATTTATTTATTTATTCGATACATTAATAGTAATCTAACAACACTTGAAGATATGTTCTCGACTTATGGTTTTTAGGTTTTTTTTTTAATATTTAATGTACATACATCAACCTTTCGCTGTTTCTCTCTTTTTAATTTTCACTGTTTGAGTAATTACAAACGTGCATTTAAACACAAAAAAAAATCACCTATTTAATCGGCGGTTTGCATGAAATAGGATAACTTATTTCTCCGTAAGTGATTTGAAAAGATGGAAAAGACAATATTTTTTTACATGAAAGATAGCTAATTACATATGTGCCACCATAAGGAGAGGACTGATGAGCAATTCAATATTCGATTTATGAAAATGAGACATCTGACCCTGACACCACGAGTGTGGCCGATTTCCGCTCAATACCAGGCTGTTCTTTTCTCAGCTCGTATCTTCCTAAAAGTTAAATGAATGTTACTCGGACTTCCCTTTGCAACTACTGGCGGTTCGTTTTTGGAAGCTTATTCATAAAAAAAAGAAAGACAGAGTGAGAGGGACAGAGAGAAATATAGAGAGAGATAGAAAGAGACAGAGACGGAGAGATGTAAAGAGAGAGAAAGAAAGATTACACAATTCCTATGGTAAATAATATAAATAAATTGAAAAACAACATTCTTTTCACCTCCACCCTAACCATAAGTCTTCTTTTAAACTACAATTATTTCCAGTCTCAAATCCCGGTGGTTTGCGTGCGTGCATGGATAGGAAATATCCAAACAAGCTGGAACGGTTGAACGTTCTGTACTGTACGGTTTCTCGCACAATTCCTTTCCTAACCGTGCCGTTTGGCTCAGTGGCCGAAACCGTTGGTTATATCTATTTCTTGCCTACCGAATCTAAACGAGTCAAAGGAGACATTCTTTATTGGTTTGGCCCCGCTGGGGCCGAACCAGCGTCTCCAAGCCAATCGGGACGATACAACATGAAGAAGTGGCTTTGATCATGACGCAGTGGGCGGGGCAAGAGAAGGGAGAGAGAGACAGCGACCCGAAACATGTTCAGATGAGGCAGAGGGGATCAGGGGGAAGGCTGAGAAGTCAACGAGAAAATGTTGTGGCTTGAATATGGAGTTTGAAGAAGATACGAAGGAGAGTGACTGAGAAAAGAGAGAGAGAGAGAGAGAGAGAGAGAGAGAGAAAAGAGTGAGAGAGAAAGAGAGTGAGAGAGAGTGAGAAAGACTGACCGGATATACATGATTGTGAATGATTGCGAGTCATTATGGCCGGTCCAGAAAAGGGGGAAACGTGGAAAGTATGTAGGTACCGGTGCGATGGCAACACGCGCGGCGAGCGGGCGAGTTGACGCGTCCTGAAAATATACATATGTGCGAAAGTAAATAGGAATAAAATATCCAGAAAGACAATTGTGTTATTTAATAATATTAATATATATATTCTTTAAAAAATATTATCATTAAAAAATGTAGAGCTTCCATGCTTCACGCTTCCTGTTTCACACACAAACCCTCTCTCTCTCTCTCTCTCTCTCTCTCTTTCAATCTGAATTTTTCTCTATTGCTCATTCTCTCATTTCTATGTAACAGTTTCTTCCAATTATTTTGCTTCCATATTTTCTATTCCTCTATATTAAAATAAAGCTTTTTAAAAATCTCCCATTAACCATAAGCATAGTAATTTTGCAAAATTAACCAAGGCAGATCGCTTATCGATGATGTACATACATATCGTTGTTTGCTGGCATTTCTCATGAAAAAATCAGCTGATGGCTATAAAGGCTGGCTATGTAAAGAGACACGGCAAAAAAACCACCCGGGTCCATTAATGAGACGCATCTGCAGAATTTTGGACTAGAGGTAGTAGCATGTTCAATTAGCCTTTAACTTTCTCACTCGCTTTATCTCTTCCTTTAGAATCACTCTCTCTCTCTCTCTCTCTCTCTTTCTCTTACTCTCTTGATTTACCATCCCTATCTCTCTCCATCTTCCTCTCTCTCCTCTCTCTCTCTCTCGTCCTCGCCGTCATTCTGCTGTGCCTCAACTATGCACAAGAGTTCGTTGGAGTAGAGAATGCCTCACTTTATTCGTCCATAACTGGAAATATTTCAGAGATGCAGGACATTATCAGCCAGTCTCTTCATCTCTCCTCTTCATAATCTCATCCTGGCAGCTCAAATATTTTCAATTTTTGTCTGTATCTCTGCAGCTCTTTCTCCCTCTCTCTTTCCCTCTCTCTCCCCCCTCCCTCTTCCCCTCCATCCTATCGCACCTGATGGTCCAGAAGACAATGGTGAAGACGGTGAGGAAGAGGATCGCTGCTGGTCGAGCACGGTCTTCATCACGAACGAGAAGTTCAGCGGGAGGAAACGAAGTATATCGCCATCGCAAATGAAAAGAATGCCTCTCTACCAATTAATAATCTTGTTCTTGGCTTTATTCTAAACATATTCGTTATCTTACCACTTGAGAGCCTCTTGGAATCAATGTAGAATGCATAAGAGGATATAAAAGGACTTCCTACCAGGGAAAACTACCTGGATGAGAATGTGCGCGTCGAGCATGCGTGTTGAAGCGTCCTGACAATGAGTAAATTTGTGAAATTAAACAATAAGAATAAAATGTCCATAATAATACGTACGATATTTTAATATTATATTATATTAAGAAATATATATATTTTTTTAGAATTTAAGAAAAAAAAATTAATTTTTTATATATAATAATTTTAAGCTTCACGTAGAAAGTGAACGAATGGCTCTGCTCTTTCTGATATTAAATATGTAATTGGAACACATCCAATGGCAAAACGAAACTATAATAACTGGATTATATCTCCAGGTTATGATTCTTATTATTGTACAGTTACAACTGAATTTAGCAGCTTATGTACATATATTATTAAATACAATTTAATAATATACATTTTTTAATGGAGCCAAAATACAACCTTGAATTCGCACCTTTTGCATGGCTCAAAGGCGAGAGAGCATGGGATATAGAGAGGTGAAAGTAAAATATTCAGGAAGAGAAAGAGAGAGAGAACGGGAAAAGAGAGATATAGTGTTAGTGAATAATTAACATTTTAAAATGATTTCAAGGCACATCTGGTTACTGCCGGTGAAAACAGAAAATGAGAGAAAGAACGATAGGGAGTGAACGGAAGAGATAGAGAGAGATTCAGAGATAGAGAGTGAGAGTGAACACCTATAATCGCCTTTTCGGCCCAGTTTGATAATATGTATAGAAAGAGAAGCAATTTTTCGTTGGATAATTCCTTTAAGACACCCTGTCTGTAAGGCTCGATCTGCACCCTGTACTAGAAAATTTTTGATTTTTATATTTGATGAAAACTTGATCATTTGTACTACTCGACGTGCTCTTTAAAATGGTATATTCGTGATTTCGAAAAAAAAATTTCTTTCGAGATAATAGCGATTTAATGTCAAAATTCGAGTGCCCATAAATCAGTTATTTTTTAATATTTTTGAAATCTCTTTTTTTCAATGGATAGCTCTGTATATTCTCTTTAAAAAGGTCGCGGTGACGTTTCGTGAAAACAACTTTTAAGCTGCAAAAATCGCAAAAATTGATTTGAGAAGTGGGTTTTTCGGGGTTTTCAGCCCAAAACACCCCCAGTGCTCAGGGTAAGAATTATATAGAAAGAAAGCCCGTGAAATTTGCTACAAAATAGCAAAGTTTAAAAAAAAATCGATGGGTACGTGTTTTGGGAATTTGCACTAAAGTAACGATGTTCAACCTCTAAACTACCATGCAAGAGGTCCGGGTTCGATCCCCGGTCGGGGCAAAGGTTTTGCAATGTTTTGTAAACATGCAAAAAGCATATTTTCGGTCGGAAATTGATGGCTATTCATCTCATAGCTCGATATCCTTGTTCAAACATTCTATTTCTCACCAACAAACAACATATTTTCATTCTGCGTTACTATATTATGGACGATTTCATCTCGTCAGGCCAGGCTCTCGGTGGAGTTGTAGCCGGCCGAATGATATATATACTTGTATTGTGACACCGGGTCTGCTCATGACTGTATTACTACTCGGCTTCTTAGATGTAGCTTTATCACTTACTTTGTCGATAAGAAGTTAAAGGGAATATAGGGGGGGGGGGGGAGATGCGGCTCTCCAGCTTTCGCTCTTGGTCACACAGGTCACTGTATCTTCTTCTCTTATGCCATGACTGGCATTTCTGGAGCTCAAAAGAAAAAGTAAGGAGATGAAGGGCTTGCATTGATGGTGACTCGGCAGTTATCGAGTGGGGTGGAGCTCTCTCGATCTTACATATGTGTTCTCTTAGTATGCTGAGTGGTGGGCTAATTAATTCTAGAAATGGCATCATGAAGAGAGAACGAAGGATAAACTTGGTCTCAGAGTCCGTCGCGATAACTTCGCTGGGTCTCTTATGGTTACATTATTTGAAGACAAATGACTGTCCGCATGACTTCGACGAATTTAGACAACTGATAGAGAACAATGTTGAGTACTCATCTGATGGTGAGAAGGCAGATCCAAAAAGAAATCCTACAGCCTCATAATCACCCGAATAGCTCTCGAATGGAGACGTATGGGAGCCTGTAGACATGAACGGGTCTTCCCAAACATCACCCAGATGGGTCCACGATGACCTACTCTGAACATAATCCCTTCATATTTTTTCATTGATGAGCAACCATAAGCGACTTGAAAAATGCTTAAACTTATCGAATCACCTAGCTATAATGATTCGATAATTCCGCGCCATAAATAGCTCATTGCTCAAAATTCACTTTTGAGCTCCAGCAATGCCAGTCAAGACGTAAGAGAAGAATATAAGTGGCTGGAGAACCGCATCCCCCCTCTATATTCCCTTTACCTTCTTATCGACTAAGTAAGTGATAAAGCTACATCTAAGAAGCCGAGTAGTAATACCGTCATGGGCAGACCCGGTGTCACAATACAAGTATATAAATATATCATTCGGCCGGCTACAACTCCACCGAGAGCCTGGCCTGACGAGATGAAATCGTCCATAATATAGTAACGCAGAATGAAAATATGTTGTTTGTTGGTGAGAAATAGAATGTTTGAACAAGGATATCGAGCTATGAGATGAATAGCCATCAATTTCCGACCGAAAATATGCTTTTTGCTTGTTTACAAAACATTGCAAAAACTTTGCCCCGACAGGGGATCGAACCCGGACCTCTTGCATGGTAGTTTAGAGGTTGAATATCGTTACTTTAGTGCAAATTCCCAAAACACGTAATCATCGATTTTTTTTAAACTTTGCTCTTTTGTAGCAAATTTCACGGGCTTTCTTTCTATATAATTCTTACCCTGAACACTGGGGGTGTTTTGGGCTGAAAACCCCGAAAAACCCACTTCTCAAATCAATTTTTGCGATTTTTGCAGCTTAAAAGTTGTTTTCACGAAACGTCACCGCGACCTTTTTAAAGAGAATATACAGAGCTATCCATTGAAAAAAAGAGATTTCAAAAATATTAAAAAATAACTGATTTATGGGCACTCGAATTTTGACATTAAATCGCTATTATCTCGAAAGAAATTTTTTTTTTCGAAATCACGAATATACCATTTTAAAGAGCACGTCGAGTAGTACAAATGATCAAGTTTTCATCAAATATAAAAATCAAAAATTTCCTAGTACAGCACTGTATTGCGCCATGCTCGACTCTAACAGATTGGCTGTCTTAAGAATGAAATTAAAAAGAAAATATATTTATTTATTCATTAATTAATATTATTAAGATAACCTAAGTGTCGTTCTGGATATTTATTCATTTTAATTTCGCAAATATATTTCGCGTCAACACGCATGCAATCACTTCCAGGTAGTTTTCACTGAAAACAAGCGCTTTTATATGCATCCATGCTCCGTCCATTGGTCTACTCGGCATCGAGAGCGCATAATAAAATAATGACTGTACTGAGAAAAGAAGCGTGAACGCGATGATTATAATGTGAGAGAGCCATTCTTCTCTTCTGATAACGATGGCTTTTCCTTTCCTTCTCGAACATCTCGTTCGTGATGAAGACGGTGCTCGACCAGCAGCCGATCCTCTTCCACACCGTCTTCACCATTGTCTACTGGCTCGTGCACAGCTGTTGCGAGAGGTTGGGAGGGGAAGAAAGAGAGAGGGGAGAGAAGAGAAAGGAAGAAAAAAAATATGCAGAGAAAGAGATACAGAGGGTGAAAGCATTAGCATTCAGGAGGATGCTATAGTTGAGGAGGATTTTATAATCCGTACTTAATATCCATTAAAAGTGACGGATATATTTTGAGTAACATATATATTTTTGTTCATATGAATATCGCAGACTTAACGAGGAATTCCGAGTTTTGAACCCTGATCCCGTAGCTGCTTACTGCTCCGATTTATTGTGTTCCCTTTTGATAAGATTAGAAATGAGAGGAGGGGGATAAGCCGAGGCGGGCGAAGAAGATACTAAAAAGAAGAACAGGAGCAGACTGTTCCTATGCGAAAGATATCTTGTGATTAGAGAGCGAGAGGAAGATCAGAGAGTGAAAAAGAGAGAGAGAAAAAGAGATACAGTGACAGAGAGAGAGAGAGAGCGACAGAGGTTAGAGGAGAAGGTCCTCTATCTGACTCTCTCCTTCGTCCTCTTTTTATCCACCTCTGTCATTATCACTCTCACCATTCCGACCAATCAGGAACTGTTCTTCATTCATCTTTCTCCATTGTCTAATCAGACATCTACATTTCTGTTGACGGTATTCTTATTTATTTTTTATTCGGATTTGAGGAAACGGTCTAGACCAACGCTTGTTCATGAAAAGGACTTTCATTTTATACAATCGTCACCAATAAAACCACCGGATCTTATCGTTACGGTCTTAAAAAAAGTTATTCGTGCTCACTGTTTTAACTAGAAATGAACAGTGAACAATTTAAGAGATGTGATTGCGATTTAATCATTCATATACAAGAATACATTCAAATTGTTCTCACAGCAGAGAACATCGACATTTCACAATTACATTCGATCGACTTTGCTTCAAGAGTGGGCAACTGAGGCTGCATGCTTGGAATCACAAATGAAATGTAAAACATAACTGATGAATTACTTCATAATTCATTCAGAGACAAGGCTAGGAATTCGTTGGAATGTAAGCCTTGATCAACCTGCACACCACTTTTTTTTGCTACATATGTTCTCTCAACTCTTTCCATCTTCCTTCAACTTTGCGTGTTCAATTGGGCCGTCATTTTGGAGTGCAGCGATCGTTTCTTGCTCCTTTCAAGTCGACCTAGATGAAACCGGCTTGCGGCGAAAGTGATAGCTTCGTGCCCTCTAGTCAGGATGGCTCGCAATTGTTAGTTGAACACAGGCGTTATGCCACACTTTATGACCATCAAGTGATTTTTTTTGTCTTTCTTGAAGCTTTCTAAGTAACAACTCGCGCAGAAATTTGATAGATTAAAATTTTTTTAAAGCTATTTCTATGTCCATTTGCACGGCTGCTCTTATCTCTGCTCTCTGACTGTTTCTTCGTCGAAACAATCGTTTTGTATAGTCTCACGTTATTCATGACAATCAAATAATTTTTATTTTAATCAATAGAATGATTAAATAATTGGCAGGCAGTCTCAACATGTCCGCCAATCGAAGGATGCTCTTCCGTGCTGTGCCGGACTATTCGAATCACATTTACAGCGAACTGTGCAAACGATGTTAGTCCATTTTTTTTACTTACAAATTTTTCGTCTATGTAAGCGTGTTGCTAACATTAGAACAATATTTATGGCATTTCGAGGTAATAAATAAACATAAATAAGAAGAGGCAAGCACCGAAACAAATGAGCTAGGCAAGTGTGTATGTACACATGATGCCGCATGGCTTCGCTTGTGGCTTCTGCATTGTGTTAAATATCACGAAAGAATGCGAGATAGCAAACACGGACTGCCCGGTTATTTTTCTCTGCTGTTCAGTGAAGGCAAGCCGCACTAGCCAGTTCTCTTACGTCGTTAGCGAACGCCGTCCTGCTGGAAAGGCTTGAGAGGAAAGGTTCTTTGTGGCCTCGAGGCTGAAGTGGACGGCTATTATCGATGAACTGCGCTTGCACTCAAGCCGACCGAAATTGATAGAGAGGGAGAGAGAGTGAGAGTAAGAGAAAGAGAGAGAGAGCGCGCGCGAGAAAGAAAAAGATAGAGCGAAAGCGAGAGAGAGAGAAATACAGAGACGCGAGAGAGAGAGAGAGAGAGAGAGGAGGCGCGGCGATTAAAGCACTTCTTTTCGATTCTCCTTTCTTTTCATGCCTGCAAGGAAGTGATATGTATATGCTACATACATACTATGTTGTGGAAAGATTAGGGAAAACATCACTATTATTTTGGTGATACCATTCTTTCGCAAAGTACATATTCTTTTTTTAACAGTTTAGCTGCTATTCGAAATCGAGCCGGTTTAGAGTTGAACGAATTCAATTCAATAGTTCAGTGCACGGGCGATGGCCGTTCAACAGCCCATGATGCTGTGTCTTCTTCTGTCAGCATCAGTTTTCGGTTGCATCCGAGCGCCGGCGCCCACGGTGCCGCCCGTGGTCACCACAACGACGCCACTTAGCACGACAACAACAACGACGACATTCCCGACCACCTCCACCACAACGACCCTCGCGCCGCTGCCGATTCCACGTACGATCTCTTATTTGCATTTTTATAATTTTTTTTTTTAATTTGTAAATCACGTCCTCTTCCATTTTTATTCAAATAAAACTCTATATGCCTAGCCGTTTGCGAAGTAATCCGATGAAACTTTCGACGCCAATACATACAAACACGGCAGAGTCACCCGTGGCAAAAGAGATACGAGTGTGAAATTCCCTTGATAAATTCAATCATAGATTTCTAAAAAAAAAACTAGTAGAAAAATGACGCTTTTTTACAGCGGCATTTTACATTATGTTTGTTCAGCCGTGACAAAGAGAATGTTTCCTATACAGCGTGCTTGACGTGCGCTCTTCCCGTCTTCCAAGCTCCTCCCCTCTCCGAGTGCCCCGTCAATAACATCTGCTCCGACTCCACTCTCCTCGTCATCACAACGTCGCCCTGTGTCCAAGTCACTTGCAGCACGGGAGCAACGCTCGTCGTTGTCAGTACAACAAGTGATTAGGTTTATTTTCTTGTTGCTTTTAATTCTTCCTGAAAGGGTAAATTGAAGTGATTCATAGTTTTTTTTTTATATTTTTAATAGAGATGCAATGGCATTTCAGTAGCACCACCACACTAAAAACGCTTGGTTCTAGTTGGAAATTAAAAAAAAAAACTAAGCACCCTTATGACGTCTCACCCATGCAAATTGCATGCAGGGTTTCTTTTCTTATCTTCTTATAACATGTCTGTACGCGCAACCTTGACTTGGCTCCTTGTTCGCTGCAGAGGGCAGGCAACGTTGACACGGGCGGGCTGACTTGCCTCACAGGCGGCGGAGGCTACTCGGACACGGCGAATCCCGCTCTTATTTATCCAGACGCTCCTTCTGTCTACTGTCGCTACCGTAAGTCTCCGTTCTCTCTGTGCTGGACGAACTCTCAACTCGAACTGGTCCAGCTTGAGCTGTCAAACAATATGATCAAACAATTTTCATTATTTTTACTGTACAATGCGCACCTTTCCATGCTGTCGTTGTGGCCGATCCGGCGCCCGTTCCTTTGCGTGCCCGTCCGGCGTCTTCTGCTACACATCATATAGCAATGCCTGCCACCTGACCTGCGACCCATCCTCCCTGATGGTGCAGTGGGTTCGTATCTATGCTCTATGCATCCTACACCTTCATTAGCGTACTCGCAACATTTCACGTCTGCAGCGAGCCTGTCGTTGCATTTGAAGTGGGTATGCTGTTCTGTTACAGAGATGTATCGGAATAAACAAATTCATAACGAAAAAAAGTCGTAATTCTGAATTCGGAATTCCGATACACCTCTTTTCTGTCAGATGACACTTCATTAATGAACCGCGTTATCGTAAACAACTTACTATACCATCAAAGATTGTTCTTTATTAGTTTCCCGGAAGTCCGACTATGAATATTATTCTGCCAACCGAGGTCGTGTGTCAAGCGAATAATCGATATGCTCCGACGGGTTCAACTGCCCATTTCATCGGTTGCATTGCTCAGCGTCAGTCAATTTCTTCTTTTTCTGCCATTTATAATCGCATTCACAATTAGTTGTGTTTGGTAACATTAGTAATTTCACAATGATTATTTATAAGGAAAACAATTTCGCAAATAAAACAAACTAGTCTTGGATTGTTTTTTTGCAGCAGCTCAAATGGTTGTAACATTTCCCACCACCGTCGGTTGCAACCCACTTCCATGCCTCGCTTCCTATAATAATGGTCTTAAGACCTACACAACCAACTGCGCCGATGTTGTACGTTTAAGTTGTTAATGGAGCCGTACAGGCAGACATGCGGCTGATTTCAGTTTGTCACATGCCCATTAAATGAGGATGACCTAGCGATGTTATCCTTAATTATGTCACCCTTGCGATATTCGACCCAGAAGAGAACACATGTTTATTGAATTAAGTCCTTTTCCTCTTTCAGGTCTACTTCGTTGCAAACTATCCGTACAACCTTGGGACTGCAGTCCTTGTGACTTGCTCAACTGGCGTAATGATCGCTGACTTTGTGCGTATGTGGCGTAAGAAAGATATGGCTTACAGTAATCGGAATTACTTTCATCTAAATTTACTTTATCTCTACTACATACAGTACCGTGCAAAAAGATACGAACACCATGATATTTTGCTATATTTTTCTTCTTCGCAGACGAAACTTTATGAAATTTTCAGGGTTGTTTCAGTATGATGTAAGAATATTAGTAGCAGATTATTGGTTTCATTGATCCAATACAGGGCTAGAAAAAATCAATAATTCGAATTACCCAGTTTTGCGCATTTAGGCATGCAATACAAAATGATTTATTTCTTGGATATTCTGGTAGTATATATTGGATAGATGGTAGATCTGCTTTCTAAAAAATCCCTGCGATAACTTTTTGATCTAACTGTTATTTAATCCTATGCCGTTAAATGATGCCTACCTTCAATTCGAGATTCATTCACTCGGCCTAAGATGAAGAAGGTTCAGCGGGATAAATTCAATAATTTACTGTTATTCCTAGAGTATTAATGATGCCCAAATATTCGTATGTAATTACTAAACTAATTCAAATGGTTAATTGAACTGTGGAAATTAGGTGCCAACTATTTGTGAACAATTTGAACACCGCGGTCAGCTTTGGCCCGCACCCCAGAAGTGCTAAAAGTGGTGTTGTGCAGGGGTCCGTGTTTGAAAAACGGGTTTGCCTATCTATAATGATAGTTAATAGGTTTTTCCACATTCGGAAGCCCTATTTCATAAAGCCTGGATTCATGAGGCCGCCAAGGGAGGGGCAGATCGTTTGAATGTACCCTGGCATAGAGTAGTACCTTGCCCAATAAGGCAGGAAACAAAACCCGAAAATTTTAGATCGAGTCAAAAATCCCCTAAATCGATACCATAGAGTATTCTGCAATAGTCTAAAACTCAATTAGTTGATTTAAAGTTGTAATTGATCTAGAACAGACAGCTGTCAATACACCGTTAGAAAGCAGATCTACCATCTATCCAATATATACTACCAGAATATCCAAGAAATAAATCATTTTGTATTGCATGCCTAAATGCGCAAAACTGGGTAATTCGAATTATTGATTTTTTCTAGTCCTGTATTGGATCAATGAAACCAATAATCTGCTACTAATATTCTTACATCATACTGAAACAACCCTGAAAATTTCATAAAGTTTCGTCCACGTAGAAGAAAAATATAGCAAAATATCATGGTGTTCGTATCTTTTTGCACGGTACTGTACATACTACATACATACATACATACGTACTCGCAGGGTGGCGGCATCTCCGGACCGAATGAATTCCTACGCTGTGACGCCTTCTTGGCACCCACATTCGACGGAGGAATTGCTGTGAGGCAATTATTTCAATTGTCTTCGTTGACACGGGCAGGCTTTGTATTTTGAGTCGACGTTAAAGGAGCCAAAACCTCATACAAATTCAAAGTCGTGACCTACAGGACTACTACTTAAAGGGACTTTTGTATTTTGCAGGCAACCTGCGCGGATAAGAGCATCTGTGATGATCTGTGCACCGCGCCTCTCGGCCAGACTCCGGGCACCTTCACAACGTCCGCTGCTTACAACTCTTGCGAGTTTGTCTGTACCAATGGCAATCCTATTCAATATTCGGTAATCAGCAACATTCATCATTGAAACTAGTACACCTATTATGACAACAGTAGTTGCGGTGCACATTTTAGAAAACCATCATTACCATTTATAAAGTTTGCGCCTTTTAACTGAAAAATGAAGGGCAGGCTCAAAATGAATGATTATCTCGTGCATACGTACTTATTCGAAATATAAAACAAAGAATATTAGTGCGTAGGATAGCGGGATTTCAAACTGTCACTTTTCAGGTGACCTTCTCTTTATGTTTCAGCTGAGAGGAGTCATTGGCACGACGCTAAAGATTCGCTGCAGCGTCTTCTACAAGGCAGCCGTCTTTGACGAGTTCGGCCAAGATGCCGTTGTGCAAGACGTAAAGTGTACATGAAAAGTATACGCGAACTTGCATTACTGACAAATAAACTCTCATTGTAAGAACAATTAATAAAAACAGTATGCTCATGTTCACTGCCTGTGCAAGTGTCCGGCGTACGCACAACAATTCTGCAGCTAAGATGGTCTCAAGTACGGACGAAGTTGCCATTAGAAAAACACAGAGCTTGGTCGAGAATGGCTCTTTTTCTCTTGCTCCTGGGGAACAAAAGTCAGATATTTGTTTTTTGTTTCCATTTAGCATACGTGAAATCCATGCCATTCCTGTTCATACGGTTTGAATTGTCAGCTTCGCAAATTTTATTCTCTAAAATCTCCATGGGTTTTCTCAGTATACCCATTATATTAATTGATTCCGATTAACAAGAATGCCTCACATGATTTAAGATTGATATATAATCTCCGGAGGCTATTTAGTGAACAAATAAAAATACTTGAACAGTAGTAATCGAACTCGACAACTTTGTTAATCAGAAATCAGCTGAGGGCTATAAAGGCCAGCTATGTAAAAATTCTCGGCTCGGAATGAAAACCACCAGGGTCCGGAATGAAAAGCAGTTGCATGATTTTGAGATGGTAACATTTTCTATTAGCATTTAACTTTCTCTCTTGATTTACCATCTCTCTCTCTCTCTCTCTCTCATTCTCTCCTGTCTTTTCTCTATTGTGCCTCAGATATGAACGAAAATACGTTGGAGTAGAGTTCTCGTTCTATATCTGAAAATATTGTGTTAACGTCTTGCATATATATTTTCAGAAAAGGTCTTGCCGTCTTGCCGTCCTGGAAAAAATAGAGCACGGCGAACGTGCGTGTTAACGCGTCCTGAACGATTTATTGAAAGTAAATATGAATCAAATAAAATATTCAGAGGGCAATGATGTTATTTTAATAATATTAATAAATATATTCTTTAAAAAATTAATTTTATAATCATTGGTTAATTCTCCGACGAAAAATTGCCTTCTCGTTCTATATGATGAAACTTGGCCAAAAATATGGATTCCCGATAACATTTAAATGCGCACGAAACTCATGGTCAGTTTGAATGTTATGAAATATTGTTGTCGCATCTTTCTATATCACATGCTCTCTCTCCCTTGTGACAGGCAAAAAGTGCGCGAATTCAATAGTCTTAATATACAGATGTTGCTAAATTCAGCCGCACGATTATTCTCCCTCGAGGACACGGACAAGCGTCTCTGACATGTCCAGGACATTTTATTGTCCAAGACATTTCAGATGCACCTGGTAAGCATGTCAGGGACAAATTTTTCCAAATGAATAGCGAAGGGAAGTGTCCAAATTAATTATTTCTATATACTTTTCCTTTGTTTTCTTTATACGACATGCACATGTTGCATGGTTTTTTCTCTCCAGACTATGAACACCCATCTTTAACAATGGTGAGGAAAGAAGAGTGCACATAGCAGCATCAGACATTAATCATTTTGGCAATACTTCCCACTTTTGAATTTTCAATTCAAGCGCTCCAAATCACCGATAAAAGTAAACTCCCATAGATATCTCCTTCCATTTCTTCATAATGTCAATACACAAGAGCGATGAAAATCAAGTTTATCAAACAGTACAAAAAGACGGAGAGCCAATTGGAACTGCCGACAATCTTTTTGCCTTACCGGGAGGTAGATTTTTATCGATTTATTTCTGGGTTCTGAGGCCGAACGGGCAAAAAGTTTTCACTTTTCCATATATTTTAGGACTTCAGCTTTCAGGGAAACCACATTTCATTTCAATCCGTCACCTTACCGTCAGACCATTCCCTTGTTAGTCGAGGAGGCCGAATCTCTTGTCGTCGTCCGACTCCTCCTTCTCTTTCTTCATCAATTCCTCGGGAGCGGTGTCTGGCGTGGCGGCAGCATCAGCTAGCTGCCGCGGCTCCACCTCCTCCGGCCAAGCTGACCAGGCCCTTCGAGCCCTCGACGATCGGGTAGACCAACGGAACTGAGGATGTTCTCCAGAGGACGGAGCTTCCTTGCCGAAAAGAACCGCCAGCAGGTACGCCTAGACGTAATATCTTCTTCATTACTCATCTATATGAATAATCAAAAAATGTTGGGGAACGAATTACAGAATGAAAGTAATCAAGACGACAATGGATGTAAAGTTAAAAAAAAATTCACTTTGTGAACACTGCTTCTCTTGCCAAAAGTAGCAGCTACAATCAGGGGTGGCCGGGGGCCGAAAATATCCGGCCCCGGCCCCCAGAGTAGGCCCCGGCCCCCGAGGTCGGCCCGGCCCCGGGCCCGGCCACCCCTGGCTACAATACGCAAAAACAGTACGATTGAGCGTTCATTGAGACAAAGTCATAATTTCTGTCTCGGAGACACGAAATGACATTCGGCGTGTTTGTTTCACCTCTCTTCAAATTGCATACTCTCTCGCCTTCCCAGGATGTCTTGGACATTCTCCCAGACATTCTCAATGTCGTGGACAGAATATTTTTCCAAAAGTGTCCGAGACATTTCAAACACACATGAGAGACAGATGCGAGACCCGTGTATTACCATAGGTGTTTTCCTTAGTGTCTGGGACATCTGTATCCCACCCCAGAAAATGTCCTGGACATATGTGAGACGCTTGTCCGTGTCCTCGTGGGAGAATAATCGTGCGGCAGTTTTAGGCTTACAATAATCGTTATAAATATTGAGAAATAGTCTTGTTGATATTGAGGTTCGTTCGCCCATGGATATTTACCAATTACATATTTTATATCAGTAATTGGCAAGCTAAAGGCATTTTTGTAGACTTTTTAAGCGAACCTTAAATGTCTTCGATGAATTAAAAAAGATTAATTTATTTCTCAAATTAAATTAAGAATGTTAACTATCGTGAGACACAAATCTGAAAAACATTTAGAAAACATTCAACCCTTGTCTTCATTCTATCACGGATTATCAGGTCAAGTAAGACGTGGTCATCGCTGCTACGTGAGAATGCAAACTCTTCAAAGGACGATGGTCAACTCTTTATCAAAACTTATTCGGGCGTTTTTTATTAACCGTTTTTTTGAAGACATTATGGGCCACTTTTCATCATTTTGATAAATTGAACAAATGATTCAGGATGAGTATACGATATGAAATGCCTTCTCTCTTCTCTACGCCGTGACTGAGCAGGTGAGCGCAGTGATGGTCGGCACGTGGGGCTGGTCCGGGTCGAACCAGCCGTTGCCCCATTCGTTGCAGAGAAGAGTCATCGTGGCGGGCTTGCCAAAATCGGCCACGATCACGCCGTCGCGCCCGGCGTTCACCGGAAATACATTCACTTATTCGTAAGAAATAAAGACATTTTGAGTTGTAAAAAAAAGAAATGTTTCATCTATATTCTGTAATTGGAAGCAGAACGACTGCGTCTCCATGCATACATATGTATGTACACTGCTATGCTCCGTCTTTCTGCCGCTCTCGTCTCTCTCTCTGTCTTTCAAACACACACTCTCTCTCTCTCTCGCTCTCTCATTCTCTTTCTCTCTCTCTCTCTCTCAGACACGGCAATGACTGCTGATCCCTTCAGTCGTCCTCCGCAGATGAGCTCTCTCGCTCTCTCTCTTTCTCTCACGCTCTCTCGCTCTCTCTCTCTATCTCTACCTCAATGGCTGCCTGTCCCTTCTGTCCCCCTCCGCAGATGAGCGTCCGTTGAGCGCACTTGCCGGGGGAATAGTGGCGGCGTCCGATTCGAAGTCGGTCTCTCCTCCTCTTTCCCTGTCTCGCGGCGTCACCGTCACCAGTTCCTTTGCGCACTTCTCGCACAGTCGGGCGACATGCTCAACATTTCTTATTTCGATATCAATTTGCATATTTCTAACAACTAGGACTAATTTAATTTAATCGATAACAAGTATGGATATATGTACATATGTAAATCATTATGCATTTTCTATCATTATCAGAAAATGTGTTAAATTTAATGTCTGTGTTCTCTTTGACGAGATACAAGTCATAAAATGACGGAAAATATTAAAGTAAATATTAAAGGCTTCTGTGCTGTTTAGACTTGAGACTGACTGCGGCGAAGGAACGGCCAACGAGTGCAGCGATGAACACGAGGGTCAAGTGCATTTTGAGACGACAAGAAGATGAGGAGTACCTGATGTCAATGGCTCAATGCCGGACTCTTTAATATCCAAAAGCATTTGATAGAGAGAGAGAAAGAGAGAGAGAGAGAGAGAGAGAGAGAGAGAGAGAGAGAGACAGACATGGACTTTGTGCTTTCTGATCAAATATTGTACACTCATTGGCTTCAGGTATGATTGCCGGCGATTACCTGAAATGTTTTCTCCCGAAGCATCTCCAAAAAGTAGCAAGCGTGAATGAATGCTAAGCGAATATTTCAACGCACCAAATTATTGGACGAAAAAATAAAATATTTAAGAAATATTCACGCTTCTAATCTCTTTGTTCCATACTCAGCACAACAGGAAAAGGCAACAACCAGAAGGTAAGAAATACAGTTGAGCGCCGACTATTTAAGGCACTGTTTCTGTCGCGTACACAAGTAGTCAATGACACAAACAAGCACGTGGGAAAGAAAGCTGCCTAAATTTCCCATGGTTTATGGCTATGAGCATGTTCTTCCTCTAAAATCTCAAACTTCAAGGTTGGAGACATTTCGCCCATACCGGTAGCTGCCACTCATTCTCTCCCTCCGTCTCTCTCTCTCTCTCTCTCTCTCTCTCTCTCTCTCTCTGTTTGTCTGCGACATAATCGACGACGACAGTGGTGGCAAAACAAAGTCCGACTTCGATCATATCAAGAAGATCTCCAGATTCTTCAGAAAGGATTCAACAATTTTAAAGATTGTTGTTAGGTGGACCGCGTTTTGTGACTCGCTTCCATTAGTGTGACTTCTATGATGTCAACTCATTGTACAAAATTGGAGCTAAAAGAGCGAGTAACAAAAACCACCAATCAACTACAGTAAAGTTGCTAGACGTGAAGTTCTCCAAAGTTCATTCAACGAATCAAAAATTTCTTTAGCGAAAAAAAAAGTGCATATACAGAGATACAGCCACACACAGCACTTGGAAAAAAATGGGCGGCATGTTCACAGCATGGAGAGAAAAAATTGAGCTTCCGTCTTTTTCATTCTCCGAACAACTTCCCGCCCTTTTCACATAGCATGGACTGTCCAGCCCAGGGTCTTCGGTACTCAGGAGGGTTCGGAACACGCATGTATAATATGCTAGGAGATATCTTCTCAATAGTCTACTTCCTACAACCCCCTTTTATTCCATTTTACAAGACCATGTGGTTCGCTTGCAGCGAGACACAATATTTCAATTCTGTTTATTCGTGCAACGCTATCGAAGATAATACAATGATAAAATTTTTTTATGAAATATATATATATATATATATATATATATATATATATTTAAAATTGGATTAGGCTGGAAATTCGAAATTTGAATAAGTCTTACCAACAGCCATCAAGAACTCCTGAAGGGAGGAGGCGCAAACGGTCGCGTCCGCCGAGTTCAAGCAGTTTTATTTTTTCGGTGTTTCGCTTGGTAAACCTATTTTCCCCTTTTTTCCCCTCCCAACTTTGAGTCTATTCCATCAATCATTGCCTGCAATATTAATGTCAACCCGGTGGTATTCAGACGGATAGGCTCAATTTATGCTTCCCACAATGGTTTTCGAGAAATAGCGGTATTAATACCTAATAAATAATAACTAAAGTGATCTACATATAAAGCCCTGACAATGAGGCAATACGCGCCATATTAGTTCAGATGTCGGCGCTGACTTTCTCTCTGCCATGGTGGCCTTTTAGAAGTCGAAAGAAAGGAAGAGCACGGAACAGCTCACGGTCCGAGGCTGAGAAGTGGAAGGAGGCGTCCTGCTGGGGCTAGCTCTCTCTCTCTCTCTCTCTCTCTCGCCTATCTCTTTCATTCTCCCTCTTTCTCTCTCTCTATCTCTTTTCCTGCCATTCTATCTCTCATTGATCCTCCATCTCTCGTTCTCAATCTCCAGTCTTACTCCCTTCTCACTCTGGCTGTCGTGGCTGGATAGTCTGGCTGCTCCCTTTGACCGGAGGATCCCCTAATCTTCTTCTTCCGTTTAGTCTCTCTCTCTCTCTCTCTCTCTCTCTCTCTCTCTTTCTCTCTCTCTCTCTTCCCCTCTCTTTCTCTCTCTCTTCTTCTCTATTTCTCTCTCTCTCTCTCTCTCTCTCTCTTTCTCTCTCTCTTCCTCTCTCTTTCTCTCTCTCTTCTTCTCTCTTTCTCTCTCTCTTCTTCTCTCTTTCTCTCTCTCTTCTTCTCTCTTTCTCTCTCTCTTCTTCTCTATTTCTCTCTCTCTCTCTCTATCTTGTGTAATATCAAGCGATGTTCACCGTCCGTTTGTATTGCAATAATGCAGGATGAAATCATAATATTATATGCCTCGTGATCTTCAATCATTTCCGCATCTCTCTTCCAATCCCTGTTTCGTCTATTGCAACCTATAAAACATTGATATTTGTATCGACATGCCATTTCTAAATATTGCATTGCTTCAAAATTTTATTTCAGCTTCTGTTAAACAAGTGATAAAATTCATGAACAAAATTTTTATGAGTTGTAGTCCATTTTAGACCATCATTTTATTTCATTCTTTATGAATCACGCGAATATGTAAAGAGGTAGACAGAAACTGAAGAGGGTGAATTTGAGAGGGATATGGAATGAAGCAGACGGAGGGCTCCAAGGGAGAAAGTAGGCAGGACGGGTGGGCGTGGCTTGAGGCTAGAGCATCATGAGGAATCGGTTGACGTTGCGGATGCGCTCGCCGCGTCGCGCCTCTTCCTCCGGATCTCGACGGCGAGCCGGAAGCGAGCGAGCGGCTGAAGAGTCATCTTATACTTTCCAATTTTAAAAAAAAACACATTTTGGCGGGAATTCAAAATTGAAACTAATTTTAAGAATGAATTACACAGAATAATAACCCCGTGCATCGGCCTTGCATGCCTTCTTCGTCCTCTTCCGTCTGTGCTGTCTTTCCTTATGGGCGGGCTCCATCGCCTGGAGAGGATCCTCGCCGACACGGCGCCAGAACTTGAGGGAGAAGAGGACAAATTTGATTAGGTATATTATTATTTTTATTAAAGGTATTTTTTTAATACGACTTAATTCTTACTTTAACCTACAAATCTCTAACTGCTTCTGCAGAAGAAGCCAGAAATCCCATCAACTTTGATTGATAGAAGGGAAAACCGCCGAAAGAGGAGCAGAGACCTCGAACGCGTAGTGCCGCGCGGCGTCCGCCAATTCTCGGACGCGACGCGAGAAGACAAAGGCCGCGAGCAAATCTCGGGCGCAAGAAGCGTTCGCCGTCTGGGATATTTACATAGTATCATTTGTATTTTTAATTACATTTAATTTAAAATAATATGAATCATATTGTTGTCTACTAAAGAGAATTGCTCATAATATTTTTTTCAAAATTTAAAGACAACAAAATAAACGTCAACCTGCACGAGAAGCTCATCGTCGTCGATGGCGCTGACCTCGGAGTGAAGAAGCCCGCCAGAGAAGACGAGCCGCAGTCGCTGGCAGCCGCCGCGGTCTGCACCGGAAATGAAGGCAGCCGCCATCGAGGTGATCATCTACGGTTTAAATTACTGCACTTTTTAAAAACATTTTATACAATTGTATTTTTTAAATTAATTTCTTTATCTTTCTAACTCTTTTTTTGCCGCCTAAATAAAAAAAAATGCTCACTTTATTCTTATTATATTTGTGAATTTGAAATGTATAAAAAGGCTAACCTTGGCTGGAGTCAGCTGCTGCTGGGATTTGTCTCCGAAGAGAGAAGTGGAGGAGGTGGTGGAGAGGAAGGAAGCCGACCGACTACCGGGCATGACGAGGAGAGAAATGATGAGAGGAAGAGCAGCGAAGGAGGAATGCCAGCCAGAAAGTATGCAAATGGCTACCGGAACTAGTTCTTATTTGCCTTTTTTCGCAAATAAAAATGCCGTTAATTTAGTTAGATTCCAGCCCGGATAGTGCAATAAGCCGAGAAACACACACCAACGTCTGCCAGAATACGCAAAAGAGGAACTCGTACAAAGGATAAGGACTTAGTCCACAATCCTGCAAAAGTACAACTTGGATCTAGAAATCCTTTGCGATTTTCTCTTTTATTCTTCAACTAATATGATTTCTAGCCAATGAATACCTACCATTCTTTTTCGTCATGGAAGACAAATTCTCATATGGTTCTCAAGCGAGCTGCGAAAATTTTGGTAGAAAGATCTAATGCTAGAGTTGCGGGAGCACTACCAACCAGCCAACCTGCCGACGGGAATGAGCACAGATCGCAAGTCCATATGGAGGAGAAAGGACAAATGAAAAAAAAATTATATGCTCATGTCACTCACATTCTGGTATGCGCCCAAGAATAAAATTAATCTCTCTTGCACAAGAGGGAGCTATAGAGAGAGGCAGAAAGAGAGACAGAGTTAGAGAGAGAGACAGAGCGAGAAAGAGAGAGAGAGAGAGAGAGAGAGAGAGAGAGAGAGAAGGAACGAATGCTGGGAGAGTGAGAGCATAGAGGGAAAAGTGTCCCAAAACTCCATCTCAGGTACAGCCCGGTCCCTCACTCTATTTGCCTTTTTATTGATATCTATAGAGCTTTTTCCATATGCATTGTGCTTCGCCTAAAAATCAAGATGTATGTATGAAATATAAATTTATATGCCTGCACCAAGAGCCGCCCCATACACTAAGTCGTGGCAGCAGGTTTATCACTATCTTATGGCTCCTTTTTTAACCATTAACCATGAAAAATACTGTAATTAAAACTAATAAATAAAGCATTACATGAGCTATTTTTTGAATCTCCTGAGTTCTGTCACACTTTTTGAAAACATGAGAAAGAGTATGTTGAGATTATAAAAGTAATTGAAAGATTGTGAAATGGTTTTTCTAATGCATTTTCAAAACTAATAAGAAGAATTAATAGTACTAATAAGTAGCAAAAGAAAA
>CALZFC010000251.1:3252500-3335000 GCA_945643635.1 Allodiplogaster sudhausi
TAAAAGGCTCGGTGACAAGAGAATACAGAAGGGCCATCGCAAGGATCTTCTGTCTACCGTTACCTTGAGCAATGGTCGGGAAGTACAGAAGAAAGTATCTAAAGTATGGAAAATGACATAAAAAAATTTATTAATGGAATCGCTCTCGACTGTTGTTTGTCGACCAAGAGAAACCACCGATCGTCAACCTTCTTGTTTATGTCACAGTTTGAAAAGATGGCTGTCGTGAGATTTATGTACAATTGTGTGCATAAATTTGTATTGAATAGGCAAGTTATGCTTTATCACCAGTTTAATACTAAAATAAGCATAGATTTTATAATATTTATATGGTATACAAGCGACATATATAACTAAGTATATATTTACAGGAATAGTAGAAAGGAAGGCATTCAAAGTGATGATTGGAGTTGAGCAAACAATGGGACCCACCAAATGAAATACCAGCAGTTTTGGCTTTACAATATCTGTCTACATGTGTACATTAGGAAGCACAAATGCTCAGAAAATGACAGCAGACTTAGGATGCCATTGGGGACTGGCCATTCTGAGGATGAAGAGAGTGCGGCCCGAGGTCGCCGTGTCCGACTTACTGAAGGATTTGTTCTTATATCCAGGCTCTATTAGATATATAAGAACTAAAAATAATTCAACCTATCTTAATGACGTCATGTTTATAGAATGAACAGAAACTAACTCAGTGTCGATCGCGCTGAAGACGAGGCCTACGAGAATCGCGGTTAGGATGAGCAGAATGAGCAGGGAGTAGATGACAAAGAGCACGAGGAGGACACGCGAAGCCGGCCAAGCAGGGCAGTGCCTATCCAGGCGACGGCGGATGGTCATCACCAGAGGCTGACTCTCCATCCGAGGCAGACTCTCCACCAGCCCAGACTCCTCCGAATCGCTCGACTTCGACAGCTTCATGGATATCCACGTGTGCAGCTGCAACATTGCTCTTTTTGATGATAATAACAATAATTTTTTTATTATTAATTTCTCAATTTAAAATATGTATAATGCGACAACACATGACGTTTAAAATCCGCGAATTCGTATGTTTTTAATCCTTGTAATTTGATAGAGCGAGAAAGAGAGAGAATTGAAAAGAGAGCACTATGTGAATCGAAATAAACAGAAACGAAAACAAGTGATATTTAAAAGCGCGAGACAAATAGGAATGAGCGACATCGAAAAGAGAGGGAAACGAGAAGTCTTCGAGTGGTCCAGCTCCTTCTAATGGATGTTCATGTCCTCCGGCCATCTTATATGGAAGGGGCATGCAGTTTCAGTTGCCTGCTGACGCTCCAGAAAGCGCGCGGAGATAGTGGAATAAAAGGGCGACTTTCGTGCGTCGTGCTTATTTCCCTCGCCGTCTAGCTCACTCTCTCTCTCTCTCTGTCACTCTGCTTAAAATCTCCTACTCTCCATAGCTCGTACTTACTATTCCCTTGATCCCTCTCGTCTCTGACTCTGACACTGCATGAGCCATGAGCTTAGCAGGTTGTTATGAACCATTGGTTGCCTCATCGCGATGTCGGCAACTTAAGTTTCCTGCATTTTTGTTAAGCGATTGCAGCGGGATTTAGTTTATTTTGCTGTCCATCAGGCGCTTTCTATAGAGCTTCTTTAAGAGCATCCAGCTTTGCCTTGCACACGAGCAGAGTTACAAAAGTTGTCTTTCTCATTAGCCACTCTATCTAAAAATACTATTGAAACATCACTTCGTCTTGAAACAGAAAATAAGCATGGAGGTGTGGACGGATAAAGAATAAGCAGCTTTGGAGAGTGCAACAGCTTCATCATCGTCACTCTTATGTACATATGTACTTAATGTTTTCAAAGATTAATCTACACACATGAAAAAACTCTTACAGTGTATTATATGCGGTAAAAACCATTCTGATGAATGGTACATATTTTTGACATTTTTGTGCGTTTCTTTCTTTCTCTTTCTCTCCTTTTCTCGTTCACTCTCTCTCTATCTCATTGTCTCTTTGTCTCTTTCTCTATTCATTCTCTCTCTCATTACTTCCCCACGATTATTGCCTCAAAGTGATGATAGCTCATTTGAATGGAGCACCACTAACAATTAATACCCCTGCACGGCTTTCCTGGCACCGTGCCAACAATCTCTATTTCTGTTTTTATGAAAGGAAGAGCGAGAGAGAAAGAGAGAGAGAGAGAGAGAGAGAGAGAGAGAGAGAGAGTCAGCGAGAGAATGTGAGAAAGATTGAGAGGGGAGGGAATCGAGAGATTTAATAATAATAATTTTAAAAAAGAATTTCATTTTGGGCTCGGCCTTTACAATCTCTCTCGTTTGGCACTTTTACTGTTATCTGTTATGTATTATTAATTGGATTTCATGTCGTTCACAATCGGTCTTTTGCTGTCTTCTTTGTTATCTTATAAGTATGATGTCGCTGTGCGAGTGATCAAACTGTCCCACTCCCGCAACTAAAAGATGCTTCATTGCTGTAGAAAAGCACCGGTCGACTCTTTTCTCGGACAAACTTGGTGTGCATGATTGCTGCTAAATGTTCATTCAATGAGAAAGCAAGAAAGTAAAACAGTTGCCGTTTAAATATATTACTTACGTTTAAAGAAAAGGGACATAAAAGCTCTGTGAAGAAGGAGATGTTGCTAGAGTGGGGATATATTTCCCCCGGATGTCGTTTTTAATTTTCAAATATTTTCCATTGGCCTCTATTCTTTCCCCCCTCATCCCAGATCACCCTTCCAACATTTTTTCCAAGTCCTTTTAAGCCTCTCAAGGCCGTTGAAAAAGCAGCTGACCTTCACAATTAATTTAGATCATTGAGCAGTTCAAGAAAGCTAGGAAATGGTACCCATGGGATTTTTGGTAGATACATATGTATGTATTTTGGCAGCAAAACAAAATAGAAGTGTACCCTCTCTTACAACGAAATAATATAAAATGGGCTTGCAGTTGGTTAGCGTTTTTGAAAAATTCTAAGATGGACGTGCAGTTGGTTAGCGTTTTTGGCCTCAAATTTGCATTATAATTTCGCAATATGCTAATATCCGTTATTCAAATTAGTCTCATGAAGAAGACAAAAGAAATTTCTGGAGACTTGTCATTCTACTTCGCATCTTCGCACGCGGCATGGTCGGTTCTTCACATTCTCTCGCTCTAGCTTTCTAATTATATTTATCCCCCCTCACCCATCTTCATTTCACTTGGATGTTGTTCCTAAAAAAAGATTGTAGAAAATATTTTTAATAGATCCTTGTAGAAGAAAAAAGATCCATCAGAACATTTTTACAACTTCTTCTTCTTCTTCTTGGAATTTCTCTTACGCTCTTTTTGCTTGCAGAACTTCGATCAGCTTGCAATCTTGGAATGCCGCGCAACTAATAATAAGCATAAAATATTATATTTGTTTCAAAATAAATTTTATATAAAAGAAAAAGATTTAAAAAACATCAATAATTAAAAAAAATTATTTTTATTTTATAAACTTAATAAATCCATCTCATTGCCAGGCGTCCAGCTCGAGGCGGCTCCCCGTCTCGAGGCGGGAAAAGAATCGAAGAAGAAGAAGGACGATGGAAAGGCCAAGTCGCCCAATTCTGCAAAGGATCCGAAGAAGGGAAAGGACGAGAAGAAGCCGAAGAAGGATGCGAAGGGTAAAGTATTGTGAGGATTACGGTAGCACACTGAAAATGAGCCTTGGTCAAGTCCAATTTACAGGCGCTCGCCAAAACATATTTATTTTTAATAATTAAAACAATAATTAAAACTTGTTTTTCGCTTTTTTCCAGGAGGAAAGGAGTCCGGAAAGGGCGAAGAGAAGGACTCGCTGGCCGAGGATCTCAAGAGCATTCGCCGCTGCACCACCGTACGCCGTGGCACCATATTTGACACCGAAAATACTCTTTCATAACATTATTGTTTCTTACATGAAAATTTCTCGTAAAAAATAATATTTACTAAAAAAAATGTTGTTTAGTGTACCGCGATCATCTTCGCCGTCCTCTCCATCGTTTCCATCGTTCTCGGCATCATCCTTGTCGTCATCTTTGGCTACACCACTTTGGGGTCATTTTCGAGTTTTAACTTTAGTGCCAAGGGTATGCGGTTAAATTAAACTAATTTCAGTGCTACCGTACTCATTCTTTGTTACTGTTGAAAATTGTGTAGCTTTCTAAATCTTGGCCGAACAAATTTCTAGATCTTTTGATGTTCCATTGGGAGAGAAGCCTCTCAGTCGACCCGCCGTCTCTCTCTCTATCTCTCTCTTTCTCTCTCCCTCTCTCTTCTCTTTGCGACTTGTCTCTCACTCTACTCTTTCTCGTCTCTCTCAGTCTCTCTCTGTGTCTGCCTCTCTCTATCTCTCCCTTTCCGTAAGGCTGAAAGTACCTCAGCATCACGATCCATTTTCCTTTGTCAATAAAATTGGATCGATAACTTTGCTGACTTAATCGTTTTCAGCAGTAATAAAGAGACTCAGGGTTCACTCGTTTGAGACAATTCTGTTGTGATTTTCCCATTTTCCGCACTCATATGAGTGTTCACTCGTTTGAGACAATTCTGTTGTGATTTTCCCATTTTCCGCACTCATATGTGCTCGCCCTATTTAAAAAAAATTTCGGCAGTAGCGAGAGCATTTCGGCACTTGAGATTTCTTCAAGTGATGGCAATGAAAAGCGAATATTAAAGAAGAAGGAGAAAGGAAGAAAAAGACGTTAAATCAAGTCACCATTATAGAGTGAGTACAGGATACCACAACACTGTATGTATGTCGCTTGTATATCATATAAATATGATAAAATCTAGGCACGTCACCTGGTTATCCATCGTTTCGAACTGTTAAGTAAACGAGAAGGTTGAATAGCAGGGAATGATTCCCTTAAATTTTTAGGTCACTTTCCATGCTTGGAATTAAGAGAGGACGTTGCCCCACCCCCGCAACTTAAAGATGCTTCGTTGCTGCAGAAAAGCACCGGTCGACTCACTTTTTTTTTCTTTTTTTTTTTGCTAAATAATTACGCCGACCTTAATGAGTGCAGAAGAATTTTATAATATACAAAAAATTGCCCGCTTGTCATATAATTTTCTTTGAAAATTTTATAACATCTTTAAAATAAAAGAAAAGGTGAAGTCGTGGTCTCTCTTGTTCACATAACGTGAACACTTGAAAGCCGCGCCTCACAATCAGGTTCGAAACGGGCGAAGAAGCCGGCGGATTCCTCATGCTCGGAGAGTTTCTTATAGCGTGGTCACAGATTCTATTGACCGTGTACGATGCACGATGCCTAGATCGGATATTTATAGTGTCACCTACTTTAGTGTGCTAACGGTAACTCTCGACTACGAAGTAGATCAAGCCTCTAGTGACGAGCAACAAGACTATGCTACGTTATGAGGACTGGTGATATGAGATAGCGATTTATTTTAGATTACACGATCCACTGACCCAGCGAAGCACGAGTAAACATAATTGATATATTATGTCTAGCTGCAAGTGAACCACATGGTCTTGTAAAATGGAATAAAAGAGTAAATTGAAGTCACAAAAATGCAACTGAAACACTTTTTAATCTGTTTTGTGAGATCCGTTTCTGCGGAAGATGAGAGAGAGAGATAGAGGTAGGACAAGAGAGAAATAGTGAGAAACAGCAAGTGAGAGGTTTATATATTATAAACAATAATTTTAACAAAAAAAGTCTTTTATTTAATGAATCAAGAATTTTTTTATCAATTATTAAAAAAAACGAAATGCCTTTTGAAAATCAAATATTGCATAATATGAACAATGAAGTTTACTTGAATTCCGTTCGCAAAATGTAGGCCATTAGCAAGATGCTAGCTTCTCCGGTAGAGATACATACGCCGCAATATATATTATATATATATAGTTTATAATAAATAAATAAATAAATATATATATATGTAAATCATAAAAAACTATATATATAATATATATTGCGCGTACGATATAAAGTAAGTTTAAAACTTTTTTTAAGATCTCATAATTATTTATAATTGTTTGCTTAAAAAGTTGATTTTCCGTCAATTTCCTCCACCGTTCAGAATGTCGTTCATAAAGTACCTCCGGTCGTATTTGTAGGAAGAATCCGTCACGAGCACTTCATCCGAGTTCTAAAGGGAATAAAATTTTTCCTATAATTTTTTTTTTTAAACTTAAAAATCTAATTCTCTAAAAACAAGTTTTAGGACTTATGTTAAAACATTAATTCTACACATTGTATTCAGTGAATAGTCATAATAAGCATACAAAATCAATTGGAATTTTTCCAAGCATTCCGACGTACAAAGCACGTTGTCCCACTCCAGCATCTAAAAGATTCTGCTTTGCTGCAGAAAGGCACCGGTCGACTCACTTTTTTTACTTTCACTAGATTAATACAAGAAAGAGAGTGAAAGAGTGAGAGAGGCAGAGAAAGATAGAGAGACACACACAGAGAGAGAGAGATAGAGATACAGAGAGATGAAAGAATGATGCATATTTTAATTAAAACATAAATAAGAAGAGGATCTTTTGCATGGGAATATTTTTTTAAAAATATATTCTCTCTCTCTCTCTCTAATCTCAATCTCTCACTCATCAGCCTTCTCATTTATCTGTTGTTTGCAGCATTGCTGCTGCCTTCGAACTCTCTCTCTCTCTCTCTCTCTCTCTCTCTCTCTAGTTCTCTCTCTCTCTCTTTCTCTCTCTACAAAAAAGCCGGTTCCCGAACACTTTGGCCCCGGACGCCGCTGGATTGTTCTCGCCATTCTGTTTATTGGCGTTAAGATTTTCGCAGTAAAGAGAGCCGAAGGTTCAAATTGTTGTTTTTCACACAGAGTGAACTTTTGAAAGCCGCGCCTCAGTTTCGAAGTGCTGTGCTCCGTTTTCGTTCGCGATAAGAAACGGACGAAGAAACAGGCGAGTTCCTTTTATTCGTAGAGCTTCTCACCGGGGGCTGCGTAACCACAGCTTCTATTGACCGCGTACGATGTGCGATGCCTAGATCGGACATTTATAGTATCAACTATTTTAGTGTAGCTCACGATTACGAGGTAGATCAGACTCTTGTAATGAGCAACAAGACTATACTACACTGTAAGGACTGTTGACATGAGAGACTAAGTAATTTTATAGTTTTTGGTCGACTTCGGTCTATCATTCCACGAATAAACATAATTGATATATTGTGCCTTTCTGCAAGTGAACCACATGGTCTTATAAAATGGAATGAAAGGGGCTATAGGAAGAAAATTGAAGAGGCAAAAATGCAAACTAAAAAATTTTGTTTGTGAATGTTTGTGAATTTAACCTGTTTTGTGAGATTTGGGCAGTATCTGCATAAGGAGAGAGAGAGAGAGAGAGAGAGAGAGAAAGGGAGAGAAAGCCAGTGGCCATCCTAGTCGATCCTTCACCCTGTCCGATCTGTTCCATTGAAAAAAATCCTTAACGCCTTTTCGAAATCAAATATTGCATAATGTGAACAATGACGTTTACTTGAATTCCGTTCGCAAAATGTAGGCCGTCAAGCGGGAATAAAACTATTGTTTTTTTCTTTAAAATATTCTTTTTTTGTGTCGTTTAAGAAAAACAAAGTTCAACTTGATGTACAAGAAAACAAGGGCGAATTGCATATAGACGAATTTCTCTATAGTTCGCTCGAGGACGCAGTTTATGAGGATTAAGTGGAGCGCGCGCCACTTCCAGAACTGGCAGTCAACCAAAGTCATCCCCGCAGGCGGAACTCCGGAGGCAAATTGTAAGGGAGGATGAGAGAGAGAAAAGTTGATATAGAGGTGTGAGAAAAATGTGAGAGAGCAATTGAGAAAGAGAGATATATTGATAGAGAATGAATGAGGTAGAGAGAACAAGATATGGAGGGGTGAGTGAAGGATGAGAGAGAGAGGAGGAGGAAAGTGAAGGGAGTTATATATATATTTGTATTTGTAAATTCTTTGCATAATAAACTAAAGAAATTTGTATTTATTTCTAGGCACATCCGGTTATTGTCGGTCGAAACGAAGAGGCATTGGTGACACTAGAGATATGTAGTGAGAAAGACAAAGAGAGAGAATGAGGGAGAGAGCGAGAGAGAGGAGTGAGCGTGAGATGTAAACATAGAGATAGAGAAAGATAACATGTCGATTCCATTTTTTGGGCCAATTTTGAGTATAGTGTAAGAGAAACTGTTTTTCGTAGGGTAACTACTCTAAGATTTAAACATATTTTTAAAGCACATATTACTATATATATACATAGATATACCAATATATATGCTTTTAAATATCATACGCGCATTTCATTTCATTTCGCATTTTTTTTAAAGATAAGCCCTAAAACTGTTATTAGCTAAGACAAAGAATATTGCGAAATTTTATTTTAAACGAAACATTTGTCTTTGCATTCAGCAAATAGTTTCTATAAGCATACAGAGTCAATTGGAATTTTTCTCACCAGGTGGTTTGCCATGACAGCAAAAGAGTATAAAGAGTCAAGAAAAAGTTGGTCTGATTTGTACTTTGGTGATTCATATTTTGATTAAAACATGATTAAGAAGAGGATCTTTTGCATTACAATATTTTGTTTGAAATATATGCTTTCTCTCTTTATTTCTTTTCTCTCCCTCTCTCTAATCTCAATCTCTCACCACCCGGAGGCCACTGGATTGCTCTCTCCAATTTTTTTATGCGGGAAGATTTTCTGGGTATGAAAAAGATGTCAAAGGTTCAAATTTTTTTGAAAATTTGAATGCCGCGTCACTATTTCGAAGTTCTGTTTGACGTCGTCGCTCGTCTTCAGGAAACGGCCGAAGAAGCCGGTGGATTCTTTATGATCGGAGGGCTTCTCTCCGGGGAGAGCGTGGTCACAGATTCTATTGAGCGCGTCGATCGGCCATTTTTAGTGTCACCTATTTTAGTGTGCTTACGGTAGCTCACGACTACGAGGTAGATCAAGTCACTAGTGAAAAGCGGCAAGGCTATGCTACTTTATAAGAACTGGTGATATGGGATTGTAAATTAATTTAGATCACCTGATTTACTTCGGACTATCGCTGCACAAATAACCAAAATTGATATATTGTTTCTCGCGGCAAGTGAACCACATAGTCTTGCAAAATGGAATAAAAGGAGGGGCTATAGGAAGTAAATTGAAGAGACATAAATACAAACTAAAAACGAACGCTTTTATTTGTGTTTTAACCTGTTCTATGAGATTTGAACAGTATCTGCAGAAGAGAGAGAGAGAGAGAGAGAGAGAGAGAGAGAGGAGAGAGAGAGAGAGCGAGAGCGAGCGATTTCCAACACACGAGAAAGAAGGTAGAATGCAAGCGAGAAAAGATAGAGGGCGAGAGAGTGAGAGATAGAGAGAGAGAAAGCGAGAAGGAAAGCCAGTGGCCATTCTGGTCGATCCTTCACACTTCCCGATCAGTTTCTTGATTGTGCAACTCTTCTCATGCTTCCTTCAACTCTTTGAATTTGTAAACTGCCTTCTTAGAGATGCATGTTTTCGGAAAGTAGAAGAGAGGGTAAACAGGGTGAGAGAAGGATAGCGAGAGAGAGAGAGAGAGAGAGGTGGAGAGAGAAGAAAAGAGAGAGAGAGAGAGGACACATGAAATAAATAGTGAGAAACAGAAGAGATATACTAAATAATAATTTAAACAAAAAGTTGTTGTATTTAAGAAAACAAGAATTTTTAATCAACTATTTAAAGAAAACCTAAAAGCCATTTCAAAATCAAATATTGTAGAATATGAACAATGACGTTTACTTGACTTCCGTTCACAAAATGTAGGCCATCAAGCAGGACGATTGCTTCGCCGGTAGAGATGGGCAATTTGATCACCCTTTAACTAGGTATTTAAAGAAAAATATATGCATATATATTATGTATTAACTATACATATATATAATATATATTGCTCGTACTATATAAATTATGTATAAAACTAATTTGTATAGGTTTTATAATTATTACATAATTTTTTGCTTAAAAAAACAGATTTCCCTCCAATTTCGTCCACCGTCCAGAATCTCGTTTGTAAAGTGTCTCCGGTCGTACGTGTGGAAGAATCTGTTAGAGCACTTCATCTGAGTTGAGTATCTAACAATAAGGGGAATAAAACAACTGTTTATTATTCTCAAACTTTTTGTCTTTTAAATTTATAAAAAAATCTAATTTTAATTAAAAAAAATAATTTGGCAATATTATTTTTCTGAGCTAAAAAAGTTTTAGGGCTTATCTCAAAAAATTCTTTATATTGTATTCAGTAAATAGTCTCTATAAGCGCACAAAGCGAATTGGAATTTTTCTCACCAGGTGGTTCGCCATGACAGCAAAAGAATATAAAGAGTTCAGAAAAAATAGTCCTGATTCAAGCAGGCTTCTAATTGTAAGGCAAATTTATGGATGCAAACATTTAACACGAATATAAATCTGAAGTGACAGGAAGAGAATCGTTCGAACTTTCTGGATCTGTTTTAGGACCAGATGCCTTCTGGTTAATATACGCGTGCTACTTTGTGGCACGTATGATCTAACAATGAGGATTCGCTGTGAAGAGAGGAAATAGGAATAATCTAGAAAATGGTATTTCAATTTTCAGTCCGGAGTTCGGCCGGCGGGGATGACTTTGGCTGGCTGCCAATTGCGGACGTGGCGCTCTCCGCTTAATCCTCATAAACAACGTCCTCGAGCGACATCTAATGAAATTTGTCTATATGCGATTCATCCTTCTTTCTTGTACATCAAGTCGAAAAAATACGCAGAGATACACCACAAGTAGCTGTTGATAATATTCGCAGTATAGCATTACTCCTTTTGCGTCTTCGTTTTATTCTTTTCTTTCCGTTGTCTTTTTTAAGGCACTGTTTTCCACGAGCACTTAAATTGTAGGTATTTTAACAAGGCATTTGTTTAAATAAGAATGCAACAAGAATATTATCTAACTCTTTACTCTTCTCAGGCTGTGAAATACATACAAAAATGTCAATAAAATATGGACCATATATCAGATTGTTTTTAACCGTGAGGAATACACTGTACTACTTTTTTCTTGTTTGTAGATTGATCATAGAAAACATAAAGGAAGTATCCGGCGAATAATTGTAGCGCTAGAGAATCAGTTTGAATGCGCGCGCTCATAAAGTTGCCTGTCGCTCGGTCGAGAGAGCATGTGAAAAAGGAGGGCGGCTATGAAATACCGTAACTAATTCTCTACCCGCCAGTTTTCATGTTACTACTGCTTAGAAGGTAATGGAAGAAAATCGCTCATACTTTCTGGATATATGTTTTACGCCAAAATGAACAAGTTCATATAGAAAAAAAAGTTAGGTTCATTATTTGCCGGATACCTCCTCTAAGCAAGAGAGACGATGATGCCTCTACAGATCTGCATATTCTTTATCCGTCCACATCTCTGTGCTTATTTTCTGTTTTAAGACAAAGTGATGTTTCAATAGTATTTTTAGATAGAGAGTGACAAGTGGGAAAGACAACTTTGTAACTCTGTGCAAGGCTAAGCTAGATGCTGTTAAAAAAAGCCGTAAATAAAGCGCCTGATTTAGGCCTGATGGACTGCAAAATAAACTAACATAAATCTTGTAGCAATCTTCACGAGAGCGCTTGCTAATGGTAAAAATGTAGCAAATTTAAGTTGCCGGCAGCGCGATGAGGCAACCAACGACTCATAACAACCTACTAAGCTCATGACTCATGCAGCGTCAGAGTTGGAGAGATATCGAAGGAGTAGAGAGTAAGAGCTATGGAAAGTAGGAGATTTCAAGCAGGGAAAGAGAGGGGAGAAATATTCTCAATTTTGGGTGGAAAATTCCTCCGTCGCAGTAATTTTACATATTTTTTAAAATTCCTCCGTCGCAGTAATTTTACATATTTTTTAACTTTCGGGCCGGAGCCTCTTTCGGAGCAGACCACGGGGGCCGGGGCTGGATATTTACGGCCCCAGGCCACCCCACCACCCGGCGTTACTCAATTGTTTGCAGTCATAACTTACCACCCTTAATCAGTGATGCTTTCTCCTTAGTCTTTATATGCTTCTGCTGTGTTGGCAAACCACCTGGTGAGAAAATTTCAAATTGACTTTGTGTGCTTATTGAGACGATTTATTGAATAATATATGTATGTGGAATTAATTTTTTTTGAAGATAAGCCCTAAAACTTTTTTTCAGACAAAGAATGTTGCCAATGTTTAAAAAAAGAAACGTTCATCTTTTAGTTTCTTAAACAACACATAAAAAGGAAAAAAATTAGAGAAAACAACAGTAGTTTTATTCCCTTTAGATACCCAGAGAAGCTAACGTGGCTTTCTCTCTCTCTTCCTCTCTCTTTCTCTCTCACTCTCTTTCTCTCTCGCATTCTTCCAACTTTGTCGTGCCTGGAAATCGCACGCTGCGAGAGCGTCTTCACACTCTCTCTCTCTCTCTTTGTCTCTCTGTCTCTCTCTCTCTCCTTCTGCAGATAACGCCCAAATCTCACAAAGCATATTAAAAACACAAATATAAGTGTTTTTAGTTTGCATTTACACTAAAATAGTTGACACAATAAATGTCCGATCTAGGCATTCGAGCATCGTATAAGCGCAATAGAATCTGTGTCCACGCTTTCCACGGTGGGAAAGTTCCCCGAGCATAAGGAATCCGCTTCTTCTCCCGTTTCTTCTGCAAGCGAGACCACGATGACGAGCGACGACGTCGCACAGCACCTCGAAACAATGGCGAGGCATGCAAACGTTTGAAAGAAATTCGAACCTTCGGCCTCTTTTACATACTCCGAAGAAGAAACAAAAAACAGTGCCCCGGAAAGGCAAGAAAATATACGCGTGAGTCATTTGGAGAAGGACAGACGGGCACGAAGACCGATTGTGTGGGAAGGGGGTGGGTTTCTGGTCGGGGACCTTTGCCTACGACAACAAGCGAATATGGGCAGTCCATGGAAATTCAGAAATTCAATGCTGAATTTTGTGCGCCCAGATACAGCTGTCTATGTAGTTGACTGATGGAAACATACCAAGTACAGTAGAACCAGCCTATGCTCCTCATATTCATCAGCTGTCACTCTCTCTCTTTCTTTCGGTCTCTACACTCTCTCTTTCTTCTGTACTCATAAACAGCTCCTGCGTTGTCTTCTTCTTTTAAATAGTTTGTCTTTTTTGCACACTGTTACCACTAGCGCCTGTTGCCACGTTGACTAGATATTATTTAGAAGAATAAGAAAAGAGAATAATGACAGTCAAAAAATATATACCATATATCAGATTGGTTTTAACCTTGTATAAACTATACTATTTTTTCATGTTTGTAGATTGATCTTCGAAAACATTAGCTACATAAGAGTGACCATGATGAATCTTCATATCTGTTGCCCTCTACAGAGCTGCTTATAAATATATCCGTCTACACCTCCATACTTATTTTATCCTTTAAGATGATACTAAAACGTTATGCTTGACTTGTGTTTTTAGATAAAGAGTGGCTAGTGAGAATGACAACTTTTGTAACTCTACTCGTGTCCTATATACATATGTATATATATTCTTAAAGAAGCTTACACGCCCGATTGAAACCTGGTGGACAATAAAATGGTCTAAATCCAGCCACCATCTGAACGAGAGCGCTTGCTAAAGCCTAACGAGTTGCCGACATCGCGATGAGGCAACCAATGGCTCAAAACAGCCAACTATGTAAGCTCACGGCTCATGCAGCGTCAGAGACAGAGAGGGATCAAGGGAGTAGAGAGAGCGAAGTGGAAAGTTGGAGATTTGAAGCAGAGAGAGAATGAGAAAGAGAGAGAGAGAGCTAGTCGGCGATAGAAATAAGCACGACGCACCAAAGTCGCCCTTATGGTTCCGCTTTCTCCGCGCCAATTCTGGTGCGTCAGCAGGCAACTGAAACTGAGCGCCCCTTACATATAAGATGGTCGGAGGACATGAGCTTCCATTCGAAGGAGCTCGAACATCTCGCTTCCCTTTCTTTTCAATGTCGTTCACATCTATTTTTTAATACCACTTGTTTCGTTTTTTTTTTTAAATTTCGATTCACATAGTGCTCTGTTTTCAACTCTCTCTCTCTCTTGCTTTATCAAATTGCAAGGATTAAAAAAATAGTCAAGTGTGGTCGCAGCATATATTAAATTGAGTAATTAATAATGATAATTATTATTATCGTCAAAAATAGCAATGTTGCAGCTGCACACGTGGATATCCATGAAGCTGCCGACGGCGAGCGATTCGGAGGAGTTTGGGCTGGTGGAGAGTCTGCCTCGGATGGAGAGTAAGCCTCTGGTGCTGACCATCCGCCGTCGCCTGGACGAGCGCGGCCCTGCTTGTCCGGCCTCGCGCGTCCTCCTCGTGCTCTTTGCCATCTACTCCCTGCTAATTCTGCTCATCCTCACCGCGATTCTCGTTGGCCTCGTCTTCAGCGCGATCAACACTGAGTTAGTTTTCTGTTCATTCTATAAACATGACGTCATTAAGATAGGTTGAAGTCCTTTTGCTTTTATCTTTCTTAAAGAACCTGGATATAAGAACAAATCCTTCAGTAAGTCGGACACGGCGACCTCGGGCCGCACTATCTTCATCCTCAGAATGGCCAGTCCCCAATGGCATCCCAAGTCTGCTGTCATTTTCTGAGCCTTTTGCTTCTTTCTCTGCACATTAATCTCGATCGGGTTTCGAGATATTTTATATAATCCGAATAGCATATGCGCATCCTAATGTACATATGTAGACAGATATTTTAAAGCAAAACTGCTGGTATTTAATATGGTGGATTCCATTGTTTGCTCAACTACAATCGTCACTTTGAGTGCCTTCCTTTCTAGAATTCCTGTAAATATATAGATAAGTACATATGTATGTCGCTTGTGTACCATACAAATATTATAAAATCTATGTTTATTTTTGTATAAGTGTGGCATGTAAGCTGGTGATCAAAGAATTACTAGTCTATGCAGTACAACTTTATGTGCACACTTATCTCTAAATCTCACGACAGCCATCTTTTCAAATGGAGAAGTAAACAAGAAGGCTAACGATAGGTGTTTTATCTTGGTCGAAAAAGACAGCAGCAGAGAAGGATTCCCTTAATTTCTTAGGTAACATTCCCCACTCCAGATACTTTCTGAATATTGCCCGAGGGAGCGGTAGACAGAAAGATCCTTGTGATGGCCCGTCTGTATTCTTTCGTCAGGGAAAGGACAATGACCGGGTTCACCAGGGGCGGCAGACACAGGAACAGCACTGTGTACACGTTGGAGCATCTCTGGGTATAGACACTTAGCACAACCTGCGGACAATACAGGACATGTAATTATAGAATAATAAGGACAGTTGTTAGAACCTCGAAGAAGGGAGCATACATGAAAACGATTGGAACTGTCGCCTAAAAAAGGAAGGGTGTATTCTTATCTGTGAAAGGTTAACATATCTGTTGAAGCCTCGGAGATTACCTGCAGAATGAGGATGCGAAGTGCCCGCGAATGCATGGCCCGTGTCTTGGCGGAGTGGATTCCAGAGGAGATGAGATGGTGGACACGCTTTCCAGCCACAACCATCACGGTCATATAAGTGAACTCCACCGAAAACAAGCAAATGCTCAGCGTCGTGACACGAAACATGTCCTGAAGGAAAGAAGGGGAATACGGTAGTAGCGATTGTCGTCTAATCGTACTTCTACAATATCGAATCCGACAAATGTTTCATGTGAGAACACGATGCGATCCCTTCTGGCGTGCTCCATAAATCCATCCGGAGAGAGAATGCCCCACGTGGCTATGCTTCCGAAGAGGCAACCATAGAGGAAAGTTATGAGGATGATGCAGAAGAAGTGAAGGGGCTGGTGGAAGAAGCGAATTCGGTTGCTCCTGTTGAAGCCTTCCCAATGAAGGATACTTGAAAGTTACAAATCGACTACGTAACTGAAGAGAGAATGTTGAGAGAGAAAACATCGCGTAAAATTTTTTGGCGTAATAAATCATTAGATATTGATGAATGCAAACCTCTGTGCCACCAGAAAACGATAGACAAAGCCGAGGTCAATCAGCGCGAGGGAATTCCCGTAGGCAATGTAGAAGAGAGTGAAGAAGGCAAATGAGAGTTGCCACGATCCACTGGCCAGTCCATTAAAGGTGATCACCACCGTTCCATGGCGCGAACGGAAGATCTTCAAGTAGTTCAGACTATAACATAGCCCTTCAAGAAACTCGAGCTGCCCTTCTCATACATTGCATATATCTAAGTTCTTCAAACAGTTACCTACTTATCTTTTTTTTCATTTTGTTACTTTATGTATAATATTATCAACATTATGCAAATGGACCTTACAGGGACAGTCATGATTAGCGATGTTGCGTAGAAAATGTCACAGATTGCTATCAAACACAGAATACGACGGTATCTATAACACTTCAATTTGCCCAGAGTATTATCCGTGTGGATTTTGTACTAGATAACAAGATGCTTACATTGGACTTTAAAGAAGAAAATTATTCATACTTTCCAGTCTGTTCACTGCGAGTGGCGAGCATGAGAATGAGAAAGAACAAGTTGAAGACGACACCAGAGACGGCTGCAGCCAGCATGCAAGGAACATACACTTCCAACTGGGCCAGCTCGGCCGCTCCCACCTCACAACTCATAGCCTACACTACTTGGTGTTGCTGTTGTTACAGTCTGACCTGAAGGAGAAAGTTCGACTATGAGTTTCTTTAATTCTGTGCAGAAATGACTTTTTGGAAAGAAGAAAAAAGTTTGAAAGCAACTTTGAATCTAACTCGCGAAATGACGACAATGAAGACAAAAAGCAGACTCTTTTCCTTGAATTCCTTTTACGTTTTCTGCTGTTTATAATGAGTAATTCAAAGAAAGAAAGCTTTCGCTGTCAACAAGACGAGAGAGCTTGGGCTTCAAAGACAATACATTACATTCTCACGCTAACACTAAATTAGCTATACAGGCATGCCTGTGTTCATGTCTCCATGTTCTCTCTCTCTCGCTCTCTCTCTCTCTCTCTCTCTCTCTCTCTCTCCTTCTCTCTCTTTCTCTCTCTCGTATCTTCCAAGTCTGAGGGATCTCAGTCTTCCTCTTTCTCTCCCTATGTATTACACTTATGACTATCTCTTTCCAATTTCCTGGTAAAATTGCGTTCTCTGATCTCTTCAAATATAAACAAGGAACTGCGAAACAACACCGAAACAAGAAACTTTCAAGTTTTGTCTCAAATTCTTTACAACTTGTCAAAACATGCATGACCCCGCTTCCTTATTCCCTCTTTCTAACTCCAGCTGCCCAAGAATTCGTTGTCGAATAGCACAGACACAGTTGCAAGAGGCCATAAATGATTTCCGAACATTTATGCCCCGAAAGACAATACAAGAAGGAGTTGAGAGACTCGAGCGGAATCCACTCGTGATACTTGTACTCTGCTATATATCTAACCATAAGCCTTACAAAGAGCATTTCGCAATTATAATTCACCAAATAGGTGCACGTAGAAAGGTATAAAAGAGTTGCTTTTACCCGCGAGATGTATGCTCGTGGCAATTATGAGATACATAGGCACTGGAATGAGCTCATCCTCACCGCTATTCTCGTTGGCCTCGTCATCAGCTAGATCGACATTGTGAGTTAGATTTCTCTGCATTTTATAAACATGACGTCATAAACATATGTAGGTTGAACTCCTGTTGTCTTTATCTTTCTAAAAGAGCTTGGATATATGTGCATATGTACGTAAAGAACAAATCCTTCAGTAAGTCGGACACGGCGACCTCGGGCCGCACTCTCTTCATCCTTAGAATGGCAAGTCGCCAATGGCATCTCAATCTGCGGCCATATTCTGAGCCTTTACTTCTTTCTCTGCATATTCATCTCGATCAGGTTTCGACATATCCGAATAGCATTTGCGCGCACTTATTGTTAGTACGTTGATTGATATTGCTAACAATAAGCCAAAAACTGCTGGTATTGCATATGGTCGGTTCCATTGTTTGCTAAATTCCAATCGTGACATTGAGTGCTTTCAAGTATTCCTGCTGCAAATATCTATGTACATTTGTATGTATGTCGCTTGTATATCATATTCATATGATAAAATCTATGTATATTTTAGTATTAGTGTGGCATGTACACAAAATTCAATAAATAAAATATAATCAATGACATAATAGTAAACACAAATACATTTAATGACTGTAGCTGATGATTAAAGCACTCGCCTATACAATACAAATTTATGTATCGCAGAATTATCCGTAATTCTCACGACAGCCATCTTTTCAAATGTAGAAGTAATGAGCTTGGTCGTCAAAACAGCCGTAGAGAAGGATTACCTTAATTTCTTAGGTCACATTCCCTACTCCAGATACTTTCCGACCATTGCACAAGGTAGCGGCAGACAGGAATATCTTTGCGATGGCCCGTCTGTATTCTCTCGTCTGGGAAAGGACAATGACTGGGTTCACCAGGGGCGGCAGACTCACGAACAGCACTGTGTACACGTTTGAGCATCTCTGGGTGAAGATACTTAGCACCACCTGCGGACAATACAGGACATGTAATCATAGAATGATAAGGAAGATGTTGTTAGAACCTCAAAGAAGGGAGCATACATGAAAGCGATTGGAACTGTCGCCTAAAAAAACAAATGGTGGGTGTATTCTTATCTGTAAAAGCTTCGAAGAATACCTGAAGAATGAGGATGCGAAGTGCCCGCGAATGCATGGCCCGTGTCTTGGCGGAGTGGATTCCAGAGGAGATGAGATGGTGGACACGCTTTCCTGCCACCACCATCACGGTAATATCAGTGAACTCCACCGAAAACAAGCAAATGCTCAGCGTCGTGACACGAAACATGTCCTGAAGGGAAGAAGGGGAATACGGTAGTAGCGATTGTCATCTAATCGTACTTCTACAATATCGAATCCGACAAATGTTTAATGCGAGAACACGATGCGATCACTCCTGGCGTGCTCCGTAAATCCATCCGGAGAGAGAATGCCCCACGTGGCTACGACTCCAAAGAGGCAACCATAGAGGAAAGTTACGAGGACGATACAGAAGAAGGGAAGAGGCTGGTGGAAGAAGCGACTTCGGTTGCTCCTGTTGAAGACATTCCAATGATGGGATTGGCACTTCACAATTGGGGCGGCTGAATGAATGAAAACCTCTTTGCAACCAGAAAGCGATAGATGAAGCCGAGATCAATCAGAGCTAGGGAATTTCCGTAGGCAACGTAGAAGAGAACGTAGAAGGCGAATGAGAGTTGCCATGAGCCACGCACCACTCCATTGAAGGTGATCACCAGAGTACCTCTGCGTGAACGCAAGACCTTCAAGCTGTTCAGAGTGTAACTTAGCAATTCGAGAAACTCAAATTGTCCTTATCATGCATAGCACGTATCTTAGTTCTTCAAAGAGTTACATATTGATCTTTTAGAGCTACAATATATGTAACTGTTAAATCAACGGGAAGGGAACGAACGGGGACAGTCATGATAAGCGTTGTTGATTAGAGAATGTCACAGATTGCTATCAAACACAGGATACGACGGTATCTATAAAAATAAACTTGCTGGCAAACGTATTTTACATTAAATTAGCTCTTCTTGAATTTTGTACTAAATAACAAAATCCTTTACGCTGGGTTTAAAGGAAAAACCTGTGAAAATTATTCATACTTTCCAGTCTGTTCACTGCGAGTGGCGAGCATGAGAATGAGAAAGAACAAGTTGAAGACGACACCAGAGACGGCTGCAGCCAGCATGCAAGGAGCATACACTTCCAACTGGGCCAGCTCGGCCGCTCCCACCTCACAACTCATTGTTGTTAGTCAGGAGCAACTTGTTGCTGTTACAGTCTTACCTGAAAGAAAAGAAAGTTTACATATGATTTATTTATTCTGAGCAAGGATGAGGTTTTTGAAAGAACGAACAGAGTGAGTTTGAATCTAACTCGCGAAAAGACGAAAATGAAGACAGTCATTTCTATTGATTATAATGAGTAATTCAAAGAAAGAAAGCTTGCGCTGTCAACAAGACGAGAGAGCTTGATTTTCAAAGACAATACATTACGTTCTGACACTAACACTAAATTGACTATACAGGGATGCTGTCTGTGTTCAGGTCTCCATGTTCTCTCTCTCTCTCTCTCTTTCTCTCTCTCTTTCTCTCTGGTATCTTCCAACTCTGAGGGATCTCAGTCTTCCTCTCCCCTTTGTATTACACTTATGACAATCTCATTCCATTTCCTGGTAATGTTGCGTTCTCACGATCAGAGCTCTTCATAAACAAACGGAAAAAATGTAAACGAGGAACTGGGAAACAACAACGAAACAAGAGACTTTCATTTTTGTCTGAAATTCTTTACAACTTGTCAAAACATGCATGACCCCGCTTCCTTATTCCCTCTTTCTAACTCTAACATACAAGAAGGAGTTGAGATACTTGAGCGGAATCGACCTGTGATACTTGTACTCCGCTATATAAGAGTCAAAACTCGAGCCTTACAAAGCCTTTCTGTTCCGGTCTGTTGCTGGCACTGATTACTCTTTTCATTTAGCAACATTCCTGTTAAATAAATAAAATTCTTTTAGAAGCGTGGGAGAAGTATGCGTCTCCCTATTTCCCATGCGCTTCCTTGCCGCATTGTATGGCTGACATGACTCAGCGTGGGAGAAATAACAGCAAAAATTGCCCGCGCTGAACTGAAGCGTTCGTAAACTTTTTTTTTTAAATAAGACATGCTCTTGGATGACCCAAGGCAGCGTTTACAAGGGAATTCTCGTAAAGCAAAATGAATCTACAATCCAGTTTGATTTTAACATGATTGATAACGATACGACTATCGAGCAACTTAATGTCCGAATTTACAGCATAGAAAAGTTAAGCACGTTTGACATGAGTTGGCCACGAACAACGACATATTCCGAGGGCGTAGATATGATATGAAAGAGTTCCTTTTATGCTCTCACTTCGAGATGCATACTCCAATTCATGACCACGAGTAAGCGCCACGGGGGATTCTCGGCAATCTGGACGGGTGGGCGGAGCCTAACGAGCTCTTCGTGCCAAACTCTCTCGAAAAAAGCGCGTAGAGGTACAAATCGACAATGAACCTGAAGAGTGAATGTTGAGAGGGAAAGAAGTCGCTTGAAATTTATTTAGGTTTAATTTGGATTAATATGTAAATGAATGTAAACAATTGAGCGAAGTAAAATCATACGCCATAACACTGGTGGTTTCCTGAAAAATTACGAAGAAAAAGTTGAACGAGCTCGTGTACATTTGAAATTCTTCGAATACAAAGAAGAGCATGTGGTTAATCTGAACATCTACAACGTCATAGGGGAGACTCAGGGTGCAATATATATGATAACTGCCTTCCGGAAATATATTCGTAGAATGTCTCTCTTACTCGTCATCTTGCGTCCCATTTCAAATCGAACCAACCATTTCCGGTGCTCGGCAAGTGATATAAATGAGTGTGGTTACAAGAATCATAATCGAAGGACGCCACTGGCTCGCGGTTGGATTTGAGGACCTTGTAAAGGAAGTAAAACTCAGGCAATGAGCTCAAAAAACATAGATTTAGGTTCATGGTTGGTACTTGTATTATCGGATATTGTTGACAAAATGGCGAAGTCAAAGAAGTGATATAAACGTACCGAAGACGGAGAAGCTTGTGGACGAGTGCGATTGTGAGGGAGCAAATGAGCAGTTGGGGAAGCCAAGTCGTGCACACCTAAATATCAGAGTGTTTTACATAGTCCTCATCTTCTAAAGGAAGTATCCGGCGAATAATTCTACAGTAGCGCTAGAGAACGAGTTTGAATGCGCGCGCTTATAAAGTTGCCTGTCACTCGGTCGAGAGAGCATGTGAAATTGGAGGGCGGCTCTGACCTGCCGTAGCTAATTCTCTACACACCAATTTTCACGTTATTATTGCTCAGAATATAATGGAAGAAAATCACTTAAACTTTCTGGATACATGCTTTACGCCAAGATGAACATATACATGTAGATAAAAAACATACATAGGTTAATTATTCCCGGGATACCTAGTTTAACTTACGAATATGCAAGGCCAATATACCGTATTTTCTCTCTAATTTTCAAGTAGGTAAAATTGTAACGGCCGAGTCCCTCGCCCCTTTTATCATCCACTATTCTGATAGTAATTTGAGTCATTTCTCTTCTTCTAGGAGAACACTGAGACATTGTTGCCCAGGACAGTGATAGAGAAAGTACGCTAATTTTAGGGATGGAGTTGCAATGACTTGCAGAATTGTTGACTGTATAGCGAATGCCTGGCTTATGAACGGTGGTTCGTAGTATTCTCTATAATGGAAATTCCATGTAAACATTTAACATGTCCTGATCATATTTGTGCTGGTAAATTGTCTTATTTATTTTAACAATCAGCTAAAATTTTAACAATCTAATCATATGGAATACTCATTAAAATGGTTTCCAAATTAAATATTTCAGAAACCAACTGAAAAATCAACAATTTGAAGTTTGGAAAGTGGACATACTCCATCCTATTTCGGTGGATGGTGTATATGACGAAACCAGCGATAGCTAGCGGGCTAACTAGCAGGAAAAGTGCTCCAACGATTGCCCCAATGGTAATGTAGCGATGTTTGTGAGCTGTCAATTGGAGTTGCTCAATTTTCTCTCTTTTTTTAAATATAGCATCGCTCATTCGTCTCTTTTCTCACAAGTTACCTCAAAACGCACTAAAACAGAAGAGGGGATGCAAAAGAGTGGGAAAATATTCTTCATAATGATCTCTTTAATTCATCAAACGTCAACCAATAGTCATGAAGAAAATCGGTCGATATACAGCGATGCATCGCTCTATGCTGGTGGCAATTATAAGATAGGCACTGGAATGAGAGAGAGAGAGAGGGAGAAAGAGAAAGAGAAAGAGATAAAGAAAGAGAGAAAGAGAGAGAGAGAGAGATAAAGAGAAAGAAGGAGTGAAAGAAGGAGAGATTGAAGGAGAGAGACTTAAATAAGATATATAATCATGGAAGGAAAGGAAGGGAAAGAAGAAATGTGGGAATTGCGCATTGATGAGCGACATCGATTGTGTGATCAATCAAACAAACAATAGATTTACTTTGTGATCAGACTTTGATTAACCTGTTCATTCTCATCCATTGTTTTGGCAAAAAGTGAAAATTACAGAAGCTGCAAGTGAACCGGTAGACATGTCATAGCATAATAAGACGACTCTGTTAGATAAATAAAGAATGTCGGTGGCTATTGCAGCCTGAAATAAAATGATAACCTTTTTTCCTACTTTTCAGGCGATTAAACTGCCAAGAAACTGACTCAAACTAAGGGTCAATATGTAAATTAGTTCACTTTTGTTAAGGGTAAAGGTTCCAAAAGTGCCATTTCGATTCCAAAAATTGGGTCTTTGGCCAGGTATTTGGCACCGCCGAGTCTGCTAATTTTATGTAGTGTCTCAAGTCGCAAACAATAAGAGCACTGTAGAAGGTTCGGATCCTTTGTATGTACCGGCCTCTATGGTCAATTCCAATTTGTTTCTATTTTTTCTAATGCACTTTACAGTTATACGTTAATTTTTTATGTAGTCTTATCAACCTTGAGAAAAATGTAGTTCTCCGACGGCATTTTGTGAAGTACAAACAAGTTGATGGATTGATTTAATGCTCCTGCAATTTGTAAGTTTATTCAAGAAGAAACAAAAAGAACCCGATACTTACCAAGACAATATAGGGCGGGAAGAACGTAGGAATATAAGAAATCAAGTTCGTACATAATTGTCGCGTTCTGAAGTCGAAGGAAGAAATATGAATTTTTAATTACTTGTTTGCGATGAGAAAAAATAGGGGTGTTTCTCACATTATTTATTAAAAGACAGTCTAAGAAGGAGCAATGGAGTATTTTTCAGCGTTTAGAAGTGATGAAATTCTCAAGTAAATGTTTAAATATTAAGTAGAAAAATTAGAAAGCGCCCAAATCTAAAATGTGTGTTAAAGAGGATAAGGAAGCATATAAAATGAACAGTAGGAGTTGAAGAAAGACGAAAGGTTAGTTTAAAATAATTCTCACGTTTTCTTTATCATTCCATGAGAGTTTTATTGTGAGTCAACAAGAAAAAATTCTCTAAAATAGCTATTTAGCTTTTCTTCTGCGTTGAGAGCGTGTGAAATAAGCGAGTGCCTCGCACCAAAAAAAAAACAAAATATGGTCGTGGCACTTAGAACCAAGTAGAAAAAAAATTTTCAACTCTCTGACACTTCGTTTCAGACAAATGCGCATCGATCCACCTTCATAAAGCCTCATGTTAAGCATTCAGTGAACGGCTCCTTTAAGATATGACCGTGTTCCCAAAAGCCATGGCACCGTTGGCGTAGTTCCGTCTTACTCTTTTCATTTTCCAACATTCCACATATCCAGCTTCTCGACATGTAGAGGTGTAGATGTGCATATGACAAGAAGAAATAATCCTTCAGACCCGTATGTCTGAAAGACACTTCTCCTCCATTTCGGAAGTACTAACCCAAGGCTACAGTTTTCTATATTTGGTTCTCCAATTTCAAACCCGCAATATGTTAGGGATCTAGGTGTACTTTTTGCAAGCAATCTTTCTTTTCGACCACATATTATGGGTATTGTTAAGAAGGCAAACAAGCGCACCAATTTTATTTTCCTCTGCATACGCTCTCGCAGGCCAAAGCTCTTGTTGCTGCATATATTGTTTATTGCACACTGAGGCAGAAACATATTTAAATGGAATCGTGGTAGGAAAAAAATAGGACGTCAGTGGCATGATCACTATATGCTAGTGAGAGCAAGACAGAAGAAAAAAAAACATTATTAAGGGAAAAGGAAAACAAAATATAGATACAACTAAGGCATGAAATCAACGCATAAGCAGAAATATCTATTGAGTACAAAACAAGGTGAAGATCATTGCAAGTAAGCATGGAGTCTGCATTTAAATTGGTTTGGTGTAACAGAGTTGATAACTGTGGTTGGCAGAGCATTCCAGGGGGTCACTATTCGAGAAACAAAGCAGTTTTTGTGGACATCAGAGTTAAAAACCGGGAGAGCGAGAAGGTGAGGACGTTCAGAAGAGCGAGTGGAATATGGACTTGGCGGGAAAGAGAAAAAAGTGGAGGGAGAGATTGGAATTTTATCCTTTAGAATTTTAAAGACGACAATGAGATCTGTTTGTTGCCTCCTCGATGAAAGGGTCGGCAGGCCGAAGAGGGTGAGACGCTGCGCGTAGCTTAGCTCTTGCCCGATACGCCGGCACACACTTCTCGTGAAGTCTCTCTGAACATTCTCAATTGAGTTACATAGTCTGATCAATTTTGGATTCCAAACTGTGGAACAATATTCAAGGATTGGCCTAACATACGTAACAAAAAGGCGTTTATAAAGCGAAACGTTTTTTTTTATTTAAAAGATCTCAGTATATATCCACTTGTGGTGGACGCTCGTGCGCAAACTGTTTTTATATGGTGTTCGAAATCGAGTTTGTCAGAATAAGATACGCCTAAATCGCGGACAATTTCGGACTCTGGTAGAATACTTCCGCCTAGGTTGAAGAGGACTGGAGGGTGATGATTACCCAAACGGACAATCACAGTTTTTGAAGCAGAAATAGTCAAGCTATTGGCAGCGGCCCAGACATGAAGCAAATCAAGTGCTGTTTGAAGCAAAGTGGGATTGTTAATAGTTGATAGCTTAACATCGTCAGCATACATGCTTATGGAACAACCTGCTGGGATGATATCTGGAAGATCGTTAATAAAAAAAAGAAAGAGTAATGGACCGAGACAGCTTCCTTGTGGGACACCAGATGGGGTGGGAAATGGTACTGAGTCAGAGTCTGAAACACGTACGAATTGGGTTCTATCTCTGAGGAAAGCAGAGATAAACTTTAAGAGACAACCTGAGATCCCATAACTCTGTAGTTTTATCATAAGAAGAGGAATAGAAATTGAGTCGAAGGCCTTAGAAAAGTCTATTAGTGCTACGGAAACATAATGTTTCTGATCTAATGCCTTGTGGTATTCGGTGACAGAGTGAAGAAGTGAGAGCTCGCAGGAATGGCGGGGTCGGAATCCGAATTGGGCTGGACTGAGAAGTTTATGTTCGTTTAGGTACTCCAGTATGCGTGTGCAGATTATGCGTTCCATAACTTTTGCCGTTGAGGAGATCAGACTGATTGGTCGGTAGCTAGCGGGATCCGACTTAGCACCTTTTCGCTTATAAATGGGACGCACTATAGCTGTAAGCCAATGATTGGGGCATTTTCCATGGAGAAGGAACTGGTTGAACAAAATTGAAAGAGGGAGACAAGAGACAGAAGCGGTTTCTTTCAAGAATGCATATGGAATAGTGTCTGGCGAGGTACTGTTCCTAAATGGAAGACGGCGAAGTGCACGGAAGACGATGGATGGATGAATATCAACAAAGTCTATGATAGAGGAGGTCCGTTTAGAGACTGGAGAAGGGGAATGGGAGATTGGTTGACTATAGGCAGAAGCAAAATATTCAGCGAATATTCTGGCCTTATCTTTGTTTTCGTTAATGTATTGTCCTTTATATACTAACGAAGGGATAGACGGCATATCTTTAATGTGCTCGCTGGCGAAACGGAAGAGTTTAGTGGGGCTGCTGCTGGAGATTATCGCCTTTTCTAAATTTCGCCTGTGGCAGTCAAGAGCTCTACGCAATTTAGAGTTGGCTCTGCGGAAAGGGAGATAGCCGATAACATGAATGCGCTTGTAGAGGGAGGCTGCTTTTCTACTCAAAGATGAGATCCGAGGAGGAAAGGAGAGGGCTCGCGCCTTTTGTCTTTTGAAAGGGACATGGAGATGAATCAATTGGAGGCATTCAGTAATAAAGGTGTTGTAAAGCAAATCAGGGTCTACTTGGTTGCCAAGTGAAGATACCCAATTAATGGAGGCGAGGGAAGAAGATATAGCATCAAAGTTTGCGTATATACCATATGTTAGATCAATTATAGAGTATGCATCTCCAGTTTATGACCCCTATCTGATTCGAGAAGTTAACTTGATCGAAATTGTCCAGAAATATTTCTTTAGACGTCTGTATGCACGCTGTCGATTTAAGTTCTTGTCATATGAAAATGCATGCTCCAAATTCTCCCTCCAATCGCTCACACTTCGCAGGGAAATTGCATGTTATAAAATTATGTTCTCGCTATGTTCTGGTCAGTCTGACTTGCCTTTGTCAGTATTTTTCAACATTGTTCCCTTCCGAACCAGGGGTAGATCTTTTAAGCTATATCCAACTTTTAAGGCTAGTGACAATACTCTTAAAAATTCAATTGTTCATAAAACATTCAAGGTGCTTAATGGTCTATCCGATTGCGATTTTTCTCTCTCTTTTGATTCATTTAAAAACAACGCTTTAATGGTTCGCAAATAGTTTGTTTGTCATCATACATTCGATTTACCTGTTTTCTCCTCCCTTTATTCTTTCTCGTTTTTTCTTTTCTCTCGTAATTTTCTTTTCTTTTCTTTTCCTTCGTTTTGCATTTTATTCTGTCATTGTCTTTAGCTTTACATGTAAGTGCATCTATGCCATTGTAATGTTCTCGCATTAAGTAACATCATGTATGCGAATAAAGATATACGACCGACAATTATGGATGTAGCTTCTTTATTCAGGTTGTAATTTTTAAGGGATACTGGCGACGATGTAAAGAATGCGTAAGAAGAGTTCCATGGCAGGTTCGTGAGCGGGAGTTAAATGGGTGTAGCCAGGGACGGGTGGGCGGAGCCTACTTCATAGCAAGGAAGGGAACGTCAACGCGCTGGCGAGGAAGCGCGTCCGACGCATTGCAGATCGCCTTTGGATCCTGTAAACAAAAAGAACTTATTCTTTTTAAAGTAAAGTAATAATTCACCGTCTCGTTCTTCAAGATTGGGAAGATCTCAATGACCATCTTTGCAGGCGCCGACAGTTCAGCGATCTTCTGAACCTGCAAAAACGTTGTTTAAACTTTGTTTATCCTTATAATAATAGGCCGTTCAAACATTTATATTTCGATAGATGTAGATACATTTTCTCTAACAATAAAATCTGATTTCGTAATTCAAAAAAAAGAGATCCCTTCTTCAAAGTAATTAAACAAGGAATGCGAAGAGATGAAGAAACAAAATCATGCCTTTGACCTTGTAGTCGACCCAAGTTGTCGGCTCGACGATACGGTAGACCGGGTAGACGTGGAAGACGTTGTTGTGAGAGCAGCGAATCTTCACAGCCGCGTGTTCGTCAGCTGTTAAAGAGAAATGAAATTGAACGCAATTTTATCTTATTTTCCTATTTTGGGTAAATTTTACCCGAGAATATTTTTAAGAAGTGGTAATATGTAAAAAAAATATTTCCCGCCAAAATGAGTATTTGAACTCATAGCAAGGGTCTTCAAGGCACACCCGAACGATTCGTGAGCCTGGCCCGGCCGGCCACTGGACCTCGGCGGGGCGGGCGGTGAATGGGACGATGCTCTGGTCGCACGGGTCGGCCTGCTGCTGCTGCTGAGTTGTCTTGGGCGCCGGCGCCGGAGGATTGACAATGGTCTCCACCGGCAGCGCCGCCTTTCCAACCACAATCGCCATGATTGATCCCGACCGAATGCCAAAGGTGAGAAGGAGTGAAATGACGCACTCGCGTCATTTTAAGCGGTTGAAAAAATTTCTTTTTTTTTTGCATTTTTTCCTTGAATGTTATAAATTTTCTTAAACACTCATGTTGTATGTATTTATTTATAAAAGAAACTTCCTTAATCCGAGCTCATTATAGAAATATGATTTGAGAATTATTCATACTTATGGCTAGTGGATATAGAAAAGGAAATATCAACCCATCCAAATTTTGCTTTCTCTTATGAAATGGTAGGCACTCAAAGCCGCATGGATCAAAAATTCGCCTACGGAAAGGATTGGCGGGCGAAAACTGCAACTGTCGCGATTTCAGTTTCGGATTGCGCATTTTGTACTGAGATTCCCTGGTTTACTATACAAAGTCTTCCGATTGTCCGCAGCGACGAACACTGAAGATGCGTCGACTTCTGCAGAACCGTAGTACTTTCCTCGCTTCATTTTAACCACAGAATGAGGCGTTTGATGATAACGCTCATCAGTTTAAGTATAACTGTTTTAATTAAAAAGAAATAGTTGTCTCCTATTTTAGAAGCTTTGTCGAGCAGCACCACCATCGGCACCATTTAGGACAGCATCGAACCTAGTCGAGCATTTCCAAAGATGATGCTGACTAAAATTGTTTAATTAAAAAATGATAATTTTCGTAACAGTTTTGAATCTCGTAAAAGATCTAAATTTGTCCTCTATAAATGATTTTTTTAATAATATTTTTTTTCCATTTTTTAAGATGTCATTCTGAATGAGAGATGATTGGCGTGCAGCGCCATTTGCCATTAACAATAAGCCACCGCGGCCCTGTTTGATAATGCTTACCAGGAATAAATCAATGGAAAATTTTTTTAGTAACTGTTGGCATTCTAGCTATTATGGAGATGGTGAAAGTGAAGAAGAAGAACTTAACAAGCATTAACTGTTTGTTTCTGTTTGTTCTGTTTGTTCTTTAATCTTCCTGTTGTTGTTTTTGTTCCGGTCTGTTTCTGGCACTGATTACTCGTTTCCTTTAACAACATTCCTGTTAAATAGATAAAATTCTTTTAGAAGCGTGGGAGAAGTATGCGTCTCCCTATTTCCCATGCGCTTGCTTTCCGCATTGTATGGCTGACATGACTCAGCGTGGGAGAAATAACAGCAAAAATTGCCCGCGCTGAACTGAAGCGTTCGTAAGCTTTTTTTTAAATAAGACATGCTCTTGGATGACCCAAGGCAACGCTTACAAGGGAATTCTCGTAAAGCAACATGAATCTACAATCAAGGTTGATTTTAACTTGATTGATAACGATACGACTATCGAGCAACTTAATGTCCGAATTTATTTATTTACAGCAAAGAAAAGTAAAGCACGTTTGACATGAGTTGCCACGAACAACGTCAGATTCCGAGGGCGTAGATATGATATGAAAGAGTTCCTTTTATGCTCTCACTTCGAGATGCATACTCCAATTCATGACCACGAGTAAGCGCCACGGGGGATTCTCGGCAATCTGGACGTGTGGGCGGAGCCTAACGAGCTCTTCGTGCAACTTCTTCAACATCTGCAGAAGCATCTACGAAACGTTTGCCGAAACTCTTTCGAGAAAAGCGCGTAGAGATACAAATCGACGACGTACCTGAAGAGAGAACGTTGAGAGGGAAAGAAGTCGCGTGAAGTTATTTAGGTTTAATTTGGATTAATCTATAATTTTTAATACGTATATATGTATCTATATATGTATATGCATGTAAATTAATGAAAACAATTGCGGAGAAAATTAATACGCCAAAACGTAGTTGGTTTCTCGAAAAACGATGAAGAAGAAGGCGAACGAGCTCAGGTTCATTTGAAATTCCTCGAATACAAAGAGCAGCAAGTTGTGAATCTGAAAATCTACAACGTCCATTGCGTACATGGAATCGTGCAAACTCAATGTGCACTTATTGTTAGAGCTCAATAGAGTACCGCTGCCTTCCGGCATTACATTCGTAGATGTCGCTCTTAATCTAGCGTCCCATGTCATATCGAACCAACCATTTCCGGTGCTCTACACGTGATATAAATGAGTGTTGTTATGAGGAGCATAATGGAAGGACGGCTCAATCCCGGATTGGAGGACCTTGTAGAGAAAGTAAAACTCACACAAGCAGCTTACACTTAGCTTCATGAGGGTTTTTGTCGTTTCCAGGATGTTGCTGATTGTCAGAAAGTGGCGATGTCAAAGATTTGATATACTTGCACATACCGAAGGCGGAGAAGTTTGCAGACGAGGGCGATTGTCAGGGAGCAAATCAGGACTAACGGTAGCCAAGCGGAGCACACCTAAATTCCAGATTAGTCCTCATCTTTCAACTAGCAAAACTGCAAGACCAATCAATATATCGTGTTTTATTCAATTGTGCCCCTCTTCTAGGATTACAAGCCGCTAGATCAAGTAGAATTGTAGCAGCCCGAGTTCATGCCCCTTGTATAACCTTTCATTCTGTTACTAATTAAGGTCCTCCGCTAGGAGGATATTGAAAAATACTATACTAACAACCTGGAGAATTATAAGTTGTACAGCGTATGCGTCGCGCATGATCTGCTGGTCGTAGTTTCTGCTAAATAGAAAATTGCGTGTAAACACTCATAATCTACTGTTTAAGAAGTATTGTTAAATTATCTTATTTATGTTTTTCAATTCAATCTTATGGTATAATCGTATTAAATACGCATTTTGATTGCTCCCAAACTGAATATTTCCGATACCTACGGAAAAAATCAATAATCTGCAGTTTCCAACGTGGACTAACACAGTGCTATATCGATGGACGATGTCTATGAAGAATCCAGCGATAGGCACCGGGCAAAGCAGCAGGAAAATGGCTCCAACGATGGCCGCAATGGCAATGTAGCGATGTTTGTGAGCTGTCAATTGGAGTCGTTCAACTTGTTTATATCTTTTTTTTGCCTATTCGTCTCTTTTTCTCACCAGTTACTTAGAACATTCTTAATTTCTTTAATAAAATTAATCAAATGTGAACCAATAGTCTTGAAGAAAACCGGTCGATAGACGGCAATGCATCGCTCTATGCTCATGGCAATTATGAGATAGGCACTGGAATGAGAGAGAGAGAGAGAAAGAATAATGGGAGAGTGAGGGGGAGAGGGGAAAGAGGTAGATGGAGAAAGATAAGTAAGATGAAGATAAAAGTGAAGTAGAAGAAGAGAGACGAGAGAGACAGAGTGATCAATCATGTGATTCAAACAAACAATAGTTTTCTTATGTACGCGACAAGATGGTGTTGTACCTGTTCATTCGCATCCATTGTCCCATCGTTCCGAACACAAGGAAAATTATAAATGCTGCAAGTGAGGCGGTTGAGTTGTCGTAGCACAATAAAACGAGTTTGTTGATTATATAGAAAATGTCGGTGGCTATTGCAGCCTGAAATTAATTTTTTTGTAAGTATTCAAGGAAAGTGGAGATGTGGCAAACAGGGGAGGGGTGCATTTCTCAGCATCAAAGTAACTTTAGTCGAATTCTCGCGACGTGAGGTGAAATCTTTCGCTTATTGTTTGATATGAACTCAGGGTACACAGAGAAAAAAGTTTGAAAAACATTTGCCCTGGAATTGATTTCATTGGAGTTCTTCTTCCGTCCCTCGCGGTTGGATATCAACTTAGGAAAGCAAAACGTTACGTACCAAAGAGCAACTTTTAAAAGTTGCTAATTAAAAAGTTGCTTACATTTAGTACAAGTACCCACTGTAGTCAATTCAATTTTTAGGAGTAATTTTTTAACAATTTTAAACCTATTATTCATGATTTTACGTAATCGTATCAACCTTGAGGAAAATATACTTCTCCGACGGCATGTTTTGAAGTACGAATAAGTTGATAGATTGATTTATTGCTCCTGCAATTTGTAAGTTTATTTAGAAGAAAAAAGGCAAAGTAACTACTACTCACCAAGACCATAAAGTGCGGGGAGAACGTAGGAATAAAAGAAATGAGCTTCGACCATAATTGTTGGTGTGCTAAAGTTGATGGAAGAAAGTTGAATTTCTACAATATCTTATAAATATTTAGTGATGAGCGAGGAAGGCCCAAAGGTTATTAAAAAGCAATCTCATGTGGACAAAATGTTTTTCAGCATTTAGAAATGAAGACATTGTCAAGTGAATTACAGTAGGAAAAATTAATTGGAACAGAATTCCAATATGTTTGTTTAATGTAAGGTGAGAGCAAAGATTGAATGGATGACTATTGCACGAATTGAATAGTCACAGTCTGCAGAAAACGAAATGTCAGTTTAAAATAATTCCCACGTTATGTTTGTCTCTCCAAGAGAGTGCAGTTTATTGTGCGTCAACAGAATGTTGTCTGTATTCTCAAAAAGCAAGGAAAATATGATAAGAAAAAATAAAAAAATAAAAAAAACTGTGAATGATGTAGATAACGGTGATTTATTTGTAATGGATTTGGTGAGTGATTTTGTTTTTGCCTTGTGGAGCCTAATCACAGCGAATAGAGTGCAATCTTCGACTTGCGACTGTTGCCCATAGATTCGTTTAATACGATTAGACGGAGAGAAGGGGAATAATTATGCCTCTGTATCGAGTTGAATTTCCTCTGTGTCAATACAACTTAATGCAGAGGCAAAGATCGCAACACCTTAGATGTCTTCTTCCTTGAACCGATGCACGCGATCTTCACTGCGCTTTTGTTCAGCTTACACAAAGAACCCGCTCCGCCGTTTCGAGTCGTCCACAACTATTCAATCGCTTCATTTTGTACATGCTTTTTATACAACGAAAAAAAAGGATTTGACTTTCTTTTTGCGATGATCAGCTTGTTACATACATAGGTGTTCATGGCTGTTTCAAGAGATAAAACGGCACCAAATACAAAATTCATATTTATTTTGATGCCTTATGTCATCATCCGCAACGGAGATGTAGTGGCGTGAACATCACGTGCCCTCATGTTCTGGTTCATCTTCTGTTTATGAGTTTGATCCTTCTTTTTTTTATTATTATTTTATACTCTCCGGTTATTAACTGATGTACAGGCGAAAACGTAAGCGACTGAATGTTTGTACACGTGATATAAATGAATGTTGTTGTTATAAGGAGCATAATGGACGGACGCCAGTTCTTTTATGGTTCAAAAGAAATGAGAATCTTAACAATCGAGTACCATGATTGGTAACGACACGACATGCCTACGCCAAATCATGGCCACGAGTAAACGCCACGGGGGGATTCCGATCGGCAATCTGGACATGTGGGCGGAGCCTAACGAGCTCTTCGTATAACATCATCAACATCTGCAGAGACATCTCCGGAAAGTTTGCCGAAACTCTATCGAGAAAAGCGCGTAGAGGTACAAATCGACTACGTAACTGAAGAAAGAGCGCTGTGTGAAATTATTTTGGTGTAATAAATCATTACCCGCGAATTCAAAATCATTTCCAACATCATGGGCATCGCAAAAAAATATGTATTTTTTTGATGTTGGAAACGATTTTGAATTTTATATATATATATATATATATATATGTTTTGCAATGCCCATGATGTTGGAAATGATTTTTATATATATATCTACTTTTATATGTAAATGAATGAAAAATAATTGGGGAGAAAAATCATACGCCATGACATAGGTGGTTTCTCGAAAAACTATGAAGAAGAAGTCGAACGAGCTCAGATTCATTTGAAATTCCTCGAATACAAAGAGGAGCAAGTTGTGAATCTGAAAATCTTCAACGTGCATTGCATAAACGCATAGTGCAAACTCAATGTGCACTTATTGTTAGAACTCAATAGAGGTCCACTGCCTTCAGGCATTGCATTTGTAGATGGCGTTCTTAATCTAGCATCCCATGTCGAACCAACCGTTTCCGGTGCTCGACATGTGATGTAAATGAATGTTGTAACAAAGAACATAATGGAAGGACGCCAGTGGCTCACCCTCGGATTTAAGGACCTTGTAGAGGAAGTAAACTACACTTACATAGCTTTATGAGGGATTTTGTTCAGAAAGTGGCGATGTCAAAGAATTTATATATGTATGCATATACTTACCGAAGGGGGAGAAGTTTGACGCCGAGCGCGATTGTCAGGGAGCAAATCAAGACTAGGGGTAGCCAAGCGGAGCACACCTAAATGATCTGATTAGTCCTCATCTTTCAACTAATAATTATTTCTATCGCGTTTCATTCAGTTGTCCCTCTTCCTATAAGGATTACCAGGATTACCAGCTGCTAGAGCAAGTACAATTGCTGCGGCTGATGTTGAGTTCCTGCCCACCATTTTATCACCTTTGATTCTATTACCATTTAGGGTATATCACCTCGGCTACGAGGATATTGAGAAATACTAATACGGGACACTGATCACTGCTCATTGATCATTGAAAGAACCTGGAGAATTATATGTTGAACAGCGTATGCCTCGCGCATGAGCTGTGAAGCGAAGTAGCTGCTAAAATGTAAAAAAAAAACATTTCATGTAAACACTCAAAGTTCAATTATCTTAGTTATGTTCTTACAATCTATTTAACCTGATTGTATAATCATATCAAATACGCGTTTTGATTGCTTCTAAATTAAATATTTTAAGATACCTACGGAATAATCAATAGTCTGAAGTTTCCAAAGCGAACTAACATTGTGCTATTTCGATGGACGATGTCTATCAGGAAGCCAGCGATAGGCACTGGGCTAAGCAGCAGGAAAATGGCTCCAACGATGGCCGCAATGGCAATGTAGCGATGTTTGTGAGCTGTCAATTCTAGTGGATCAATTTGTTTACATCTCTTTCTTTTTTATACGAAATTTATTATTCGTCTGTTTTTCTCACGAGTTATTTCAGTAATGCACTAAAAATAAGGGTGGAAACAAGGCGTGGGGCAACAATCTTCATCTCTTTAATTTATCAAATGTGAACCAATTGTCTTGAAGAAGACAGGGCGATACACAGCGATGCATCGCTCAATGCTCGTAGCAATTATTAAATAGGCACTGGAATAAGTGAGAGAGAGAGATACGTAAGATAAAGATAAAAATAGATCGATATGGAGTGAAAAGGAGAAGAGAGAGAAGACAGTTTTGATCAGCGAGAGAGAGAGAGAGAGAGTGTGATCAGTAATGTCGATTAAACAAACAATAGATTTATTTCGTTATAAGATAGTGTTTGACCTGTTCATTCGCATCCATTGTCCCATCGTTCCGCAAACAATAAAAAGTACAGATGCTGCAAGTGAGCCAGTAGACTTGTCGTATAACAATAAAACGAGTTCGTTGATTGTATAGAAAATGTCGGTGGCTATTGCAGCCTGAAATTAATTTTTTTTTATAAGTGGAGTTGTGGTAAACAGGGGAAAAGTGCATTTCTAGGCTCCCAGTAATTTATTTTTATCGAACTCTTTCGATTATTGTTACCTATGAACTTGTGGTTGACGGAGAAAAAAAACATACATACCGAAATTTTACTTTTTTTTAAGTTGCAAAATTTTGAATATTGTTTTGATTATATACGTATTTTAACTTTGCACGTATTGTAAGCCGAGACACCAATTTATATTACGTTTTCCCTGGAATTGATTTCCTTGGAGTTCTTCTTCCGATAAAGTGCCGTTTGTTTCGGCCAAGGTTTCATGAGAGGAATTTCTATGGGTTTATTCGACTTGTTCGTCTCATTGTCTTGGTGGATGTGTCCTGTGGCTCGGCTTATAGACTCCCAATCTTAAAGGGAAAATCTTATTGTAATTTTCCTAGTTTTATTAAATCATGAAAGAGTCATGCTTAGAAGAGAGGACCATCTAGTAATAAAAGCGAAGTTATTTAATTATAAATGCCAATAATATCTTAGCACTTTGACAATTAATTATTTTTTAAACTCTTACTTCATATTAGGGTGAAAATGTGCAAATTCATACAAATATTGGGAGAGTTTCTAAATATTTGAAATGACCGAGCTTAAGCCAAGCCTTTAGACATGAAGACAAAGTTAATTACAGTAGGAAGATGAGAACACACAGAAGTCTAAAATGTTTGTTTAAGAGGAGAGCAAAGATTGAATGGAAGAATGTTGCACGAATTGAATAGTCAGAGTCTGGAGAAAACGAAATGTCTGTTCAAAATAACTATCACGTTTTGTTTGTCTTTTCATGAGAGCTTCATTTTAATGTGCGTCAACAGGATGATTACTAAATTCTCTGAAAGCTGGAAAAGAATGTAAAAATAATAATTTAAAAAAATTGTCGATGATGTAGGAAATGGTTTTTATTTGTATTGGATTTGGTCCGTGATTTTTTCACGTGGAATCTAATCACAGCGAGTGGGAGCAATCTTCGACTTGTATCTGTCCGCAGAGATTCGTGGAATACGATTACATATATGGAGAGAAGGAGAATAATTATGGCTATGTATTAAGTTGCCTATGGTTTCCTCTGTAGCGTGAGAAACTCGTTTGCAGAGGAAGTCATAGTCACTTAATACGGAGGCAAAACTCGCAACACCGTAGATGTCCTTATCCATTCCCCGATTCCCGCCCTTGACTCTGGCTCACTCGGATAAAGATATTCTTGTAAGTAAATTTAAGTATTTTCTAAATAGTATTTTTCATAGCCCTACGAACAGTGAACAATTATTAGCGACTTTATTTGCCGGCAATAAATCAGAGATGGCAAACATCGTTGATGTCTTCTTGTCATTGCGCCTTTTCAGGCACGGCGTTCTCCCACCAGAGTTCTTGCGTAAAGTTGGCCGACATAATGTTCTCAAAGGTGTCGCCTCAAAAATAATTAGTTAGTGAAAAATAAAATATAGATATGTATGTGCATACATTCTATGACAAAAATATAAAGTATTTTTGCACACATATAAATTTTACATAATGATTAAAAAATGCTTCATGGCCATACAATTTTAAAGAGCTTCACAGTTTAACCTGAAAGTGGCCGATAAGACGGAACAAAGGCGAGCGGCAGGCGAGAATCGAAGAAGATTGGCGATTTGTAGATGATCAGAAGAGTGCCCGCCTGAAAATATTATGGAAAAAATTTGTCTTTATTTTTCCCATAATAAAATTCTATGATTTTATTCTCGAATTGAAATTACAAAGGTATATTAATATGTCAAAAAAGTAACACTACATTTATTCATTTTTTAAAATTTATTTCTAATTTTTGCATAATTGAATGTGCACAAACCACATTGACAATGCTGAAAATGATAAGAAGAAGTCGATCGATGACATTTGCAACGTGCGTCCAGTCATCGGAGATCTGTGGAAGGAGGAAGGTGGATTTGAGGGAGAAGAGATGGATAAATATCTTGCTGATCTATATAATTTGATTTGATCTGCATCAGATGGGCGAAAAATTAAAACAAATAATGAACATGAAGAAATTCTTGCCTTCTCTTCCTTCTTCATCGCTCGAAAGTGATCGGCAATGAATGCGACGTTATCAATCATTCGCCTGCAAAATGCTCAAGTCTTATTTCATATTATTAATTTTCGAGAACTCTGCCGTAACTTTATATATCATAAACAATTCTACTTTAATCATTACTTCGAGCGCCATCTTTAACATTAGAACCACTTCTAATTATATGAGCGACCGATCGGACGGTTTTCGAAAAATTGCAATCTAGACGCGTCTATTAGGCAGAGAATACGCGATCTTATGTTGGCATGTCCAAATAGATAGAAAAACAAATTGATTACATCGTATACATTTTATGACAAGGCTAATTGTAACAAATAAAGAAAGGCGAGAGAAAGAGAAAGAAAGAAAAGGGTTCGATATGCTAGCCGTATAATATCGGGATGCATGCCACGCAGCTGCGCGAGCTGCGACAGCCTCATCTCGCTGTCGTTCATCGGAGAGGGCACCGCGAGGAAGTACGGCGACGGACGACGGGACGACGGCTTCGCGTCTTAAACGGAAGAAACAGAGTATCGTATTTTATAGCGCATCTGACATGATCCTTTATTGAATATTCCTTTTTTTATAATTGTATAAATGATTACTCCTGCGAACTTCATTCCAGCAAGCTCTACAAACGGCTAGAGCTTGCTGAACTGAAGTTTTACCATGCGGCTTACATAGTCAACCTTGCGGCTTGAGCAATGGCAAGGAATTGAATATAACATTTGTGCGGGAAAATGTTTTTTAGCACATGTTCGGATTTGCAAGTTGTTTTAAAGAAGGGCGATCACCGAAAAACCGCAATTGTATGTTCAAACGTGCAAAGGTTTCAAACGGAAGTCCATTAAATTACTCAAAAAATTACGGTTGACGAGGAGGCTAAACTTCGAAAAATCCGTTTCTTTTTCGAAGCGAGATGTTACTAATATGATACTGTTTTGGATAATCACAAATTCATTCAAAATGTGCGCTTTCAAGTATCTTATACTTGAATATGGAATCTTTTATGTGCTTTTTCATTTACTTTTTCTTTTTTCTCATGCCCGAGACTATTCGAAAATAGCTAAGATGTTTCATAAATCGGCAATGACTTTTCGGTGATCGCCCTCCTTTAAGGGGGAAACATAATTTTTTTTTGTAAAAGAAATAAAATATTTAAAAAAATAAATAATATTTATATTAACCAGAAGCAGTGGCGCTGCTGGCGTCGTCGCTGACGCCGTCGTCCTCGGGGCTCTTCAGGCAGATGTATGGTGGCAGCGTGTGCAGGAAGATGGCGCGCATCCAGCCGGGCATCGGGTGCGCCGAGCCATCTCTGTTTTTTTGGGATTTGTTGTTTTATTTACAACTATTACACCTTTATAGTAGTAAAAATAAATAGTCGACAATTTAAAAGTAGCTATTTACGATGTATTAAAGTAGCTATAAAAAAAATCATGTTTGTAATAATGAAAAAAGAAGAGATTAACTGAGCCAGACCTAGATACAGATGCTGTTGTAGCAGTTAATAAATCAATATGAAGTTACGATAAAATTATAATAAAGATTACCTTCTGTAAAAGTTGAGGGTGACAACGGAGAGCATGATTGAGAGCGACACGAGGAGCATTGTGAAGAGGAGATATTTGCCAATCAGTGGGATGACCTTTAAACTTTTTTATAGCCAATTTACACTAGACCTGTTTCAACTACTTTTGATATTAGAAATTACATATTTATAAAAAGGATTTAAAAAAACTTGCAAGTGACGTCGGCGGGACAAGATCGATGAGAACCAAGTAGAAAACGGTAAGAGTCACGAGAATCGAGATGGAGAATGTCACCTTGGAATTGCTTGGTAAAAGTTATAAAAATACAATAGATAAATATTTAGAAAAACATTTACCCACAGTGAGGTAATAAAAAAAACTAGGCATTTAAAAGAAGATTCATTAACCTTATGCTCTATTGGCGGAATGTAGTAGACAAATGTGGTGAGGATGGCTAAAAGCAAAAACAAGTAGTTTCCATGCACTTCTGTTGCTCTTTGACCACTAGCGACACGTTTGGATCGGTAGGTGTTCGAAACTGTGGATGTATTTCATTAAAATAAATCGTTCTGTGAATTTAGACTTAAAGAGACTGTCCTTATGCCTTAAAACATAACGCAATCCAGAAGAAAAGAGAAAGAGAATGTACCAAGAGAGACGCAGACAGCCTAATACGTTGGATTTTAAGGCCTACATATGTAAGCAACATTTAACAACTCAAGGTTGTCTACTTTTATTGTGTTGCAAAACAAATTATGGTTAGAAGCAAACATGTGGTTTCTTCGCCCTTCTTTTGCTCTTTAACATCTAATGCAACGTATGGCTGATGGGTACTGCTCTATGACTTCAAAAAGATGTGAATGCTATAAATCCAAGGTAATTTCAATTCTGATCATTAAAAAATAAAGGTTGTTTAATGCCATTTATTGAGTTGGTCAAAGACCACTAAAATTGAATAAATAAATAAAGAGCAATTTACGCACCAATGAGCATGCACGGGATGACGAGGTTGACGGTGTAGAAGAGCGTCTTGCGACGGAGTGCAATGTCGAACGTGACGTCAATGTAGAACTCCTGGCCACAGCAGCCTCGAGAAAATGTTTTTTTTCTATCTAATGTTTTTTTTGTTGTTACTTTTCTTATTATATTTTTATTATTAAAAAAAACAAATTTAAATTTTTGTGCTTTCTTGATTTAAAAAGGTTGCGATATTCTTTTTATTTTGAAATAGGAGTGCGAAGCGTCCAACCAGGATAGAGTTGCTCGTTGCGCGTGCTCCGAATTGACATGAGATCCCACTCCAGGCTTCTGCATGTTTTTATTGGTACTTATTGCAAGTGACCGATATAAACCGTAAAGTAGCAGCGGTTAATTTGAACGAAAAGAACCAACGGATAGAAAGCGGAGAGATCCATGCCCTTCTCGAGGAACTGATACTCCTTCCCGTACGAGTCGTGACGCGTTTCGATCGGAGAATCGAGTGACTGAAGAATTTTTTTCAAACCCAACTCAGGGAGTTCTACGGTTTATTCCGCCGCGGAGATCAGGAAGATATGATAAAAGCGTATAAATATACTTCATTGTCAGAAAAAAAACTTTAAAAAGTAAAAACAGTCTGACCGGGATCTGTCGAACATCCATTAGAAAGCCGTTGTAGGACCAGCCGCCAAACTTCATCGTGCAATCCTGTGAGTCGTACGGAAAGTACTCGATGTCGATCTGGCAATGTAGGGCTCATTTACGTTTAGTAGTAACAAATTTTGTTGAAATAATTGTATAGCTATTACTAAGGAAATAGTTATCTTCGACTCACCAAATTTATGAGTTTCAGAGAAGCTAATAGTCGAATCACGAACTCAAAAAGCGCCGGGTTCTAATTTCTTTTATATCAAAAGTTAGTTATTTCCTTCTTTCTCATTTTGACTTTCCTACTGAATAACAATAATAAAAAATTCTGAACAATAAGTTTAAAATACTGTTCAGATGAAGCTATTTATTAAGCTATTGTTTTTGTAGAGTTTGCCTGATTCATAGGCGTCTTGAGAGAGAGAGAGTCTAATTACGCTCTGCCCACTAAGTTGACGTATTCTTATGCTGACCGGACAGAATGACTTGTAGATGGAGGGCGGCTTCCAGACGACGAGGCCAGTGAAGTAGAGGATAGCGTCGCTCATGATCGTGATGTGAGGCTCGCCGTCGGCGCTGATTATTGCTTTATTATTATTATTTTTAATTTAAATTTTCTTTTAATTATAAATTCTAAATATTAAAGTTATCACTGAAAATTATTTCAATCATATTATATACAATGCAGTCGTACGGACTTAATCTAAATAATTTAACTTTTTCCTGTCTTTTTTTTATTTAAAAGTAAATTAAAACATCATTGAACGCTTTCTCGCCTTATGATTTACGGCCAAAGAATCACAATTCGTTCTTTTGAGCTTAGCCATGAAAAAACGGCTTAGGCCTGTGGGAAAAGACGTTTTTCTTCTCTCTCACCCACATATCATCACGATTTTCTTTGGCAAAGGATTTCGCACTCTCTGTCTTTCCTCCACTTATATTTCCTTCTCCCTGTCACTATCTTACCTTCTTTCCATCATTCTTATCTCACTCTCACAATCATCTCGTTCTTGTTCCTCTTTTTTTCCACCTTTTCTTTACTTCTCTATCTCTCTTTCCCTACCTCTCGAAATGGCCTTTATAACAGTCCAAGAAAGGGCGTGAATAATCTGAGGAACATCACCACTCCTCTCTCCATCATCTCCTTCTCTTTCTCTTTCTCTCCGTCTCCGTCTCCGTCTCCCTCTCTCTCTCTCTCTCTCTCTCTCTCTCTCTTTTTCTCTCTCGTTTTTTTTTTCAGTCTGGTCAGATATTCCCGCGCAACTAGCGAGTGTACCAGCATGTACAGATAGCGTAGGCAGTTCTCTCTCACCCTTCCACACTCTCATCCTCTCTCCCTCTCTGTCTCCATCTCTCTCGCTCTCTCTCTCTCGCTCTGTCTATCTCTACCGGTCTGTTTGTCTTTCTCTCCATTTCTTACCCTGTTATCTCTTTATCTCCTTCCAGTCTCACCCTCTCCCCTTCTCACTCTATATCTCTTTCACTCTCTCTTTCCTCTCACAGTCAATATCTTTTCCACGTTCTCTCCTTTCCTGTCTTTTGACGGTCACCAATTTTAGCCGCTTGTTTTTCCGAATGTGTTTTTTTATGTTAAACATTTTCCCTAAATGTTTCAGCACTTCACTTTCCCTCTCTCTCTCTCTCTCTCTCTCTCTCTCTTTCATCTTTCTCTGACGACCTCAATATATTCTACTCTCTCTCTCTCTCTCTCTCTCTCGCTCTCACCCTCTCTCCATCTCACTTTCTTACTTGTTATAGAGTAGAATATCTGGTATCCATATCTGATCGGATGGAATGTGCAACTTTCGAATGCCGTTCCATCTCTCCGGATCCCACGCTAGCTTGTGATCGAACCATTGCTGCAAGCATTTAAGATTTCACAATGCGTCTATATTTAATAGTGAAATTCAATTGTTATCTTGCTATAATAAGAGAAATAACATTTGAAATAATACAGGTGATGAAGAGTCACCTTGTCAGTGTGTCGGTGGATATTTGTAATATATTATATTATAATCAGAAGTAATCTATGAAAATGAAAAATGCTTATTTTTACTTTTCAAATTCTGATCAAGAATACTTACCATCTCGAGCCACAAGTTGGTAGTGAGAACTTGATTGACTTCATCCTGCAAATTTGGTGATCTCACTTATGCTGATCATATTGAGAATGCCCCTAATTTGCATGCTTTTTGATTTCATACAGCCTATATGATTAATACAACTGCCCAATTTCGTTATGTTTTTCTTCCGCATGATAGAACCCATTACAACAGCTTTAACTACAAAGTATTTCTTTTTCGGAAGAAGAAAAAACAATATCTTCGATGCAACAATCAGTTCTGCCGATCACTTTAAGTGTCCGTTAATCCGGTCTTTCATTCCCTGTTTTCCTAGCCCTCGGCCCATTTGCTCGTTATGGCTCTTGCACTTTATCTCGCCAGTGCCAACTCGAGAGCAGACTGTCGTAAATTGCCAATTTGCCCACATCGTAAAAATCCGAGAATAAGCCGATAGGCGAGGCAGGATGTCCAATCTTTCTTTCTCTCTTTCTTTCTTTTTCTCTTTCTCTCTTTCTCTCCACCTCTTCTCTCTCTCTCTCTCTCTCTTCCGCAAGATGTTCAATCATTAGGTGTTCATGCCTTGCTCCCTCCTATGCTTCTCTCTTTCTCTGCTGAACTCTTCCGATCACGCTTCCTCTCTCTCTCGCTTCCTCTCTCTCTATCTTTTCTCTTGCTCTCTCTCTCTCTCTCTCTCTCTCTCTCTCTTCCCCACCTTTCACTTTCTCTTCATTATTGCGCGAGCTATCCACTGCACTCTTCAGGCAGGTTTTCGCGCCTGCCTTCCCTTTCACTGTTCTCACTTTTAGCATCGGCCTTTCTATTGCTTCGATGAGCCTAATCAAATTACCTAACCATGATTTATTTGTTCTTCCCACCTAAAACAGCCACTTTGTGATTAGTAGAAAGAGAGAGATTTTTTAATGTATATTTTAAAGCAAAGCTTTGAATATGTAGGCTGCCAAAATGCCCGTTACCATGTTCCCGTTCTCGTCAATCTCTCACATATAGATGCTAATCTCGCAAGAAGACAGCTTACCATTTTTTGCCGGAGATCTTATAGCGAAAAAAGGGAGAACTGACTTGATCGACTTAGCATTATTTGAAATGTTTCCGTTTCCGGTTTTTTTTTCTTTCGTGTTCCTTCTTTCCGCATTCGACAGTTGAATCTTTTCTTCTTCTTTTTTGTATATCTTCCTTTTAGAAATTATAATTTATTTCCCTTGTACCATCTAACTATTACGATTCCATATTTAGTATAAAAAAAATTATATCTTCACCAATGCCGTACAGTTTTTAAATAAAATTTCATATAAATAAATATTGCAACATTAATATTCTCTAATTCTTTTTGATGCGTGAACGGAAGAAGCCGCCGACCGAAGGAGACTCTGGCTATTTCTACTCTCTCCTCGCCTTCGTCTCCATCGCTCTCTCTGTTCTCTCCCTTGTCCTCCTCGCCCTCTCACTCTCTTCCATCTATAGGGCTAGCAACCGCAGCTACGAGAATATCCAACAGCGAGCGCATGAATTTAGGGTGAGTTTCAGGTTTCATTTTATTTAATTTTTCAAGATATTTTCCTTGTTTAGAATTATAAATCTGATTTCATATTGTATTATAAATAGTATGTCTTTTAAGAGCGCATTAGTTTAGAGAGTTACGGCTATAAACTGGTGTTTCTTGTGCAATTTGAATTTCTATAACGTAGTCAACATTTTCTGGTGTTTGTTGAATAAAAACAACCTAATGCCAAGGTCACACTTTGCTATCGGATTAGTGACAGGTGCTTTTAAGTGCGCGAGATTTCCGATATAGCGGGCAGATATTTAAGACACCGTTGGGTGGTCGTGTTATACTTGAGATATACATAGATGCCTAATGTTGTTATTAAGACTTATGTATACTTTCGATGTTTATATTCAGACAGGGAAATAAATACGTACATGTGTAAAAGTAGAATATGCTCGCTTATGCACAATCTTTTATACGTAGCTGAAAGAAAACCAGCCGGGAGCCGCCACGTTCGTAAATTTTATTTATAAAACTTGCTGACAAGTTTGGATTATCTTTGCAGACTTTTTGCCTCGTTATATTATTTTGAAGGATTGGCGGTGTGCTGCGAAGTGTGCATATGTAGTAATATTGTACGCATTATTTGATATGCAGTTAAAAAAGAAACCCTAATACTTCACTAACGGTGGTTTTTCGAATCGCAACATCTTCTTTAAAGCACGAGGAACCATCCACTCTCGTTATCTCGCAGAAATCTTCGTGTAAAAAAACTATTAGACTTCCTTGCTAGTCACAGCTCCATTAAGTCGCTCACACTGTGCCAATAATGGTGTACCTCTCATTCACCTACATATGAAGCTGTCTTGGTGTTCCAGGAAAAGACGGATGGTCTCTGGGTGAAGATTGTGAGAGAGGGAGGTAGCACTTCTTCTTCTTCAACCGGCTCTCGCACCATCTTCCGACCGAACCGCCAGACATGGGAGACACGCTCGTGCAGTAGTCAGCACTTTTATTCGCTCTCTCTCTCTCTCTCTCTCTCTCTCTCTCCTTCTCTGTCTCTGTCTCTCTCTCGTTCTCTGTCTCTGTCTCTGTCTCTGTCTCTCTCTCCTTCTCTGTCTCTGTCTCTCTTTCCTTCTCTGTCTCTGTCTCTCTCTCTCCTTCTCTGTCTCTATCTTTCGCCCTCTCTCTCCCACCCTTGGCCTTTCACCACCTTCCTGCTCGTATATATCTTGGCCCCGCAATAGCGCGGGCCTGTCTCACTGCTTGGACCCATGCCCCTGGCACCGGGAATTTCTATAGCGTTTCCTCACTGCCTTTCTGCTTCTAGAATGCGTAGCTCTCCACTGCCCAATGGGTCCACCCGGTCCGCCAGGCGCCTCTGCGCCCGATGGCGTACACGGCGCGCCCGGCAAGACTGGACCTGCCGGGCCGGACGGTCCGAAACTTAATATTGTTTATAGATTTCACCCTATGTATTTTAAAATCCTATAATTATTTCGTTTCATCTGACCAATATGTCTTTTTTATTTCTTCTTGCGGCAAAAAAAATTATTTAATAAAAATTATGCTTTTGAGGAGTCGACATTGAGCTCGAGCCTCAGCCGGAACTTCCATGCATCGTCTGCCCACCGGGGCCGATCGGGCCGAGGTTCAATTCATAATACTTCTGTATTTCCCTTTCTTCTTTCATTTACACATTAACTACTATGATTATTTTTAATATTTTTTTTGTAATAACGTTTACTACAATAGAAAATTTTATTATTACGCACTAGAAAATATCCGTTGTTCACAGCGGCGTCCAGGGTGACCGAGGAGAGCCGGGCGGCAAGGGAACTGGTGGCGAGCCAGGCAGTGACGGTGCGGCTGGCGCTGTCGGCCCGCCCGGTCTCTTCGGCCCCGACGGCCACAAGGGTTTCCCGGGGAATCCGGGATATGCCGGCCAACCGGGAGACAATGCGATAGGAGGCGAAGGCGACCGCGGAGCGAAGGTTTGAACGGCACCGGATTTAAGGGATCCAAAAACTCAGTCTTGAATTCTCTCATTTTTGCATGACACAAGAGCAGGAATTTTACAGAGATGTCATAAAAATTAAAATAGAATATGACAGAGTTTTGAGCTCCTTTAAGGTAAGCTTTATTGTATTAATCATTAAGGCTTGTTACATACATGCATGTATTTATTTCGAAAAGGTCTTTGTACTTAGTCGCTAAATACTTGCCCTACAGTAATCTTTTAATAGGGCGCGCCAGGACCCCGAGGCCAGGTCGGCCCGTCGGGTGCGAAGGGCCGCCGCGCCCGCCACGACGGCCATCCGGGAATGCCGGGCGAGCCAGGCGTCGAAGGCTCGCGAGGAGAAGCCGGACCTCTCGGCATTCCGGGCGACTACGGATCGATGGGGCAGCCAGGTGGTTTTAGAGGGACGGGAGGGTATATTAGCAGTTATGAGTTTTTAAAGACGATTCGAGCGCCGCCAGTACGTTCAATAAGACATATTCTCTAAATCAGTAAAAGGATTGATGGATCAGGATTTGAGTCAAGTCTATGCAACACATTCGACTTTTAGACGGTGCTATTTATTATGATCGCCATTTAATGATTTAATGATGTCATATTTGGCATCTAAAACCAATTTGAAAAAAAATGAGATTCTTTTTAAAATAGAATTGCAGTTTCCTGCCTTGACAGCAAAAAAAAAAAGATTATTCCATCAAAAGGGACATTTTCATTGAATTGACTTAATTACTTATTCTTATTTGCCTAGGCTCTCCGTACGGCTACTGCCCTTCCGATTGCGGCGTGCGGAAAGTCATTGCGAATCTTCCACTCCCATCTCTTTCTCCCTCTACTCCTTCTTCTCCAGCTCCTCTTGTCGCCCTCGAGCTGTCCGCTTCCGGATTCGCCTTCGTCCAGATGCCGCCAGCCGCGACTTCGCCTCCAGTCGTCACTCCGAAAGGACAGCCGATGAGCTATGAGACGACGGTCTCTTCGACAACTTCTTCTTCTTCTCCTTCTTCCCCTCCATCCAATTTAACCTCGTCTTCCTTCTCCAAATCCTCCGCCACTTCCAAGACGTCCGCAAGTGCTCGAGCAACGATGAGTTTAGCAAAGACAACGAAAGAGCCCTCCAGACCCATTTCTACCAGTCGACCCTCCCAATCAACCACTTTTACCCCCTCCGCCTCCGCCGCTTTTCCTATCGCCATGATGTACATGGGCGATGCTTCTTCTTCTTCTTCTTCGGTTGTTCCCGGATACGGCGAAGAGAATTCCGTGGTCTCCTCAACGGCGGAGACCACTTCTTCGACGGCGGCAACATCAAAGACAGCGGCAACACCAAAGCCGTCCGACCCTTTATCGTCCATGATCAACTCGATCATGGAGGACGCTGCGGCGTACGGCGCACCGCCGGTGGAAGAACAGCCCGATTTGGCACCGGGCCAATTTCTGGCGCCAAGCCTATCCGACCCCGGCGCCGCCTACTCAACCAACCCCGACTTGCCGACGCCGGCGCCAAGCGAGCACAACTTTGTAACGCGTCGCCCGCCCAGTTACGATCTCCATGATCCCTTCGACGAGAAGGTATTTTTTTTAGTTATCCACGGTGTTTTTTTAAATTTAAAATTGTATATTGCAAAATACATAAATGTCTGACTCTTCTTGATCAATAATTTTTTTCAAACACTAATTACTGTTCGTTACGTGCAAATTTTTATAATTTAAATTTCTTCGAAATAATTTGTAAAGAGAATTTTGTGGCTATATCGTATCGAGGGAGTGGACAGCTTTAAAAAAATATATATATTTTCTAATTTTCCAGCTAAACGAGATCGAGATCCGCCGTCATCCGGGCAAGTTCGCGCCGCCTCCGCCGCATGCGCCTCCAACGGCGCCGCCGTCACTGCCGCCCATCCTCATTCCTCTGCCCCCGACGAGCTCCTTCCAGCAACAGATACTCAGCGAGTTTGAGCGAGCGCAGGAGGAGTATATGCGATTCAGAAGAGTGTAGCAGATTTGTAAACAGTTACTACTTACTTGCAAATTTGTTGCTCTTCTTGCGTAGTTTAATCAGTGTTAGTCATGTTTCTTTGAGAATAGCTTAATATAAATTATAGGCGTTATCTACCAGAAGGCTTTCCATAACCAATTGATGAGCAAATATAGTGTTATGGGTAATTAGAAGTGTCTCCCTCTCGTTTTTATGATTTAGATAAAAGTGCAATGCATGTAACCATTTAAGCTTACTAATAATAATTTATTAATAAAACCTTGCTATAGTCCCTCATTCGCTTATAGTCTTGAAATAGTTAGGAGTACACACACTTTTCAATGATTATTTTGTACGAAGAAATAAACGTTCAAGGTTGCCACTGACAACATCGATGATCCGAATAAGTGAAGCGCCAAACTTGACTTTCACCGGTTCCGACTCGTTTCGGACGGGCCGAACATTCTGGAAGACAAGAATTCAACATTCTATTGCTACGTACCGTAATCTTATATATGATGTTACAATCATTATTTGAATAGTCACACTACGTCCACGCGAGAGCGTAATGGGTTCCCAAGAATGTTCAGTTGACCTTGCGCGACTAAACCACATGTTCTGCAGAAGCAAAGGAAAAAGTATTTTTCTTCCATCCGAATTATTTGATCTGGAAGAAAGAGATCACTAATTGTAAGAAGCGGCCAACTACTTGAACAACTTTTACCTATCAAGTGGCATCATCTTTTATTACTATGCAGTATTTACAAATGGTTTCCATGCAAGTTATTTCAGAAATTTATTTATTAAAATTTTTCCCTTTTGCCTGCCACAAGAGTAAGATTAATATGGGAGCGACTACAGTCGTCAGGAAAATTGAAATAGATTACGTTTGGGTTACGTGATCCTTAAAACCATCATTCATCAATAATACCAATACCAAATATTGGTAATAATAACATTTAAATGATTGCCTAACCTTATTATAATAGTAGAGGAGATCTTCGTAAAGTTGGTCAGCGTAGCGATTCGCTTCGAGGACCTCCACAGTGATGACGAGGAGTGCTAAATTGAACTGACGGAGGGGTTGGTATAAGAGAGGGAGAGAAAGACAGCAAGTAAGAATTGAAAGAGATTGAGACATAGAGCAACCGAGAGAGAGAGAGAGCGATAGAGAGACAGAGAGAGAAAGAGAGAGCGTGAGAGAGAGACATAGGTAGAGTGCGAGAGAGAGACAGTGAGAGAGAGAGAGAGAGCGCGCGAGATAGAAAGAAAGAGGGTTGATATGAATGCATTTCTCAAGTGCTTTATTATATTTAAAAAAATCAAATTAGAATAATTATGCAGAATATGTTCACATTCTTTTCACAATTTCCCCTCGCAAAGATCACAACGAGGAAGTTCAAGGAGTGCACAATAAAAAGAATCTCAAGTATCTCTTCTTACCGAGAAAGAAGAACGACGATATCATGTTACATTTGTGGACGGCTGCAACTTGCGTGTTCACCGCTCTCTGCAAAGGCAATAAAACTGCGTGTGAAATAACCAATAGAAAACCTCTCTAAACAATGATCGGTAAAAGTGCAATAAAAAAATAAAAAAAAAAAGGTGAGAAAAGCAGAACTCGAACAGAATGAACATGGAAAACATTCAGCTCATCTGAATGGGAGATACCCGGCTGCTGGACCTCTCTCTCTCTCTCTCTCTCTCTCTCTCTCTCTCTTTCTCTCTCTTTCTCTCTCTCTCTTTCTCTCTCTCTCTCGTTCTCTCTCTCTCTGTCTCTCTCTCTTTCTCTCTCTCAGTCTCTCTCTCTCGTCTCTTTCCCCTCTCTCTATCTCTTTCTCTCTGTCTCTCTCTCTCTCTCTCTCTCTCTCTCTCTCTCTCTAGTGAATGTCGCCCGAGGAGGCACTCTGGTCTCCTCCTCTCATTTTCTCCTTCCTCTTTCTCACCCCCATTCACACTCTGCCCACCACTGACGACAGGGAAGAGAGCCTCGCCAAGTTCGAACTTATGTCGGCGGCAGCAGAGAGAGCGTGTGGATTAGAGAGGGAGCAGAGAGGAGGAGTAATTGGTGAGAGAGAGAGAGAGAGAGAGAGAGAGAGAGAGAGAGGAATAAGCACTACCGATGTAAGATTAGAGAGGGAGTGGGATCGAGAGGAGATAGAGATTGAAGTGTAAGAGATTAGGAAGAGGAGAGAGAGCGAGAGAGAGAGGGAGAAATAGAAAGAGTGCAAAGAGCGAAATTTCCGTCAGAGCTTGTGCCTTAACGCTCAGTCAGCTGTTGCATCCCTTTACCTAAGCCAAGAGCTGTGAAACGAGAGAGAGAGAGAGAGAGAGAAAGAGAGAGAAAGAGAGAGAGAAAGAGAGAGAGAGAGAGAGAGAAAGAGAGAGAGAGAGAGAGAGAGAGAGAGAGAGAGATAAAGAGAGAGAGGGAATTACAGAAAGAACGTAGAGTGAGGTAAGAGGTTGTTGAACACTGCAAACGAATTTTTACGTACGCCTATGTATGTATGTAAATATATTTGTGGATAAATCTACATACAGATGTATCTATTGCAGGAAAAAATAATAATAATAAAAAGCTTAATCAAAAATTTCGAGCACCGTCCATGAAATGAGAATAATTATAGAAATGACGGAAAGTCTCCTCCTCATATGGAAGCCACGACAGGAAAATTTACGGAATGGAAAAGTAAATTGTGCTGTCTTTCCTTGTGACTCCTTCATTTTGCGTTTCTCATGGCCTTTAATGTCTTTTTTCTCAGGTCAGTTATTCAAGTCTTATTCTCTCCCTTGTCAATCGTTCTCTCTTTCACACACACACACTTTCTCTCATTTCGCTCTTTCTCCATCTCTTTCTCTGTCTTTCTCTCACTTTCTTTCTCTCTCTCACTCTCTGTTCTCTCTCTCTCTCTCTTTATCTCTCCCTCTCTCGGAAATGCAAAGTGACTGCCACAAAAGTCCAAAAATACTCGACCGACGGGACAAATTTGCTGGCCGCCCGAAAATAAGCCATCCAGCGAGGAGATCTCTCTCCCGTTCCACTCTCTCTTTCTCTCTCTCCCCTCTTTCTCTCTTTCTCTCTCTTTCTCTCTCTCTCTCTCTCTCTTTCTCTCTTCTTTCTTTCTCTCTCTTCTCGTCTCACGTGCGATGGTCGTTACTATATTCTACCTCCTTTCCACTAGTCCGATGCCTTGTTATTCTGCATCTACTCCAACCATCTCACACCCCTCCAAATAAATTGAATAAATTACCACCTGCCAGCCTTCCATTTTCTCAACGTTTTTCTCTGTCTATTCTCTTTCGTCAATGCCTCCTTTGTCTCTTTTTCTTTCTTTCATTCATTCTCTTTTACACTTTCTCCCTTTTTCAAGCTTTCTTTTCTTATAACCACTTTCGCATCAGCGTTTCAGGAATCATGTGCAACTTCCTAAACTTTTTCCCCATAATTCTGAAGAAAAAAAATGGATATTAGTTGTTTATTGCTTTTGCGGGGAAAAGGGGGAATCGAAAACAGATTCGCAGCCCGAGGAAGGATAACGGGCACTGCGAACAGAAGTCGCAGTTACATATATTTCGAGTAAAATATTAATTACCTATAGGTATATACATATACATATACATACATATATATGCGTATACAGATTTTTGCAACTCTAACCTAAGACAATTATTGATGCACCTACATATTTATCGAGACCTTAAACATCCGAAAATCGATTTTCAGATCATGCGAACGCCTTATATGGACGAATCGCTTCTCAAAATCACCATGTCGGAAAATTTCACTGTGGAAAAAAGGTTAAAGAGATTTCGGAAGCATTCTTAAAATTTCACATTTGTTTGCGGCTATTGTTCATGAAAGCATTGAGTAATTTTAATGTATAGTATAAATAAATGAATAGTTAAACATATATATGTATATGTATCTATAAAAGTGTCAACTCACATCCACAAATCTCCGAATTCGTCGACTTCTCTTTTAGCTATACATATGTATCTAATTAAATATTTCAGGTTAATTGTTAAATGGGTATTTTTAAACATTATTCTTCGTGATCATTTTGTAATTTATTTTACAAAATGAACACTACATTTTAATTTTAATGTTATTGTTATCATTTCATTTAACTGATTTATGAATAAACAAATAAATATAAACAGCAATATGAAACTAAACCTGGCAAAGAGAGAGAAAGAGATAAATTGAAAACATAACTGTCCTCATTTTGTGCCCACACTTAATGCTTAATTAAAAAATTATATAAATATACACTTGTCTGAAGAAAAAAAATTAGATTCACATCCGTTTTCGTAGTACTTGAAGTTCGTAATCGCATTCAGCTCCACGAAAAAGTCTTCGGATTGCAAGATATTGGTTTTTTTTTCTCTCCAAATTTGGCAAAATTCAACGACAGTTCGTAACTTCTAAACAGTTCACTTCGGCATAGGCCAGAGTGTGAGAGAGAGAGAGAGAGAGTGAGAGAGAGAGTGAGCGAGAGGGAGAGAGAGAGAGTGTGAAAGGGAGATAGGGAGACCCCAATATTAAACACATTCAGGAAGAGTCTTCTAAAGTGATGCCAATCAAACGACTATCAGTCGATGCTCTTACATATATGAACGAGCCGCTTCTCAAAATCACCGTATCTGAGAATTCTCAATTGCGCAAAAAATTAAAGAAATTTCAGAAGCTCTCTAAAATTTTTACATTTGTTCGCTGCTATTGTTAATGAAAGCGTCGATTCCTTTTAATGCATGGTATAAATAAATGAATAAGTAAAAATTAATTAGAAAATATTTTTTGTAATAAAAAAAATTATTTTTAGTAAAGAAATTTCGTCATTTACTGCTTTCATAATATGATATTATGAACTTGGACCCGTACATGTACATGCATGCATATGTATCTATTTAAGTGTCAACTCAAATCCACAAATCTGCGAATTCATCGGCATCTTTTTTAATTAAATTATTCAGATAAATTGTGCAATAAATATATTTTAGAAAGAGAGGGATCAATAAATAATGCAAATTTCTACTGAACATTTCTTTCATTAATTAGAAAAACATTTGTTTTACTAAAATTATATATTTTTATGACTGTACATCCATGGTTTGGCTCTTTTGAGAAAGACGGGCGTCGTGCCGCGATAATTCGCGCGCTCTTAATAATGTTCAATCTTTATTTATTAATTCAATATATTAATGACTTTCGAGCAGCACAGCAAATCCTCTTTGGTATTCCGTGCTAATCTTCTTATTGTCCTACTGAAAACCACCGTTCTCACCCACTAATCCTTTTTGTTTAATTTCTTTTGTTCAAAGTCGCATTCAACGCAGCCGAGCTCATTCTTCTCTCGTCCTATTGTGCTCTCTCGCTCTCTCTTTCTCTCTCCCACTCTCTCTCTCACTTTTCCAACTCTCTCTCTCTCTCGCTCTCTCTCTCACTCACTTTTCTTTCTCTCTCTCTCTCTCTCTCTCTCTCTCTCTCTATCTCGCTCTCTCTGTACCTCATAACTCCAACCGCTATAACACAGACCACAAGCAGACTGCTCTCCCCCTCTTGACCAGTAACAGACTTCCGACCATCTTATGATTTACACTGAACATGGTAATCGGCTGCTTCATATCTCCAACCCCAATTTCCCAAGACGAGAATCAGACAGCTCTCCCTTGAACAGTAAGCAGACATCACCAGTCTTACTAGGTCCCTGATCTTGGTGGCATTTCCTCACTGCTTCTCAATTACTTTTTCTTCTCCTTCGCATAGGACGAATGGGAACATAACAGGGATGAGAACATTTTAATTACTCAAATATACAGTGAGTCGATTTGCGAGTGAGATAATAAGAGATAGTAAAGGGATAAAATAAAGAGTAAATAGGAGAGAGTCAGGGAGAGAGCCCCTATCGAACACTATCGAACATGTCGTCATCGTTGAGGATTTCATCGTAAATCTCGCTGGGGTCGAGATGATTCGGAGTGTCATCCGAGCGGAAGCCGAGGCGCAGCTGTTCTCCTTCGTCTTTCTCTTATAAAAACATACAAAAACTAAAATACTGTTTAGAAATATTTCAAAATCAATATAAAAAAGAACACGGATGAAGTCCAGGTCCGGATGAAATACTGGCTGTTTCTACTCGTTCCTCGCCGTCTTCTCCTTCGTTCTCTTGCTTCTCTCTTCGCTTGTCCTACTCTCCCTCTCACTCTCTTCCATCTATAGGGGAGGCATTAAGAGAAACTCGAACATCGAGCAGCGAGTACGACAATTTAGGGTGTTTATTTATTTTTATAAATCTATTTTTTTACTTTAAAATTTTAACCTGATTATATTTTTTATGGAAAAAAACTTGATTGGAGACAGGCGCTTTTGAGTGCGCGCGGCGTCTAATAATGGCAGGCAGACATTACAATACTTGTTTAGATCAACTCATGTTTATTATTGTTAAATCTTTGTCATCATTGGGTAATATAAATACGATTGTTGTGTGAATTATTTTTTTATGACTGACAAAGGATAACAGCTTTTGTTTTTAAAGCTTGATGCAAAGCTTCATTTTCCAGCCTTTCGGCCGAGCTTGGGAACGTGTGAAATGGCGTGTGAATTATAGATATGTAGTTTTTACATGGATAATTTATAATAATCAAGTACAACCATATCTATCATAGACGGTGGCTCTGTGAACTTCGACATCTTCTTTGGAGCATCAGCAAAATAAATTCGCGTTAGTTCCCGCAATTCATCTCTGACGCTGTCTTCGTATTCTTGGAAATGTTCACTCGGTTAAGATTCTTCTTCTTCCACTCGCTCTCGTGCAAACTTCGGACCGATCGGCCGAACATTTTAAATGTTATACTTTGTAATCGTTAAGTATAACAATTTTACATGCGAAACCATGCAGAAAAAGAAAGTGTCTGACCACACACAAAAATCAGCTAATTCATCGCATTTTTCTGCTAAATTTATCTAATTAAACGATTCACGTGCTTTCACCTAAGAGGATTCAAATACGGTTGCGTTCCTCATCTTAGCGAGTTCATTAATAAAACAGTCACATACAATTCTGACCCCTTCGTCTTCGTTTTCCTCATCAGTCTTCATCTGCTTTTTGGTGACCTCTCCTCTCCTCAATTCCAGTCGTTGGCCGCCCGCCAAATTCGGGGATCAAGACGATGCATTTGTAGGCCGGGGCTTCGTGGCGCGAGGGTCGGTGTTGTCTCATTTATTTATTCATTGTCTACAAAAAATATTTTTTTCGCGGCTCGAACAAGATGCCCGCTGGACATCCCTGCTCACTTCATTCGTATTTGGCGTATCGTTTTAGATTCTTCTCCCAAAGCAAATGTGGTCATGTATTCCAGGCAAATATTCAGCCGGTCTGACTGAAAACCACCGTTCTCATAGAGTTCTAATACTTTTTGTTCGAATTAAATCGTCCTGCACCAAGTTCACGGTGAAATAATCCGGTAATGCATCTGCCGCCGATCTCTCTCTCTCTCTCCCTCCCTCTCTCTCTCTCTCTCTCTCTCTCTCTCTCTTTCTCTCTCTATCTCTGTCACTGGCTCTTTTTTTTCAAGTCATCTCTTCCCCACTTACTAGACCTGGATGGCATTGCTTCTCCTTTTTCCTTCTTCCTCGTTCTAATTCCCTCCTTTTATCTAACAATAAGATGTTCTCCTCTCGTTCTCCAACTTCCCCCTTTTCGGCTCTCACACAACTTTACAACATGAAATTAGAAGAAATCCAAGCGAGGAATAGCATCGTAAAAGAGATGCGAAAGCTTCAATTACTCTAATAAATGGTGAGCCGATTTCCAATAGAAGTAAAAAAAAACATTGTTAAAAAGATAGCGAGATAGAGAAAAATAAGATGAGAGAGGGAGAACAGAGAGAGAGAGAGAGAGAGAGAGATAGAGGGAGAGAGAAAACAGGAGCTAAGCCATAAGACTGACCCCATCGAGCATGTCGTTATCGTAGATCTCTCTGGGGCAGAGATGATTCGGAGTGTCATCCGAGCGGAAACAGAGGCGCAGCCGCTCCACTTCGTCTGCCACTTCTTAAAATATTTAATAAATAAAAATATAAGTAGACAAATTTTAAAATACATGTTTAAATAAATAAAAACGCAAAATAATTCCTGGTCCGGAAGAGACTCTGACTGTCTCTACTCTCTCCTCACACTCTTCTCCATCGCTCTCTCACTCTCTCACTCTCTTCGATCAACAGGGAAAGCAATCGCAGCTACGCGAACATCGAGCATCGTGCATTTGGTTTTTGACTGCTTTTATTTATTGAATTCTTAAAAAAATTGTAAATCTGACTCCATTTCTATTATTGAAAAGGCACTTTTAAAGGGCATCAGTTTAGACAGTTATGCTTATGAGTTTTTTTTCTGGTACCAAACCCATACTGCTATTTGATTGGCGACAGGCGCTTTTGAGTGCGAGCGGATTCTAATAATGGATGGCAGACATTTTAAAAACCGTTGATAATGGACACGGCGAGATATCTTGTTATTGAGAAAAATTTATTTATTTTGCACATTCAATATATTTGTCATCACTAAAAATCTTGTGTACACTCTGTTTTATGGCTGAAACAGTACATTTGTAAAGCTTGATGAGAAGCGCTGCTTCCTTTTCTAGTCATTTAGCCGAGCATTGGGAACGTGCGAAGTGGCGTGTGAATTATATAATATGTATGTAGTTTTCACATGGATAATTTGTGATAATGAAGTAAAAACAATGTATCGTTGACGGTGGTTTTGAGAACTGCGACATCTTCTTTAGAGCCTCAGGGAATGAATTCGTGTTAGTTAATGGTGTTCTCGCAATTCAAGTACGAATCTGACTCCGTGTTCCCGGAAACGACGGATGATCTCTCTGTGGAGAGGGAGGCAGATGCTTCTTCTCCCTCCGCCTTCCCTCGTGCCCGAACCTTCAGAATGGGAGATACGCTCATGCAATAGTCAGCGAAGTTATTCTCTATCGCGGACACTTAGATACATAAATGCATATCTAGGTCGAAGTGCTAATGAATACAAGCAGAAAATGAAGAAAATTCTTACAGGAAATTATTTGTATAATAATAAAATATTTTCTATTATTTTTTTTAAACTTATTTCTTTTTGAATGCAATACATTTTCAAAATCCGTCCAACGGGATATGAAACGTCAACCCGGCATTATTATAAACCACGCGCACTCAAAAGCGCCTACCAGCAATCGCAGATCAAAGTGCTGACAATGAGAGCGAAATTATTATTATGTTTTATTTTCATTCTACCATTGCCTCTTTGTATTGAATATAGAGAGGTATAGAACCAGCCGCGCGATTAATCTTACGTTCTGTCAATGACATATCGTCGACAGACAGTCACGACCGTTTTTGGTCATGACCACGTCGAGGACAGGTCGTGACCAGGTCATGACCATGGTCATGAACACGGTCATGACCATTCTTTGCATTTCCCAAGGTTAGAATGGCGCGAATGCCATCTGGATTAATGCCTAATGGATTAATTTTTCTTTCTTGCACGCACATTCCCATTAAGGATTCAGCCGTGCTTTTAATCTTGATTAAAGTGGTGCTAGTTTCATAAAAAAAAATGATGAACGTTTCAGCAAAAGTTGCTTTAGGTTTTGGAGTGAAAGATGATACAACTTTTCATTCTTTTTCTTTTAACAAGGGAGTCTTCGGAGCAGCTTTTTTCGGAGCAGCTTTGGTCATGACCATGGGTGGCGGCCGAGTGGACATGACCACCAAATTAATACTCTGCGGTCTTGACCGTGTCAATGACACATGCTGGACAGGTCGTAACCCATGTGTATTAAGATACGCGGATTTGTTTTCTGTCATTGACCGGTGTCAATGACATACAATTTGGTCATGACTGTGTGTCGACGACATGTCATTGACACAAAGTAAGATTAATCGCGCATCTGGCTACCTATCGATCCTCAAATCATTCGAGAGTCTTATATGAACCAGTCGCTTCTCAAAACCATGTTTACCAAACCTTTAAGGAGATTTCAGACGCTCTCTAAAAATAAAATATTTATTTACGGATATCGGTCATAAAGGCATAGCTTCCTTTTAATTTATGGAATAAATAAATAAATAAGTAAAAAAGTAACAGATAATATTTTATTATTTAAGAAAACATTTCTGTAAAGAATTTTCTTCACTACCGTATTTGCTCTATTAGTACCCCCCCCCTCTAATAGTACCCCCCCCCTCTCAAAATGCCATTGAAAAATAGAACCCCTCCCTCTAGTAGAACCACCCCTCCAATAGTGCCCCCCCCCTAACAGCCTCATATCTCAGCCCGAGACGTACCTCGAATGGATCCTGGAGGCATGGGATGCTCTCACCAATGAACTGATTGCAAATTCATTCAAAATATGTGGTAAAATGGATATTCCAATGGTGATTCCTATGAATTCGAGCTATGATTCTTCGTTTTTTGAGAAGAAAATGTTGTTATCAAACTTTTAGTGTCTCACATTGAAAAATAGTACCCCTCCCTCTAATAGTACCCCTCCTCCGCAAGGGTATTGAAACATAGAACCCCCGGGGGTACAAATAGAGAAAATACGGTATATTCATAATTCGACCTACATCTACTCACGAATGAGCGAATTCATCGCATTTTCAGATACATTTATCAATTTAAAAAATTCAGCTGAATTCAAGAATAAAGAAATTTTTTACTTTATTCTTTGCGATCGTTTAGTAAATTCTTTCATCCGCTGTCTCTCTAGTTATCTCTATCTCTATAAAGGTAGATCTCGCTGGTGTCGAGATGATTCGGTGTGTCATCCGAGCGGAAGCCGAGGCGCAGCTGCCCCACTTCGTCTTCCACTTATAAAAATATTCATTTAGTAAAATACTAAGTTTTGAAAATTTCATGTAATTAAATAATTCAGATGAATTCTACAACAAAGGGATTTTTTAACTCTATTTTTGTGATCCTTTAGTAAATTCTTAAGACAAACGATACAGCTAATCAATGTGATCACCACCGGCATAAAAATAAAATATTCCAGTCATAGCAAAAAAACTTCTTTAGATTTTGTTCTCTCACTTCTTCTTTCTTGATAAGGCTCAATGTATGGTTGCAATAAAGTTTTTTTAAACATGGTTATACTTTTTAGAAAGCGTAACATTGAAAGAATCGAAGAATCTCCTGACCTCTAGGCCCCGCTACCTCGGCCTGCTCAATGTGCACAGGCATATTGTTAGGAGGCGGTCGAATTCATGGCGGGTGAGGTTATTTAATTTATTTTTACGAAAAATTTATTTTATTTTATTTTTAAGAAGAAGCGGGTAATGATAAGAATGCATATCTTTTTGTCTTGAAAAATAAACTGTATAATTTGTCACCCGGTCCTCATAAAAGAACGTTAATTAAACTCTAACTTGAATGCCGGCCGAGGCTGAGGCGTATTGCTCCTGGCATGGGCTGTAGAAAGAGAGAGAGCGAGATAGAGAGAGAGAGAGAGATGGAGAGAGAGAGAAAGAGAGAAAGAGAGAAATAGAGAAATAGAGAGAGAAAGAGAAAAAGAGAGAAAGAGAAAAAGAGAGAAATAGAAAGGGAGAGAGTTCACTATGATGCCAAGTTTTCATAGGTGATTACAATTTAGTTATTTTCTTGTCATCATGGAGAACCGTTGGTTTTGTGCGCACTCAAAATTGTTTAAACAGGCATACTTTACCGATTCTGGTTAATGAAAATGAAATAGTTCGAAAATGAGTGCGTACGTTGGCTGCGGCAGCCGGAAGGTGGCCTTCTCGCGTGGATCGCCCAGACTGTGGAAGACGGGCGTCGTGAAGCGAGGGTCCGCGTTGTCATGAACATGTTCATTCTTTATTTATTTATACTATTCAGTCTATTAATAATAATGTGAATACATTAGAAGACATATTCTCGACTGACGAGAAACACGAAGAGAAAAACTTAGGAGATTGTTTATTACATCATAGAATTTGGCGCCCATTTATATTCTTTAATCCTTTATTTATTAATACTTAATATTACATTATGTATAGTAAGTTAATTAGTTATTCTATTCTAAATATGCATATAGTACATAGTATGGAAACATATTTCATTCAATTCATTTAATGTTATTTATTCGGGCACATTGCTTTTATAGAACTTAAGTAAAGCGCAGATTGAAGTCAGCAAATGCGGTTGGGTATTCCAGGAAAATATTCAGCTGGTCTGATTGAAAACCACCGTTCTTATCGTGTGCTAATCCTTTTAACATTAAATACCTTCTTCATGTTCCAATTTCACTATCAGAGTAGGTGGCTGTGCACCTTATTGTCGTTAGCTATTCTTATTTTCAGCAAAATTAGAATATCAAACTGTCAGAAATCTTTGAAATTGATCCTAATTCAGAATAAATCTTATGTACGCAAAACAAATTGTTGGACACAAACATTGTTTCGGTGCAAAACTAAAACAATAATGTTAGATAAATCATACAATGAAAATATTGTTTCAGTTTTTTCATATATTATTTTTATTTAAAGGAGCAGTTCGATTTGTGTATGTTTGTAGACACATATTTAGATACATATCTATGTAGGTCGAAGTGCGTATGAGCAGAAAATGAAGGAAATCTTACAGAAATTACTTCTTTAATAATAAAATTTTTTTCCATATATCGTTTATGCAATTCAATTAAACTACATTAACTTATTTTTTTATATAGTATGCATATTATTTAGTTCATTTTATTGAACATCGTTTATTCAGATTATTTGATTGTTTATAATGTGAAAAAAACACTCCCAATGCAACAAAGAAAACTTGATTTCCACGAAGATATTCAGTTGGTCTGACTGAAAACCACCATTCTCATCGCGCGCTAATAGTTTTTCTTCATATTGAATCGTCTTGTATCTTCAACCAAGCTCATTCTCTCTCTCTCTCTCTCTCTCTCTCTCTCTCTCTCTCTCTTTCATGTATTTCCTTGCAATTAAATAATAGATTGAATTCTGCAATGAATTGATTTTCAACTTTATATGTATTACCACTGCTCAAGTAACTATCTGAAAAGCTTAAACGATTATCTATGAATACATTAAAATCATTATTACAATAAGCATTGAAGTAAATGATTGATTTTATCCTGCTGAGCCTTCTGAATCTTAGCCCGATTGAATGAATCTCGAACTGAGGGCAGCCAGCATGTAAAAACATGAGATTAAATAAGAACTAGACCTAAAAGTTATCACAGGGATGTTATTCAATGCAAATAAAATAAAATACCCATAAATACTCACATAAGATCAAAGAAATAAATTATTTTGTTCAGCAAGCCTAAATTTGCAAACGGGTAATTTGAGTTATTGATTTTTTTTTCTCGATCAATAGTGGATCAATGGAACCAATATTATGCTAGTTTAAGTGTGATCCTATACAGAAGCGATCCTGAAAATTTCATAAACTTTCCTTCACTTTGAAGAAAAATATGCATGAAAAACCAAAATATACACTTTTATTGCACGCTACTGTATGTACCTTGCGACTCGCCTTGCAATAGAGAACCTTGCTTTTCTGTCTGTCTAAAATATCTCCACGTGTTGAAGTTAAAAAAGACGCTATCACCAAGCTCATTTGTTGCTTGCTGGCAGGCGCTTTATAACAATGGAGGGCAGGAATTTTCCTGCAAAATTGATAATCTGATTCCACTTCTATTGAAAAAGGCCTTTTAAAGGGCATCAGTTTAGAGAGTTACATATGTTTATAAATTGTTTTCTGGGCTTTATTTCTTTTTCATTCCGAAAACATAGTCCACATCTTCTTGTATTTTTTTTAATAAAAAAGAAGTTACTTGATTGGCGACAGGCGCTTTTGAATGAGCGCGTTTTCTAATAATGGCGAGCAGACATTTGAAGAACCGCTTCCTCTCTGCCTTTCTGTTTTCATCATCGACATAGTCGCCGATGACATCCTATCTGGATTCTGGGATGGAAGTGGCCACCGCAGCGGAGGCAGCGGCGGAAGGCGGACACGGGCACCGAAAATTGTTAGAGGAGCATCGGCTCGCCCAACAGGCCGGACACGAATTGAAGAGAGTTCTGGCAGGACCGGGCTTGGATGCGGCGTCTGCTATGTGGACAACGGAGTGGTTGAGGTACTTCTTCATGGGCCCGGAAGTATCTTGAAGAACCTCGGAACCCATGAAGCACTATGTTTGAGAATTCTCAGTAATGCCAAAAATTTAAGGATTTTTAAGAAGCTCGCTTAAAAAATTACATTTATTGTTCACGAAAGCAAAGTTTCCTTTTAATTTATGATATAAATAAAAAGTAAAAAATTATAGAGAAATTATTTTCGTTATTATATGTACATACGAAAATCAGCGACTTCATCTCTTTTTTTCAGTTATTTGCTTGCAATTAAATAATATGGTGAATTCTGCAATGAAGTTATTTTCAACTTTATACATACTTTGTGAGTCTACTTTTGCGATAGAGGACCTTGCTTTTTTTGTCATTCTAAAATATCGCCACTTGTTGAAGTCAAAAATGCGCTATTACCAAGCTCGTTTGTTGCTTGATGGCAGGCGCTTTTGAGTGCGCGCGGTTTATAATAATGAGGGCAGGCATTCCAGAATGTCATGTCATGGATATAACTTGTTTTAGGGGGGAAAACTTATATATTTCTGCTGCCCATTTAGGATTTTTGTCGTAAAGGAGCAACATAAATAAATAATATATGTATTTACAATATATTCGCGTTCGTGCATTCTTAATCATGGATGAAAAAATTCCATCAGCCGGAAGGGCGGCAACCGCATTTATAAAGCTTAGTGACAGCTTCCGTAAACATCCTTTTAGCTTTGTTAGCTGAATTTGAATTAGCCAAAGATCGGCAGAGAACTCTCTCCCTCCTCGGATTCCGCAACAGTCGTCATATTTCTTTTAATGAAAAACTCTCCTTGCCAATCAATAGTCAATCGCGAGAGAGGAAGAATTGATGGCTGGTAATATTTATAAGAATGTATACCTATTTTCTATTAAGAATTTCCTTTCATATTTAAACATAATCTTGGAATCATTTTTCTCTTCGCTTTCTCGACTAACGAAAAAGGAGAACAGAAAAAAGAAGAGATTTTTCTTCACTTCATTCGGATTTAGGGTCCGTTTCTATTCTTTAATCACTATCTTTATTTATTAATTCTAAATATTGCATTTATTAATAAATTACACTGACTTTTCTAAATACCGTATTTTCTCTATTAGTACCCCCGGGGGTTCTATTTTTCAATACCCCTGCGAGAGGGGGGCACTATTAGAGGGAGGGGTTCTACTGGAGGGAGGGGTTCTATTTTTCAATGTGAGACACTAAAAGTTTGATAACAACATTTTCTTCTCATAATAAGAAGAATCGTAGGTCGAATTCATAGGAATCATCACTGAAATATCCATTTTACCACATATTTTGAATGAATTTACCATCATTTCATTGGAGAGAGCATCCCATACCTCCAGGATCCATTCGAGGTACGTCTCGAGCTGAGATTTTTAGGCTGTTAGGGGGGGGCACTATTGGAGGGGGGGTTCTACTAGAGGGAGGGGTTCTATTTTTCAATGGCTTGATCAGAGGGGGGTACTATTAGAGGGGGGGTTCTAATAAAGGGGGGGTACTAATAGAGAAAATACGGTATATACATATAGCTCATACTATACACATACATATATTATATTCATTTTAATGAACATTGCCAGGCAAATTTTTTAAAATAATTTATCAATACTGAGTCGGTGCGAAGCAAATGTGCTTGGGTATTCCAGGCAAATATTTAGATGGTGTGACTTAAAACTACCGTTAATCCCTTTTTTGTTCCAATTCCGTCATCATGTGCCAATTTGACGGTCACATTCCGCGGCAGTGCATCTGTAGGGAAAAATGAAGAAAAAGGAGGAGAGATATGTAGGAACGAGGTAGAGATAGGGAGAGAGGTAGAGAGAGAGAAGGAGAGAGAAAGAAACAGTGCTTAACAAAAAGACTGACTCCTAAAAAAAGATCATCGTTGACGATGTCATCGTAGATCTCATTGGGGTCGAGATGATTCGGAGAGTCATCCGAGCGGAAACCGAGGCGCAGCTGCTCAACTTCGCCTTCCACTTCTTAAAACAGTCAATAAATAAAATTATAGTTTAGAAAATTTGAAAATAGATATAAAAACAAGGGAGAAGTCCTCGTTTTTCTACTCTCTCCCCGCCTTCTGTTCCATCGCCCTCTCTGTGCCCTCAATTTTCCTCCTCTCCCTTTCACTGTCTTCCATCTACAAGGGAAGCAGTCGCAGCTAGGCGAACATCGAGCAGCGGGCACAGGAATTTAGGGTGGGTTCACATTACAAAATTTGTTTAAATTATTCTTTCTTTTACATAGAAAATCGGATTCGTGTAGTATTAAAAATTGCATGCCGTTAGATCGCATCATTTTAGAGGACAACAACGAACAAGGAGCAAGTGTGTTTGGGCATTCCAGGCAAATTATCTGATGGTCCGACTGGAAACCATCATTCTCATCTTCTTTTCCAATTGCTTCATCATGAGCCAAGTTTACGGTCACATTCCACGGGAAGGCATCTGCAGCAGAGCTCATTCTTGTCGAGCGGCCGTCATTCTTTCTCTTTCTCTCTGTCTCTCTCTCTCCTTGTCTCTTCACTTGTCTCTGCCGTTCCTTTCTTTATCTCTCTCTCTACTTCTCTATTTCTCTTTCACATTTACTCTTTCTAATCTTCTCTCTCGAGCGACGGTTGTTACTAAATTCGACCTCCATTTACAACTAGCCCGAAACGTTGTTCACTCTGTTATCCTCTATTATCATTTTCCTGGTATTTGATGAAGGCAAGAAGACGCCTACTTTGCTTGAGGACAGGCGCTTTTGAGTACGCGCAGTTTCTAGTAATGGCGGGCAGACGTTTAGGAACCGTTGGTATGTTGTCGTTTCTCAGGCACACATAGATGTATTCTCCATCATATATCCTACCCCCCCCCTCTCACAATCAGATTCCCGCACCCCCCAGATCGCACCTTCAAATTCCCCTAACCATCAGATTCTACTCGTTGTGAGTTCCCCGTGTTAAATATAAAAAAGGAATAAATCCAAGACATTGGTGTCAAATATCAATTTCAGTTTATTTTTCGCATTTAACGATATGCCAAATATAATCATTTATGAAATATGGTCTGGGCCAAGTAATATAAATTCACAATCAGTAAAAGGAAATATACAAATAGATGAGTTGAAAGGTGACAAAAGAAAATACTGGAATGAGACGAAACGATCAATAGATGTTTTGTTGAGTGGGTGCATTACTTAGGGCGGCGACGGCCGAAAGGTGGCCTACTCGCGTGGATCGTGCCGACTGTGGAAGACGGGAGTCGTTCCGCGAGGGTTCGCGTTATCCTGACAATATTTATTCTTTATTTATTTATTTATTTATTCAGTATATTAATAATAATGTCACACACTAGAATACAAGTTCTTGTTTAAAGAGAAAAGTGAAGAGAAAAAATTAAGACATTTTTATTTATTTAATTCATTAGAATTGGAGTCCGTTTGTATTCTTATATCAAATCCTATATTCTTTAGTCCAAAAATTAAAATAAGTATAATAAATAAATGGCCTAAACTATTTTATATGTAAATTTGCATGCAGTATATACATACATACTATGTTCACATATTTCATTCCCTGTTGAATATTATTTATTCGAACGTAAATCGAGAGTGCACCAAATGCGCTTCGGTATTCCAGGCAAATATTCAGGTGGTCCGACTGAAAACCACCGTTCTCATCGCGTGCTAATACCTTTTATTTTCCTCATGCGCCAAGATCACGGTGACATTCCCCGGCAATGCATCTGCAGCCGAGATCATTCTCACTTTCTCTATATCTCTCTCTCACTCGATGTTTCTCTTATTTTCTCTTTTCACCCACTCTTTCTCTTCTTCTCGCTCGCTCTCTCTCTCTCTCCCTCTCTCTCTCCCTCTTTCTATCTGCTCCTTCCCGTGTCCTCCTCGCCCTCTCACTATCTTCCATCTGCATAGCCAGCACTCGCAGCTACGCGAACATCGTTCATCAGGCTTTGGAACTTAGGGTTGGTTCCACTTTATTTAATTTGTTAAAATTTTTTCTTGAACATTGTAAATCAGAGTCCTCTTGCATTAAACCAAGATCACGCTTTGCTTGAGGACAGGCGCTTTTCTGTGCAAGCGGTTTCTAATAATGACGGGCAGCCATGTATGGAACCGATGGACTTGAAGACATGAATAAATAAACCTTGTTATTATTGCGAAGCATTTACATGTATTTTCGGCACATTTAAGATGTGTGTATTCGTAGAGTAATATAAATATGTACATTCAAATATGTAAAATCAAATACGCCTAGCCACTTTCTCATAGTCTTATTTCTCATAATTTGAGCTTGGTGACAAGCGCAGTTTCCTTTTCAAGGCTACTCTCGTTGCTCTCTTTTTGAAGAAGAGGGAACAGTATGGACTTGGATTATTTATGATACAAATAATCAATTAGTATGATTATTATTTAATTCATTTAATAGAACGCGATGTTTTCTTATATGTTGTTTCTGTATAATCTAAAAAGCGAGAACGTCGAAGAAAAATAAATTAAATGTGGAGCAGACGTGTTAATTTACTATTTACATACAATAAAAAAATGCCAATACCTCATTTTACCAGTGTGAATTTTTTTAAATCATGAGCTTCGTTCATTTGAATCCAGTCGTTGAACAAGGAAAACAATTTGTCAGCTTCATACTAGTCACAGTTGCATTTATTCTTTCATACCTTCAAGTGATGATTGAGAAAAAGGCGATTCGCCGATTTGTGTATGGGGTAGACACATATGTAGATATCTAGGTCGAAATGCTTATGAGCAAAAAATGAAGGAAATTCTTACAGAAATTATTTCTTTGATAATAAAAATATTTTCAACAATTTTTTACTTAATTATGTATGCATGCAATACATTAAAAGAAATCTATGCATTCACATAATTGTAAATAAATGTAATATTTTTCAGAGAACTTCTGAAATTTCATGAAAAATTTTGGAACAGCTAAGAATTATCAGGCATGGTGGGTGATTTTGAGTCGCGACTGGGTGGTATAAGATGTTCGAATGATCTGAGATCGATCGTGTCATTGCATCGTGTAGATATAAAAATATGTTTAATATGCCAAAGAAGTGGCTACCGGAGGCGGAGACCGCCCCCACATTCTGCCATTCCTCCTCGCCAGCGGCCAGAAGAGCTTATTTGCCTTGCGCGGAAAGCCTCTTACAATCATCTCTTCGCTGCTGCCCTTCCTAAATCGTTTATGCAATTCAAGAAAATGTCATTTTACTTTTTTTAAATATAAATATTCAAATAAAATGTATATTATTTAGTTCATTTTATAGAACGACATTTATTCGGATATATTGATAGTTTATAATATGAAATGCGATAACGCTTTCAAACGAAGCAAACCTGCTTTCCATGCAGATGACTGAAAACCACCGTTCACATAGCGCGCTCTTTGTTCAAATTGAATCGTCTTGCGTCAAGTTCACGGTGACATTCTCCGGCAATGAATCTGCAGCCGAGCTCATTCTCGCTCTCACACTCTCTCCCTCTCGTGCGCGCTTCATCTCTCTCTCTCACTCTTTCTCTCGCATCTCTCGCATCTCTCGCTCTCTCAACCACAATTTCCCTAGACGAGCAGAAGACAGTTCTCTCTCCTACTGTCTTCTTCTTCCTCGCAATTATTCCCTCCACTTACATACGTATGCCGTTCTTCACCATCGTACAAGAGAAGTGAACGTATCAAATACTCAAATAAATATCCGATTTCGTAGAGAGGTATCAAGATAAGAGAAAAAGGTTGAGGAGAGAGAAAGAGAGAAAAATAGAGAGAGAGGAAACAGGAGCTGAAAATCCATCTCACTCTTTCTCTCTTTCTCTCTCTCTCTCTCTCTCTCTCTCTCTCTCTCTCTCTGTTCCTCATATCTCCAACTTCAATTGCCCAAGACGAGAAGCTCTCTCTCCATTCATTAACAGTAATCAGACATCACCAATGGCCTCTAGGTCACTCACTGCATTGCCGACGTATCTTCTCTCTTACTTTTCCTTCTTCCTCGCTCTAATTCCCTCTTTTTATCTAAACTGTTCATCTCTCATAATCTAACTTCCTTGTTCTTTTCAACACGAAATGATAAGAAATGCATGAGAACGGGAACTTTATGCATTCATTCAAGGCTACTATTAATATGTTCGATTGAATAATAGAACTGTTACGCGTTTACTTAATATTTGTGGTCTTATAGAATGGTGATCACGAAAAAAACAGTAATGTATGTTCAAAGGAATCAAATAAAAGTCTATTGAACTACTCAAAAAATACGGTTGACAAGGATGCCAAAGTGGGGCATGTTAAGCGAGTTATTATTGCTGGTTTGATACTGTTTTGCCTACATTCCGGATTCTATAGAGACGATGATTTCTCTAAAAATAAAAAAAGTGTTTCTTGTATGCATCGGAAGTGTCATGGTTATCAAGGTTCCGTCTTCAAACTTCCTTTAATGGCGTCGGAGAGAGGGGAGAGGAAGGAGAGGAAGAGACGGGGAAGGAGTGGGAGAGGGCAGACTGGGGTTGGAAAAGAGAGAAGCCGGTGAAGCATCCTGAACAAGAAAACTTGCAAGTTGACACATGTCATACTCCACCCTGGACATTACTATTCAAGTTACAATAATACAATAGCTTGGAAATGACTGACAATTGGCCAACTCGACGTGGGCCTCGCTCGGCGCCGCAGAATACACGGAGAATTCGTCTGAAATACATTTGCAATACTTAAATACGATAAAGTAAGAATTTTAATTCTTGACAATAATCTTTTATCTGCCAAGATACCAGCAGTGCTGCAGCCTTCGTAGGCGGTCTCTTCGAAGAGCTTCTTCAGCTGGGCGAGCTTCGAGTTGGCGAAGTCTAACATCAGAGGGTGGCTCGAGAGTCTCATAGAAACTGTCCTCGGTCCACGAGGTCGAAATCGACGAGGAAGAGACCGACTCTGAATTTATGTATATTGTCCCTCTTTCGGCTCCTAAAATGATTTTAAAATCATGTTCTTTATGATTTGGTTTTTTTTTTGTTCTTTCGACAGTGATCATTGCTAAAATGTCTCAAACGAACCTCCGATCTCGACGCGAGTTTCGGAGGGCTTCGCCTGGTAGAAACTGCCTTCGGTCACCGCCGTGCTGAGCACGGAGAGACAAGAGCGAGTTGGATCGGTGTAGAGATCACGATCAACCAGACCTGCAGAAAGAAGAGGGAAGGGAGGGGATGAGAGAGACAGAGAAGGAGAGAGTGGGCGATTGAATCAGAGAGTGAGAGAAGGTCTGGGAAAAACTGAGGGAAACATTGAGAGACTGAGAGGATGAGAGAGACAGGGAGAGGGAGAGAAGTCAATGGATAAAGGGACTCGCAGAGGTTGGTCGAGGGTAAGTGATTGGAAGGAAAGGAGGAGCAGCGACGAACCCTCGTCCAAGTCCTTTTCGGAGGGGAGCTCGACGTTGGTGGCCGAAGGAGGGATGACGTAGCTGCGAGAGCCAAGCGATGACGTCACGAAGCCAAAGTCGGGGCCCTCCACGACGTGGACGGGGATGTCTGCAAAGGATCTTATTTTTACATTGAATTTTACTGATTTTGATTACCATTAATGTCTCCTCCTTTACTGACACTGGTCAGGCTACAGAAAATGACTCATTCCTAGGTCCCCCAGCCCTTTCTTGCTCTCATTTACTCTTCACTCCGATTTCCCACGCACCAAGAGGCTTATGCTCAGTCGTATTCATGAGAAGGAGACTTTCGAGAGAGTCGCGGGGAGAAGAACAGGCTCCAGCGGTATTCTGTGATAGAAGAGGAGAGATTTGTCTCGAGTCTGGAAACCGAGACTAGAAAAGGAGGTAGGAGCGACAAATGGGAAGGAAGAGAAGGAATAGAAGAGTCGCGAGAGGGAAGAGAATGAGAGATGAAAAAGGCAAGGGGGAGTGAGAGCACGGAAATGAGGCTATTCGGACCGTCGATCTTCGCTGCTTTCATTTTGTCAAGGGAGTCATCGCGTTTGGGGCGAAGCACCGACGAAAGGGCATCCTAAATGATTTGCATAAATATAACCCCTTCATTTAATTAAATATTCTAAATTTAAATAAGGCAAAAAAATAACATTTACTCCAAAAAAAAATTTGCGAAAGAATTCCTGAAATTGGAATAATACAAAAATCCCGATGCATTTTGCCATATAAAATTAGTCCAATTTTATCTTCATTCTCATTTCTCGAACAATGTCAGCGGGGGAGATTTCCATAGCCGTCACGGCATCCCAGTCCGAGAAACAGTCAGCTTCGACATTATTTTAAGCAAAATTATTATTGTAATTTGGTTAGTTATGGCGAATTTTAAGCCTATTTTTTGTGAGATTAAATAAATGAATGGCCAAAACGAACATCCGCGGAGCTCAGAGTCGCTGCGGGCAGCCATGTGGAATGAGAGCGGAGAGAAATGGAGACGCGAGAGAACGGCAGAGAACCGACCTCTCGAGGCGAATGAAAAGTGGAGGAATGAAGTGGGGAAAGTGAGAAACCCAGCAATGACATGAGTTTCGCAATCGGAAAAATTTATCGCGTGAACTGTGATAAGAGCGCAAGAATGGGATTTAGAAATCACTTAATTTTTTTTCGCTTAACGCGCGATAAATAAAATTTAATAGTCAAATTTAACATTACCAAAAATAATATGTGCACTTACATATATGTTTGTATGTTCAAATTTCTAGAGCAACCTTGTTTAAAACTTTAAATCTTCAGAATTATTAATTGCTTTATACCTACTAAATATATGGTAATATTTACATCAAATCACTTGCATATATTTAGTTGAAAATTTGCCATAAACTCGTGGCGAAACTTTTTCTATTAAAAAAGTGAACTTAAAAATTTTGATTCTGAAATCAGGCCTGGCTAAAATTGGAGGGCCCGGGAATGGTCGGGCCGGGCTGAGTATTATGAAAAGCACCTCAGGCTGCACGTCGCAGCCGCAGCCGGTGCGCTCTCGCCTTGTGCGTCACTTCGTGTTCATGGCCCGCTTCGGTCCACTCGACCATCTCGACCACGCGGGCCGTGAAATGGGCGTCGTCCAGTTCTATAATCTGGACATCTTTGGGGCTGCCGCTGCTCTGGTCATACTTGCCGCATTTGTCGTGTTTGCTGCAGTTCGGTCTAAGTTCCGATTGATTATCTGCAAACAGGCGAAAACAAAGAATGACTAAGAATACACGTATCTAAATAATATTCGTTTATGAATTTTGTGAACCTTTTAAAAGCTTTCAAAAATTGGCCATTACTTTGTGTACTCAATTCAGAGATTGTTTTTCGCATTTGATTTATGGGCTATTTTAAACCAAAATAATGAAGAAAAATTGACAATAAACGAATAATAAAAACGGAGCCATATCCCTGTCGAACTATGATCGGTGTTACCTTCGTTCGCATGAGATTAAAATATACTTTAATAAATATCTCACTAACAATCAGAATTGCAAAAATCAGTGATACAGCCAACTATCTTACTTCTCTCAAAATGATGCCACGTTGACGCGAACCTTGAAGAGGGCGAAGAAGGAGGCGGAATTCGAAGTAATTGAGAAGATAAGAGAATGACTTAATTTAGAGGAGCGCAAGTGAGTCATTGTCGCTTTCCGAACAGATTTCCATCTACCAATGAGCATAGTTCGTTTCCCGAGATGCCGAGTAGAAAACAGCAATGTTTCAAAATTAAACTCTCTCCTTTACTCATTGACAGAATTAAATATAAAGCATTGAAGGGGTGGTGCAAGCAATCTAATTGGTAAAAAGAACATAAAGAACTGCGGTAATTTCTTTACATTTTCAAAATTTCACAAATTTTGAATTATATTTGTGAGTCTACAAAATGAATCACTCACAATTAAATGCGGCACTTATTTTTAGAATTGGAGATATGACATGTTCTTTTTCAGACTCATTGACTAAGATGTAAATATAACTTCATTTGAATTAAATACCAACTTTATGGTTTGAACGAAAAAATAACCTTTAAAACAAATTTGCCTTTGCCGTTCTAATTAGATCTTGTTTATGAAACCGACCTCGAATTATTTTCGCTGGTAACAAGAACCTTATCAGCAGCGTTCTCCGATTAGAAATGACAGTTTACTTAGACTCTAATAGAAAATACCAAAAAATTACCCTTTCTTTGAATTTTGAGGCAGCCCAATGTATTTTTCTCGTGTTTTTCGTGTGTGAGGCCGCCTCAGTAAAATCTGCTAAAAATATTTCGCTCAAAAGTGACTTCTTCCTCCGTGAATGCACTTTAAGTACCTTTTTTTCTCTCTTTTAACATTGTGTTTTCCTTGCGTGGCCGCTGCCATGGAAGAGAGAATATTCTTTGTTTCGATCGAGCCAAATTGCTTCCCGGCTTTTCTTTCGGAAGCCTGCATAAAAGGGTCGTGTTCATCGTGTGCAAGGGCCATGTTCATTGTTTGCTCTGAGGAGTGTCACTCACAACCAGCCCACGCTTTTTCACCATTTCACCATCAGTAAAAAAACGGAACAAAAATAAATTGCGGGACTCACAAAATCAAACCATATTACGGATTCAATGATCATAGTCGGTAGCTTCGACGAAATAGCCGCTGCCCATCGATCGCCCACTTCCATCAGCATATTGGCCCTATAAACAAATAAAAATGTGAAAAGTAAAGTTAAAACATGACGCTCATTGATATTACCTTCAAACCAAGATTTCAGGCTGAGTATACATATGTACATACTCATATACATATACAGACAGTATAATATGAGATCAATTATAGCATTTTCGCCTGAAAATTCGACCCAAAGCTAAGAAAAAAAGGAGCTCAATTTCAGCTGACTGCGCCAGGTTGCCATGGATTCTGTACTATGCTGGGGGTACTGCAGGCCACATTTTCGGCATTCTCTGACGTGCCAATGTAATGTAGAGCATACTAAAGACAGACCATTTTCCAGCAAAAACAATGAGCACTTTCGGCCCCCTCACTTTTCAGCAAAGAATAGCCTCGAAATTTAGTCTCCCGCCCAACCGGACTATAACACGAAACCAGCACTCGTGCTAGCTCTCATCCTATAAGTGTCTTCCTCAGCAGTTATACGAGTACAGATCAACGAGGATAAACAAGATGACAGTGCCGACTGTGTTGCGCATTCTTCTCGACTTTTCTCGCTGGTCCTCCGTCGCCTGCTTTCGCTTCATCTACTTCAGTGCAAGCAGAGCAGAGCGCATCTTCTGGACTGTCACTTCCATTCTTCTGTTAGTAAGATTGATATGATTTATATATATATATAGTATATCAAATAAAATTCAGCGGAACTGCTTTTTTAATAAGTATCACGCTGTCCGCTATCCGCTACCTCGACTATCCTTCTCACATGACCACTACGATCAACTTCGACAAGCAGGTCAAAGGAGGATGAATTTGACTCATGCGAGTACATTTGAAATAAATACTTCTCATCAAACAGGAATTCCCGACGATTACTTTCTGCAATGCAAACCCGTTCAAGCTCTCGGTCATCAGCAAGAATCCGTCCTTTCGTGCGATCTCCGAACTCCTTCAGTCGTACGATGCAATTTCAATGCGTCAAGAAACCAATGACTCCTACGGACTGGTGAGTTGTGCATCGATGAAAAAGAAGTATCCGCTGAGATATCTGATTTACAAGGCTTCGCTTGGTCTTCGTGAGAGGCAACTCGTGACGAAAGACATGGCGATGCTCTTGGCAGCAAACATTCCAGAAGAGGAGAAGGTTGGCATAGTTGAAGTCCAATTGGGGCTAATTGAGGGACAGATATTTTCAGCTGCCGGCGCTGTACGGCTTTGATGACTTGGTCTCAGAGTGCACGCTCGGAGGCAAACTCTGCTCAATGTCGGTGCCTTTTCTGTTGATCAGTTGGCTTTTTTCTCACAAACCCAATTGTGGCATTTAGTTCAATTCTAACAACATCAAGCTGGTTTCTAGGGGTTGGTTCTCAATCCACATGGACGCCGAGTTCGGCGCTTGCCTACAGTTCCAGCCAAACGTTTCGATCGTCCGCCCGGGTATCAAATATGGACTCCGGATGCTTCTCACTATAAAGGTTCACACAATCAACTACATCAATAAACCTACAATGTTAAATTCCTTCAGCAAGAAGATCCACTCACTCTGGAGAATGACTTTATGTCCACTTCGGAAACTGCGAGTGTCAGATTTGCAATTCATAACCGGAGGCAAGTCAAATAATATTCAATTTATTTAAAAAAAAAGTAGTTTTAAATAAACACCTGTAATATTTTGGGTTTGAGATATCCGCCCTCAAGTGTGCCGCAGTTCCCTGTGGCAGTTGGAAAGCAATCATCGATTATACTCGAAAAGGTGAACAGACCAATATGAAATATAAAGGAGAAGAAGAAGGAATAATCCTATCCTGACCATATCACAGGAAGTGAAGATCCGCTCGGGCAGCCCCTATACAAGCTGCATCGATGAACCAGATTCCAAATCTAACTATTATAAGGCTTGTAATTCATAACCTATTATAAATGGAGAAACATTAACCCACTATTTCAAAAATCAGATTCACTTACAGGGAATGAATTACACGCAACGTGGTTGCATGAGTGCATGTAGGCAGAGACAAACGATCGAACGGTATATTGACTGGAATATGTAGCTGATGAACATAAAATGCCGAAAAAATTAATTTTAATTTTTAAAAATGCACCAGATGTGGCTGTGCCGACCCGCGCATTCCCCTCGGGAACAAGAGTGCGATGCTCTGCCGGACAATGGAAGAACGTGAGAAGCCCATATCTTTACTTACTTTCTCCTAGACCAAAAATTGACAATGAGTCGTGCGAGAGGAAATTGGGTTTAGTGAAATGTATAAGCCTCCTTCTTCGACTATTGATTAGCCCAACGAACGAGGTCGAGAGCAAAGAGCTGGCGTGTTCTTGCCTGCGGGCATGCAATGAGGAATCCTATCTGCCTATTCTCACTACTGCCGAGTGTGTAATATTAGTTAAATATTACTTAGGCACATATTTTTAAAACATGCCGTTAAATATCAGATATCCTTCGGCCACGTTCACAGTCAGCACGGGCACGCAGGAGCAACACGAAAAACTAATCGTAAGTTTAATTTTATAAATCGTTAGTTTCTATGAAAGTATATTATAGTATTCACTTGTTATGATGCAATTTAGGAGAAGCAGAAACCATTTTGGACTTCATCAGCGACATCAAGACCTATAACGTCGTCTCCTGAATCGAGTCCATCTTCGGTTACACAGACAACAATTCCTACTACGACTTACACGACGTCTTCATCGTCCACCGCAAGTACTACGGTAATCGCAATCAATTATTACATGTACCGTATTTTCTCTATTAGTGCCCCCGGAGGCACTATTTTTCAATCCCCTTGCGAGAGAGGGGCACTATTAGAGGGGGGGGTTCTATTAGAGGGAGGGGTACTATTTTTCAATGTGATTGACTAAAAGTATGATAACACCACTTTATTCTCAAAAACGAAGAATTATAGCACTTCTTCAACGGAATTATCACTGGAATATCAGTTTTACCTTAGATTCTGAATGAATTTGCAATCAGTTCATCGGTAAGAGCATCCCATACCTAAGAATGGATTCCAGAAACTTCTCTATTAGACAATTAGGGGGGGGGCACTATTGGAGGGGGGGTTCTATTAGAGGGAGGGGTACTATTTTTAACCCTCCCTCTAATAGAACCCCCCCTCCAATAGTGCCCCCCCTAATTGTCTAATAGAGAAGTTTCTGGAATCCATTCTTAGGTATGGGATGCTCTTACGTATGCTTTTTTCGAAGTGGGTAGAAATACAAAAACGTGACACTTCTCCTATGCAGTCAGATATCTCCACTTCAACGAACACTCTTCAGACCACTTCGAAGAAAATGACCACGGCCTCGACAGTTATGGTAAAAACAAATCTGTTTATGCATACTTTACATAATTTGTGCTTTCGCCGAAGTTCACCTCTATTTTTTCAGCATGTAATGTGCCAAATATTTAAGTATATTATACATAATATAATCTGCATTATCTATTTAAAAAACATGTTAAATATAATAAAATATACAAATATAGTTCTGGAGAAAATAGAATCGCTTAGCATTTCCTTCAGCCCACCGTTTGCGATCTTCTTGAAAGAATATGTCCACGCAACAGAAAGGGCTGTTGCGACAATCTTGAGTTTGTTCTGGGGAAGACGAGCTCGTCCAAGGTTGACAACTCCTGCAAGAACAGACTCGTTAGGTCGAGCGGTTGCTTCGACCGTAAGCTACATTATCACTATTATAGAGGGGAATAACTGATTCTGAGAGAATGACAGTATCGCACAGACTATATTGACTTTCAAATATTTTATTTTCTATGAATACATACAGATGCATATGTATGTACACATATTCTCAGCATCGTGTAATAATATTTTTCGCAGGATATTGGCTACTAGCCGGTGCAAAAGTTACGTCAATGCTGAAAGGGACACTGGTACGGCCAATGATTATTTCCTCCTGATCTGCCAAACACGACAATTTAAAGATATAACAAGGAAAATGCAGTGAAAAAGTTAGCGAGCAAAATATTCGTCTCTTGCTCCTTTCAGTTCACTCCTTGTGCTCTGATCTCAATCCTTTATTGCGATGAAACAAGCTGCGGGAAAAATGTGGACACAATGGAGGCCATGGATTTCGATTTCCCGAACTGGATGGACTCCTGTGGAGGATCCGCAGTATTCAAGACGAACAAAGGTGGTTACTACTTTGATTAAGATTCTATCTGTATACCTTGCGAATTATAAATTCATCTTATGTCATTAAAAATATAGCTTTAAAATGAAGCTGGTTCATTAACGTCAAACAATCCCCAGAGACGCATTGAATTTCACAAAGTGATCTGAAGAATGGTTATAACGGTCATTTCAGATTCTTTAAAAAAATCATGTCCAAAACCGCAAAAAAAGACTGGAAACTGTGGCACAGTGCCTAATATCGCTCTTATTCCAATAGCAATTATTTGTATTGATCTAATTAATCTAATTAATACCTGTCTCGATCATTAGTATATATTACATATTTAAGATCGTCGGAAGCGGTCAACATCACTGCGCGACCTATTGGAGACTAGCGGCACAGCTGGCGTTAACCTTTATATAACATAAAACCTTTTAAGTCACAGGCTTGGAGGAAAAATTAAATTTTATCACAATCGCTTGATCCTAACAAAACGGACATATTTAATGCATATTTTCAGCTCGGTAGTTGCGAGCCTTGGAACATTAATTTCGCGTCTGTCCATGATTGTATCACCTGGTTCGTAATCGATTATATTTTCTATAGCGAAATTATGCAATTAATCAACATATAATATTTAGGTACACAAGGAACGCTCTCATTGTGAATGTTTACTTCGGAACGCTCGCATCAAAAACGTACAGCGAGAAGGCGTCCTATACGGTAAGGTTGGGAGAGAAGTAAAAGAATAATTGTTCATTGCTGTAAAATAATAATATTCACTATACACTCTAAATTGGCTCTAAGATCTCGGATGCACTTGCCGAACTCGGCGGCCAGGCGGGCATCTGGCTCGGCCTCTCTGCAATCACTCTTGTCGAGATCGGCGCATTAATTCTCGTCTTTGGCCAATGCGGCTTTCATCGCTTCCGAAGCCTTTTCACACGGACTCAAACGGTGACGGACGAGCGTGGTGATGTGAGTGGAGAGTAAAATAAAACAACACTAGCAGATGATACAGACCAACACGTCTTTATGTCTACTTATCGAGAAGAACTGAAATAGCGTGTCACTTTCAAATGTCTCATTGTCAGGTTCAGAACGAGAAGCGACCACCAGCCTCAGAAGTGAGACGATTAAGCATTATACAATGAAGGCTATTACTTCCCTATTCCTTCTTATCCGTCCCCTTTCTATACCATTTATTCCACATATTTCCAGCTTCATTTTCATGGCCTGCAATGCTACTTTGAAACAAATCTCTAGAACTTTTTAAAAGATTTATTCATTCTAAAGCAGTACTCCGAATATTCAACTATCTTTTCATTTGTTCTATGTCTTCTATTCCAATCTCGGCTAATTCTTCTATCTTAACATAGACTTTTACTTGTATGAACGTACTTGGTTAGAGGGAGATGACAATAGGAAGATATGTATGTCTTTACATACATACACTGTTCACATTTAAAAGGAAAAGATGTTTACTAAATTGCAACATAAAATATCTTCCAGTGCTCAGTTGGAAACATGTCATTCAATTAGATACACATGCAAATAATTAAGGAGATGAATTAACGGATAAAGCCTTTTGAAATAGATAAATTAAAAAGAAAATAAAGTTGGAAACAAAATTTTAATGATGATGTTTAGAAAAGAACATTTGTATAGCGTAATGAAATGAACCATTTCTTTTCTCTACCCTCATCTCTTTTGCACTTCACGCATTTATTAGGCATAATATCAGAATTAACATGGAATGACAAATGAAGCAAAAACCCCGGTCTCTCAATCTCAACACCATTTCTACTCTTTTCCGGGAGACTAGCTGGTGGGCCGGCTGCTTTTCTTCCCCCGCGTGCAACATGCCAGGTACGGCAAACGTTGTTCTCTTTAGTAGCAAAAAATATATTAAAAAATTTTTCCTAATAATAGTATTCATAACTTAAAAATATTAAATCAAGATCATATGCAGAATTTTTTTAAAAGAGACAAAATCAAATAAATGGTTAACTAAAAAGAGGAAAAAACAAATGCCGAAAATATATTATTATTATTGATTTTAATAAAATGAACTAAATGATTGTATTGTAGTCAAGGACGGCGGCGTCATCCGCCTCGACGTGCCGAATGTGGCCGAGTTGGCAGAGACAAAAGCCTCCCCCTTCATCTCGGTCGGCGGCTTGAAGTGGTGCGCCAAAAGCGGAAAAATGCCATTTGAATTCCCGCTCTTTTACCTGAACATAGGACCTTTGCATGCGATTCTATGAGACCCGACAGCGAAATTCAGGATAAAATCGAAATAGAAAATGGCTAGTTTTTGCCTAATGCCTCAGATTATTCATGCTCCTGATAAGAATACAAACCACATTATTCTTTTAGCCTCAACCAAATCATTTTGCATATGGCCTCCATTTATACATAATTTCCATGAAGAGAATGCGAACCACATTATATTTTGAGGTTCGGCCAAGTGATGTAGCTCGTAGAGGGAGGGGGGAGAGTAATCTAACCCCAATATATGTATGCCAATTCCCACCACCCTTTCAGGCGTCTCTTGGTGCGGTGCGGGCAAAACGCGGCGGGCGTGAAGTATCTCGCGGTCGCGATGCACTGCAAGACTGCCGGAGAGTGCAGGACGAACTGGAACTGCGAAGCCACCCTCCGCTGCAGTCTTCTCTCGACCAAGCAGCGCAGCATCTCCAAAGTGGTCAGCAGCCTAGAATCGGCTGATTTATATCACTTTGTAATTACACAGATATCCGCTTGCGAGCAAATTTAATTCAAAGATTAGCCTTCTTAGTTAGTTACGAATTTTCTCTGTTCTGTCTCTTCAGCAAAACCACACGTTCGAAGGCGAGGCAAACTGGGGCTTTCCGGAGTTCATGCCGTGGAGGGTTGTCCTTCAACCGGAGAGGGGATTCATTCGAAGAGGCGACGGGGGCATCTCTGTTATTGCAGCAGTCGCCGTGAACAACGTCGTCGGCATTCTGTAGTCTCTTTTTTCATTTACTTCTTCGTGGTACATCAAGTTTTGAGTCGATTTGTCGGCTCGCTTCGTTAAGTAATCACACTCAAATAACACTGGGCCTGGCGCCATTCAGAGATATTAAATTCACATTTAATATTTGTTTAACATGAAATCACTATATTAATGAATATTACTATAATTCTAAGCTCGACGCCCCTCCGCGACTTCACGAAACCGCAGCAGAGCACTGACGTTGCGCTCATCGTCGAAGACAAGAGACTCCATGTCGAGAAACTGGTATTATTTATTTATAAATTTGATTACCTATTTATTCATGTTTTATTGATTGATTTATTAGAAAACTATCTGTGAATTATAGCTTTGTATTTGCGAAATGTAGACTAGAAAATATCGCTAAATAGTTATTAGATAATAACTCTATAGTTGTTAAAATTAATATTTAAATAATAATAATTCTGAGAATAACTCCATATATTTGAGTACCTCGCCATGTACTCGCCCTACTTCCACGCGCTCTTCTTCGGTGACTTTGCCGAGAAAGACAAGAAGGAGATCCCCCTTCCGGAGGTCGCTTTCGACGACTTTGTCGAGCTTCTCCACGTTGTCTATCCGTCGCATCAGCCAGTTACAGGTTGCTTCGGTTTCTCTTGTTTAATACCTATGCAAAGGAAAAACTCACTTATACATAAAATATGACTATTTGTGACAAATGTAATAAAGAATATAAAGTTTAAATAAAATTTGTTTTTGAATCTAACTTTTCATTTAAGCAAAATATTTTCTTCAGCATAAAATATGTAAATAAGAAGAGGTCGAAAAATACAAAAAAATATATAATTAAGAATGCCCCGAAGAATGTTTATTTCGTTTCTCAGATGCAAACGTCACCGCTCTCCTCAACCTGGGCGACCGTTTCAACTTCGAATTTGTGATACGCGCCTGCAACGCGTTCCTCTGCGGGCCCGAGAGCGAGAAGATTGGCATTGAGAAGAAGCTGGCATGGGCCGACCGCTATGGGCTCGACGGCCTCAGGGTTCGTGTCTGTCAGGGGGGGGGGGGAGAGGAAGGAATTCCAGGGCCTACAATTGACCCCAAACAAAAACTGCGAAATACTCGTAGATTCTTATTTTATTCTTATTTCCTTAAACTCTTTACCTTTACAACTTATTTTATTCTATTTCTTACACAATACAATATTTCTTTAGACTTTATTATTATTATGTTTACAACTGTTTTTTTTTCAGTTTGTCGTCCTCCAAGGAATCACGACGTTCGGCGAGCTCAAGGCTCTTCAGTCCACGAGCGAGTACGGCGAGCTTTCGGACAAGACGAAGGCGGCACTCCTCGATCGCGTTCCTCTCCTCATCCCAATCTAGTATCGGCACTGATCGTCCCCGAGTCTCAATCTCTCCCGACCTCACTAAATCCCAGTCTTTCTTCCTTCCACTGGCAACATTCAAGACCCGCTTTTTTCAACTTGAATAGAACCCGATTGACTTATGGTTAGGGTTCCATAAACGATGAATAACCGAACAGCTCTCTGCCTTGAACAGCCATTATCAGAAGAATTTTGTTTGGAGACCCGGTCCACCGACCTATATGTATGTAGCTTTCAAGAAATAAGAAAAAGAATGTTTGGAAATGTATGGAAAAGTATCTTGAAAACCGACAATGCTGCTAATTGTAAGGGTAAGAAAGAATCGCGATTCTCTTTATTGTTCTGTTTTATATCTTCACTGAAGATGTCCTCGTTTGACACTCATATGAACACGTTTCTGCATTTCAGCGGACGTGTCAA
>CALZFC010000251.1:3340000-3365000 GCA_945643635.1 Allodiplogaster sudhausi
TTATATGTATTTAGCGATTACTCTGGAAAAGAAAAGAAAAGTAAAGAAAAGATAGAAAAGAAAAGAAAAGATAAGAAAAGGGAGAAAGTGAGCAAACAATTGGGAGCAGATGATGACGAGAGAGTGAGAGACGGCAGAGAAGGCAGAGAGTATGCGGGGATGCTGAGGCGATTGGTGAGTTGCGTCAGAAAGGGCACGTCGCCATCGTAGTGCGCCATCATCGAGACGGAGAGGTCGAAGAGAGACGCGGGGTCGTTGTCGGCGGAGGGGGGATTAGCATGGCCCCTCGTCTTCTCTCGTAGGCCCCAACTCGACGGCGCGCTCTGAGACCCCTGGAAATTGGAAAGAAATTAAATGTAAAAAAAAGAAAATTTTTAAAAGTTTATTATACTAAGGAAAACGACATGAAAAAGTTGAAGAAAAAAGAAACAAGAAAAGAGGAGAGCCAAACTTTGCCAAAGTCGTGCGTTGGCATAGAGAAGGAGAGATGGCCGAGAGATGGAGGAGCGGTGTCGGTGGAGGGGGCACTCGAATTGCCCCCCGACGTCTCTCGCGGGCCCCAACTCGCCAACGCACTCTGAGACCCCTGGGCATGATCCCCCGAGTTGACCGAATTTGGACGCGACACTGAAAAAGTGCCTTTTTTAATTGAAGAAAAATTTTCATAAAAAAGTGGCTTGCGGAAGAGGAGAGAAAGAGAGAGAGAGAGAGAGAGAGAGAGAGAGAGAGAGAGGGACTCCTAGTCCGGAGGAAAGAAAAATATGACAAGCTCTAAGTTTAAGAGGAACCAGCAACATCGTGGGCGCGGCGCAGGGTTAAAAAGGTAACAAAACGTCTATTTTTATGTACCCTCTCCCCCTGAATTGAAAATTTCCCGTGCCATAGCCCAACCACATTTCGACGGAAACAAATTCTGTTTCAACACTAACCCCCTCGTTTTACGGGCCAAACAGCTATGTCATTTATGTCCTGGGCCAGTGAGAAACGGCTACAGTGTACCACATGAATACAGTATACCTGGTTTGGCTGTCATCTCCTTGAATGCTGCTAGCATCCTGCTGACGACCAGCTCTGTTTCTTGGCGCTTCGCCAACTTAACCAAGGTAAAATTAAAACAGTTAAATTATTTAAATTTTATTTATTTTATTATTATTATTATTTTTAATATTTTCATTCAATAGTTGTACTTGTCCATTCACCCATTCTCCATTGCTAACAATCAGTTTGTCTTGAGCAATAAGTTAAGATAAACTAAGTAAATAAAATTTTTATTACTTCCTTATTTATTTTTATTCAATAATTCACCTCTCATACCAGTCCATTCGTTCATTCTCTATTACTAAGCATTTGTTGATAAGATAAAATAGATTAAATCAGTGCTGAACAAGGTACGGCCGGCGCAAGACTCCAGGCCGGGGGGTGGGAGGTATAAAGCCGAAAAAATGACTTTTGCGGTTAAAAATCAACTTGCTATTGCTGGAAAAGTGCCGTTTTTCAAGCCGACAATATTTCATCCGAGGTTAAACGGGATTTGAGCAAGAGGGGGGGGGGGGAGACAACACGACGCATACGCCGACCTTGTTCAGCACTGGGTTAATTACCCCTTTTTATTTATTTTTAATCAATAGCTGACCTCTCATACCAGTCCATTGATTCATGCTCTATTACTAAGCATTTGTTGAGGAATAAGTTAAAATAGATTAAATCAATGAATTGATAAAATGATAACATCGATCGCCCTCTCGCGCGCAGCCTTCATGCGCTCATCATCATGGATGTTGCTCATCTCCTTGGCCGAGTACGCCTTGAAGGGAAAGTCCTCCTGAAAGATGAAGAAAAAAAAATTTTTCGCACCGACATTTCAGGAAGCATATTTTATAGCAGTTATTTATCGATGATAATGTCTACGTTTTATGCGTCAATTTTTCCAATTTTAATCGAAATAGAAAGCGAGAAGTGTTATCATTTTCAAGGAAAATTAACAAGACGAAAAGAATAAAAATTCTGAAAAAAGGTAATAAATGAATAAAAAAAAAGTCGACCTCCTTCACCACGTCGCTGGGCTGAGGTTCAATCGGTCTGAAGAGGGGCAGTTGTTCGAGCTCTTTCTGGGTCGCCTCCTCCTTCTCCCCTTCTTGGCTCTCGCTGTCTCCACTTCCGGCTAGTAGCTTCAGCTTCCCCCCGCGCTGCTTCTTCTTGTAGCCTTGGTTCAGCTGAATCAGTCAAATAATCAAATCTCCCAGCACAAATTCATCGGTCAACCTTTGAAATAATAGACTATTTACAACAAACTAATCAATCTAACCATGTGTTCCACCTTAAACAACCATGTTTCTCCTTATTAAATAAGGTAACCCTTTTAGCTAAGCTGAATCAGTCAAACAATCAATAGTGAAATCCTCCATTACAAATTCTTTGATGAACCTTTGAAATGGACACCTTGCAAATGATTCTAAGCAGTTTTAAGAAAGCAATCTGATCAGATCAGCTTTACTTATAATACGTTTCTTCTTCTACTTAAAGAATCATTCTTTGTCTCTATTATTATGATTTTAGTCAAGGTTTTTTTTTTGTAATTTTTTTATCAGTAAAGCGCGCACAAAACGCGCAAAGTGGTCGCAGTAATTTGTTTGAACCAATCAAGCAATTATCAAGAATTTTCTCTTTAAAGCTTCCAGCCATTTTAGGCCTAAAAACCCGGGCCGTGTTTTGCGATAAAAAAACATCTGCCACAATAGCACAATATCAGGGTACCTCATGTGCCTTGCGCTTATGTGTGGAGGAGATCTTGGCGTAGATGATTTCGACATCGGCAGAGTCCACAGTGGTCAGCGGAGACTAAAGTGAAACGTTGTTTCATCGCAAAGAAGAAGAAGAAGAAGAAGAAGTAAACTCACAATAAATAGTTAACTAAGTTAAGCTATTTTCTGGAGTACTGCTACTTTAGGGAGCTACTAAATAACTTAAAGAGCAAAGAAGTCAGCGGAGACTAAAGTGAAACATTGTTTCATCGCCAAAGAAGAAGAAGAATAAGTAGACTCACAATAATGTCACAGGAAAAAAAGTTTATTAGTATACATGAAAGATTTGTAAAAAAAAAAAGAAGAATTCAAACTTTGCCATCATTGTGAGCCGGCACAGAGACGGAGAGATCAACGAGAGGCTCGGGGGAGGCGGCAGAGGGGGGACTAGAAGGGCCCTCCGTGCCTCGCAGGCCCAAACTAGCCAAACTCTGAGACCCCTGGACATCATGGTCGATTGAGCTAGGATGGAGCACTGAAAAAGAAGACAATTCGCGCGCCACGAGAATGGAATCGAGAGAGAGAGAGAGAGGAGAAATGAGAGGAGAGACAGATATAAAGAAAGAAAGGGAGAGAGAGAGAGAGAGAGAGAGAGAAAGAGAAGGGGGGGGGAAGAAGAGTAAGAGAAACTCTCAGTCCAAGGGGAATAATTATCTCGCACAAAGATGGCTCAGCCTGCTAAAGAGGGAACATCCTATTTTCAGGCGAGTGAGAAAAAGTACAGTATACCATGAATACAGTATACCTGGCGTGGCTGTTATCTCCTTGATTGCTGCCAGCGTTCTGCTCAACTGCACTTCCAGTTCGCGCTTCTCCAACTTAAACAAGGTAACATTTAAGCATCTTAATGTTTTAAAGGATTTTTTTAAAGCTATTTTTTCAGTAGCAACAACACAACTTTGACTAGTCTCCACTCATTCTCCATGACTATTTGTGACTATTGTATTCAATAAAAAGAGGAGGTGATTTGTAAGGGTTCCACAAAAGTGAATGGGAAATAGGATGGGTAAGCCAAACATGTAAATTTTGGGGTCTCTAAAAAATTGAGTGGGTAGTCCTATTCGGACGTGACTTTCTTTTTTTATTGATTTTTGAGGATAATAAATGAAATGGATCAATAACCTCGGCCTCCCTCTCGCACCGCACAGTAGTCAACTCTGCTTCAACTGCGCGCTTCTCCACCTTAAACAAATTGACTTTTAAGCATTTTAAATCTTGTTTAAGGACTTTTTCATTCTTTTTTTCTTCCTCTTCTTCTTATTCAGCAGGTGACCATCTCATACTTGTCCATTCTAAAATCTTCAGTAATATGCATGTGTTGAGAAAATTTTATTTTTTTTAAATATATTAATTAAATCCAGTGCTGAAATAGAGTATGTTTCTGAACTTGGGCCGTGTGTTTACAATGTGGAAAATTAACAAACCCGGGAGGTTATAAAGTGAAAAATGACCATCCGGGGGGGGGGGGGTGGTTACAAAGTGTTCCGGGCCTATGGCCCGGGGGGGGGGGGTTTGTCTCATGGGTCATACCTATTTCAGCTCCGATTAAATCCATAAATTAAAAACCTCGACCACCCTCTCGCGCACTGTCTTCATGCGCTCTTCATCGCTAAAGTTGCTCATCCCATCGGCCGAGTACGCGTTGAAGGGAAAGTCCTTCTGAAATATGGAAAAAAAATACAGGAAGTTTATTTTATAGTATTATATTTCTCAATGGTGTTCATTATAACTACCATATTTACTAAATGAAAACTAATAAGATTAAAAGGATTTCAATGCTGAATAAAATTAGAATGCACTTAAGTTGGAAAGAATTAATCTAATAAATTATATTAAAAAAAAAAAAAGTCAACCTCCTTCATGCCGACATCGGAGTGAGCTTCATTTGGCTCTCGAAGCGAGGGTGTTTCTTTTCGAGCTTCGCCAGGAACATCTTCGACTCCTTCTTCCTTTTGTTTGCTGCCGCTGCAGTCTCCGCTTTTGCGCAGTCGCTTCAGCATCCCTCCGCCGCTCTTGTTCCTCTTGTCTCTGCGACTCAACTAAACCAGCAGCCAATCAATCAAATCTTCCCAAACAATTGATCAAGCATGTGGAATGATTCTGAAATGATTTCAGTCAACAGTCTAATCCCCCTAACAATTGATCAACCTTTTAGAATATTTCTGAAATGATTTACACTTTAGCCAAGCAGACTGAACAAAGCCACCGGGTCAGATCAGCTTTATTCATCATAGAATTTTTTTTCTTCTCCTTCTTAAATATTCATTGTTGTTCTCTATGATTTTCATGTTTGTCTAAGCTTTTTTCATAAATATTTTTTTTTTTCTATTGTTACTATTGTTGTATAGGTTTCTTTCTAATCTAATTTTTTTTAACCAAAAGTTAATTCCTTCTATTTTAGTCATCCATAAATTAACAAAAACTGTTGAGCAATAAATTATTAACTGAAATAGGTCAATAACATAGCCAAAAAAGCATGCACAAAACGCGCAATAGCCAAAAAAACGCGCACAAAACGCGCAAGCAGCTAACCTCGCGCGCCCGTTTGCGGCCGGTCTCCTTGCTTGCGATGCTCGTGGCCTTGGTGCAGTTCGCCTCTGCCTGAGAAATTGGCTGTTTGCTTCTTCTTTTTAAATAACAATTATGCGACAGAATTAATCATGATTTAGCAGGGCAATTGATTGTTCTTCATTCTTCTCAATGCACAAGCAACATCCTTAATAGTAATGTAGGATTAATTGGAATAAAGAAAACATGATTGACTGTGACCTCTTCCATCTTAACAACTGGCTCATTCGTGTGCTGCAACAACTTCTCCTTCTCGTTCGCATTCTCGCTGTCTTCGCTTAAACTCAGTCGCTTCATCCTCCTCTGCAGGTGCTCCTTAAAAATATCGTAGGGGTTCATTTGAGCAAATCACCCACTTATCAACAATACTAAGCAAATTTTTAATTACTCCTACGAAACGATTATTCCCCACAAAACAAGGAATCATAATAGTGATGCTTGCTTTTCGGAAGCCACACAATCATAGCTTAAAAGCCGGTGCCTAGACAAATTTTTAGTCTTCATTGCTGGTTAAAAGAAAACGATAGTTCGAGCCGAGCGTGAGCGATATAAAATCGAAAATATTAGCAATATTTGACATTAATTTCCTGTATCCGTCCTCCCATCACTCATCGTCTCTCGGGATTTTATGCACCTATTTTAAGCTATGCAGCCCTTTTAAGGCATGAAACGGGCGGCGGCCATGTTTTCGGTAGAGAACAATCAGAATAGCGTCCCGTACCTCGTGTGGCTTGTACATCGCCATCGCGAGCTTGACGAAAACGACTTCGAGCTCGACATCGTCGGAGGAGGAGGAGTCCATCGTGGTCCGCCCCGCAGCCAATTAAAGTGGAACACAGCCATTTTATTACAGGGAAAAAGAATAGAATAGGTGGTACACGCGGAAATAACAAAAAAGGCGCGCAAACTCGATTCCGAAAGAAGTATCGTGGGGAGAGGCATGGAGAACAAGAACGCAATAGTGGTATATTTTTAATTCGGACACATTTAGCAACTAATTCACCACAGGGGCGGGGGGTTTTCGGCACGGGGAATACGAATATCATATTCATTTCATCCCCAGGCTTCACTTAATCACCGTCGCAAAGTACGTGGGATTGCTCTGGGAGGAGCAAAACCTGCATTCTACGTCAAAACATTCTACGTCCCTAGACTGGTGCTATCCCTGTTGGGGGGGCATAATATAGTGCACTAGCCAATGACACAGGAGCACCACTATTGCACCCAAAATACTTCTCTTGCTTCTTTGCTCATTTAACTCGTATTTTCCATTCTATTTATTAATTTTACCTAATTATTTTTTAATTGATTTAATTCTCTTTTTAATCGAAAAATACACTTTTTTCATCAAAAGAGACATTACGCGACCACTTTCTAGGGTTATTTTGCACGGGGAACACGAATCCGTCATTAGTTTCTAATAAAATTGTAATTACCTCTTCTTTGTTACTACACACTCCCTGGACATAATGATAACGATATAGAGAGAGGGAGTGAGAGAGACAGACGCAGACACGGTCACAGACAGACTCGGAGACGGACTCGGAGACAGACCCGGAGACGGACTCGGAGACGGACTCGGAGACAGACCCGGAGACGGACTCGGAGACAGACTCGGAGACAGACTTGCTTCAATAAAAATATGCGTAACGAGGCTACTTTCACGAAAAAACACATTTTGCGCGGGAAAAGCTAGCAAGTGCAACAATAGTGCAACAAAAGTGCAACACGCGAAAGGTCGAGAAATCTTCACGATTACTCCAGTAAGCCAGGATCAAAATGCCATTCTAATTCTGCTCCAATTCAGAGATGAGCAATGCCATTCTAATTGTGTTCCAATTCAGAGATGACTGCGCAAGCAAACTTACTTTCCCTAAGAGAGTTTAACCTTGTGTCTGCATGGCCGCAGCAGGCAGTCAAGTCTGATGAAGAATTCGATGAGTGGCTGGCAGATAACGGCTTACTCTGGAAGGACCGAATGTGTGCTTATTGTGGCAACACAATGGGTGTCAGTCGCCAGTCGTCTGCGCAAGGAGGGAGTCAGCGATGGAAGCATGAGTGTAGAGGGAACGGTCGAGGAGATGGCACGGACTTGCCAGCTGGGCAAGAACGCGGTTACCCAATGGTGTCAATATTTTCGCGACATCTTCGTTGAATATTACACCAATATGCCAGTTGTTCGAATGGGAGGGCCCGGCACGGTTGTGCAAGTCGATGAGACCTGCATCGTCCGCCGGAAGTACAACGTTGGAAGAGTTGTAAGGAAGGACTGGCTGGTAGGCGGGATACAGGATGGGACGAAGATGGTGTTCGTGGCGATTACGGATAAGAGGGATGCGCCGACCCTGGAGGCGATCATACAGCAACATGTGATCCCAGGTGGAACGGTGGTGACTGACTGCTGGGCGGGGTACAACAACCTGGGGACACTAGGCTACAACCACCAGACAGTGAATCATTCTGTCAATTTCGTCAACCCTGCCACCGGTCAGCACACCCAGCGGATTGAGTCACTTTGGTCCCAGCTCAAGAGAAAGATAAGGATGAGGAACGGACTCGGAGGAGACCTTTGGGACGATCATTTCCTTGAGGTTCTGTTCAAGTGGGAGAAAAACAGCGAAAACCTCTTTTACGAGCTATGGAAGGAAGTCTCACTGAAGTACCCGCTTACCTAGACTCTCTCTCTCTCTCTCTCTCTCTCTCTCCCTCTCTCCCTTTCTATCTCTCTCATTCACTCTCACTGTCATTCACACTAATTCTCATTCACACTCACTCTCACATGTCGTTGTTATCATAATCGTCGTTGACGTCCGCATGTCGTTCTTGTACTGCGTGTTGTTGTATCTGTTACTGTCGTTGTTGACTATTTATTAAATATGTAAAAAAAAATTACGGAAACTAATGACGGATTCGTGTTCCCCGTGCAAAATAACCCTAGAAAGTGGTCGCGTAATGTCTCTTTTGATGAAAAAAGTGTATTTTTCGATTAAAAAGAGAATTAAATCAATTAAAAAATAATTAGGTAAAATTAATAAATAGAATGGAAAATACGAGTTAAATGAGCAAGAGAAGTATTTTGGGTGCAATAGTGGTGCTCCGGTGTCATTGGTGCACGCGTGCCTAGTGCACTATATTATGCCCCCCCCAACAGGGATAGCACCCCTAGACTTACCTAACTTACCGTGAAAATAACATAATGATAAGAAATACATATGATATTCGTATTCCCCGTACTGAAAACCCCCTTAGGATGAATTTGAGCAAAAAAAAACTCCCATGTAACTTATAAAAATCGAGATAAACAAGAGGCAATCTAAGAAGCCCAGGGAAAGAAGTAGAAATGAGCTGAGAATCCCAAAGAAAAGATCTGCGCTAACTTCTGAGTTCAAAAGCAAAATGGAAATTCCTTTAACTCAGTCAAACTTCTCGCCGTCCGGGTCGACATTCATGACGAGAATCGAAAACAACGAAAGCCATTGCAGAGCTGTCAACAACAACAGGTCCGAAAAGAAAACAATCACGAGAACTTATAAGCAAGGAAAACATTGTGGAAGTCAGAACAACTTTTGCACGAATTTTAACAAAAAGGATATTTTTAGTGTGTAGATAAAAAAGCAATAATTTCTAGAACAAACAACAAATTAGCGAAAATTTTCAGCATAAAATCGGATTCTTTCACCATTTCTCCAAAAGAGCATAAAAAATAAGCAAAACTGTTTAATAACAATGAATTAAATTCTGCATTAAATTCAAACATTAAGATATTTCATTGAATGTGTTGCAAATTTGCATCCTTTCTAGTGCTAAATCAGAATTCTTTTCACAGTATGAATGCTTTCCGTTCGAGACTATATGTCAAATGACTTGGAATAAACTTCATGAGATTAGAGACCTCGAACGGATTGCAATCATACTATGGAAAGCAATTCTGATATAACACTTGTTAGCATACACATTTGGAACACATTCGATATATCACCTCAATGTTTTGTGGCGTAGGCAGAATATAACTGTCTTTTATTAAATTTTTCTGCTTATTTTTTAGGCGCTTTTGGAATAGGATTGGAAAATTCCGTTTTTATGCCGAAAAATTTCACTAATTGGTAATTCGTTCTAGCAAGTTCGCGTTAGTAGCTCCGCACTAAAATTGTTAAAGTTGCTGCAAAATGCTGTTCTGGCCTTAGTATTTCGGATAACTAAAGGATGCTCTCGGCTGTTTCGCGTTTTATTTACAGCTAAATCCATTTAAATGTTATTTCATTAACGTTCTTGCTCCGTGTATCACTTGGGTGCTATCCTAGTTGGGGGGGGCATAATATAGTGCACTAGGCACGCGTGCACAAAAATCACACCGGGTGCACCACTATTGCACCTAAAGTAGCCGACCTAAGGAGTAGAAAAAATGGCTCCTAATCTGTCTCTCTCTTTCTCTCTCTCTCTCTCTCCCTTTCTCTCTCTCTCTCTCTCTCTTTAGTTTATCGCATACCCTTCTTTGGGCCTTAAGATGTCGGCAGCTCCCCTTGTTGCATTCGTGCTTCCACCGTTGTGTCCCACCTTGAGGAGAAGACTGCCGGGTGACAGACATCTTGTTGCCACAATGGGCACACAGCCTGTCCTTCCAGAGCAAGCCCAGATCTGACAGCCACTCATCGAATTCAGCATCTGATTTCGCTGTCAGCTGCGGCCAAGTGGAGGAAAGGTCGAATTCTCTCAGGGAAAGCAAGTAAGCTTGAGCATTCATTCCCTCTCAATTAGAACAAGATTAGAATTGCATTCAAAAAGCAGACAAAAAGGTAACGTTAGCATATTTTGATGGTTTGATGATGATCCAAGCTTGCTGGTTCGAATCTTCGACTCTTCCCGCGTTGCACTTCATTAAATCTGGCCCAATTAGCTCTGTTTTTCATCCAGTGGCAACGTATATTCACGCCTTGCTCTGTATATTCACAGTTTGCAAGCGTCTCAGCGTTCCATCGTTCATATGTTGATCTCTCTATACCATACTCCATGTCTGTGTTGTTGTTGTTAAAAATGTACAATGCCCTTAGGCGTGTGAACGAATAGAGAGAGCAAATGAATAATTTATTAGAAGATAATCGCAGATTCGTGTTCCTCATACAAAAGTACCTTAGAAAGATGTATTATTATGCATATTTGGATTAAAAAGTGATTAAAGTTAATTAAAATGTAAATATATAATTTTAATAAGTAAAAATAGTAAATACAATTCCAATGAGCTATGCGACTACTTTAGGTGCAATAGTGGTGCACCCGGTGTGATTTTTGTGCACGCGTGCCTAGTGCACTATATTATGCCCCCCCAACTAGGATAGCACCATCACTTGTAATTACGCTACTTTCACCTGGTTTATCCGAAATATCGCGCTTAATAAAGGAGATCTTGCGTAGAATGCTGTTCTGGCGTCCACTGTGTTTTGCGTATTTGCTAGCTTTTGCTATTGTTTGTTTTGTGGGTACTATTAAACTATTCCCAACCCAGAGGTCGAATTTTTTTTTTCGAAAAAAAAAAGTTCGACCTCTGGGGTGGGAATAGTTCAATAGTACCGAACTTTTTTCCGGCATTCTCAGGCTCACGATGGAGCTCGTGCCCGAGTGGCTCGAATGCAGGGCCGATGCGCGTGCACTCGCGATACAGATCCTGAAGCGCCCACGAGAAGAGCTTATCTCCATTGGCAAGGTTCGACCATGTGTGTTTTTTTCTTCTCGTAATTATCTGCTATTTTTTTTACATCAACCAATTCTGTATAGTTAAAGCTGTCGTTTATACTTTCAAAAGCCGTTTAGCACATGGAAAGGAAGAAGAGTAACTAGAAGGATATTTTAAGCTAATGCCTCGGGTTAATCTTAATATTCTCTACGTTTAACAACGTAATATGTTCCATGAACCGAATTACGATAGTTTTCAAAGTTAATTTATATATATATATATATATTTTTTTTTAATATTTGTTTATTTTCTAAGAATTAAAATGCATTGGCGATACTGTTCCTTGAAATGAACTCCATTGTGCAGGCCGATTCACTGATTGACGAGGATTGGTGTGACGCGAGGAAGATTCGCAAGGTTTTTGACTTGAAGAAGGTAACTGCTTTTACCATATTTGGCATTTAATTTCTGACTAAAGACCAGCTGTAACTCAACGAATTATACGGTCAATCGCCTTATGTAAATTTCGTGCGAAACATATATCGACAGGCATTAGATGGTGTTCTATAGTCAGGTTTCCATAAAGGAGCTTTACTAATAGTAAGCATTCCTTTGAATATCGAAATGTTCCCTGGAAATACCATTCATATAAGGAAATTATCTTCGGTTTTTTTCAAAAGTAAACTTTGTGTTGACGAAATGATTAGGAATGTTGTCTGGTATCAGTGCTGAAATAGGTCTAGGTTTCCCCACCTAGTGCACTAAACCCCCCGGGCCGAAGGCCCGAAAAATATGGGAAAAGACTAAATAACCTCATTTTTTGAGAGAAAAATCATTTTTCCAGCGATTTTTTAGGTTCTAGGGATTAAAAACGCGTTTTTTTTTCATACACCCCCCGGGTCAGACCCATTTTGACCCCGTACACCGACCCCGGGCTGGGGTCAACCTCAGGCACTATTTCAGCACTGTCTGATATGCGCTATTTCCCGTTTACTTTATTCGCTCTTTGCCATTTACATCTTTTCTGCTGTATTTTGACCTGCCTTTGGGCCATTTTCTAGACAAATAGTGCAAATCCATTATCAAAGCCTTTGTTCACATTTTATGGCGGTCAGTTAAAATGTAGATCATTTCATCCTAAGAATTTAAGTGACTTCAGCATTGTGTTTTTGAATGATGGAGGCGTACACTAACATTACTCCTATTTTTACGTTGCAGAAGGTCTACGAAGTTGAAATGTATTTTACGTAAGAACGCAAAAAAATCTTTTATATAAACGACCTTACTAGAATAATCTTTTTTATTTCCCTTTACAGAAGATGTACGCCATGGACATGGACGAAGTGCGCGAGAGAATAAACCGACAGAATCCGCACGAGCCTCTCGACAAGGTTATCAATCCCAGACTTTCCGAGGGTTTCAGGGACCATAAACCTGGGTTTCCAGGGACCATAAACCTGGGTTTCCAGGGACCATAAACCTGGGTTTTCAGAGACCATAAACCTGGGTTTCCAGGGACTATAAACCTGATATCCCGCGTAATCCCTAAATGTTTGTATATCTTACTAAATTATAAAAGCAAGAAATACTTTTGACGTATGCTGCGCATTTTATTTACATTATATTAGCATCAGAAATCATGCCCATTTTGAAGAGCGCCGCTTTCTAGAGCATACGGTCATCGATTAAGGAAATTAAAAAGAAAACCATTTGTTCGATAACTTGAAAAAATATCGAGCTGTACGATGTAAATGATAAATGATGATGTAAAGTATGTACTTTATTTATCTTTTTGTTTAATATGAATAATCATTTCGAAGAATAAAAAAACACACATTCCTTATTAAAGGTGCTCTTCTGCACTCGGACCGGAATGCAGGCAGCCGCCATCGATTCAATCTTCGACTTTATGCTGACCAAGGAGACGAGAAACACTGCTCTGGTTGGATATTATCTAAAGCATTTATATTAATTATATATTAATTAATTATGTTAATCAATTATATTGTTGAATACTATACAATTTATAATATTTGGGAAATTTTTTTTATCCTTCAAGTTACAGAAAAAAAAATTGCACAGAAAGTTGTCACTCGCTTTTTAGCGTGATTGTATTTCAGCATTTCTAGTCTATTTTGTTAAAAAGGCTCATTTTAAACCGTAGACAAACTTAACAGGACTAATAATTAATTGCCAGGCCAAACACCCGCTTGACCCCGCGAGCGTGCCTGTGAATTCCACGCGTGATGCGCCCATTTTCACGTTTGCCGAGGTTGACTATCGAAAAAAAAATTTTTTTACGAAGAAGTAAGGTTTTTATTATGATTTGAGCTATTTATTTCTATTAACTGACAGCAGGGTAAAAAAAGGTACTGTCGATTCGACAGACCCACCCTTATTTTGGGCCTTCCCAAATCCCCACCATGTTTTTGAGAAACATTTAAACAAAAACAGACAGCTAACCCACCCTGGTTTCCGGGCCTAATAACTCATTCCCCACCATAATCTTTTGGGTCCCCGACAGTGGCTTTTATTCCCTGAGTGACAGGTTGTGTGTGTGTGAGTGTTTTTTTTTTACAAAATAGTATATATACCGTTATCTGTAATACTAAAAAAATATTGCGATACAAATTAGTCATATTTATTGGCATAACTTGTTCCACTTTCCCGATTCCTGCCTTGCAACCCGCTTTCTCCGACTACCTGCTCTGGCGAAAGGGCTACTACAACGCGATTGGCTACGTTCCGCGGAAGACCACCTGTCAGTATCTATCTTCCTTTCTTCTCTCGCCGACCTTCTTAATTTCTGTTTATAAGGTTTAAACTGGTGTTTTATGATGGCATAACCTTGCTACATTTTTTTTTCTTTTTAGGATTAATTATATATATATTATCTAATTTTTTTTAAATATATATACATTACTGCTGACTCTTGACAGTCGTGTTTCAAAAAGTTGCGCGTTTAAACCACCACGGAGAGATGTACTATTAAAAAATTTGGCTCTATTCTAGTGTAGGCGTCCCATCGAATTATAGGCGTCCCATGAAAAATAAAGGCGTCCCATCAGTGAAAAATAAAGGCGTCTCATTGCTATTGGACGCCTACACTAGAATAGAGCCAAAAATTTTTTTATAGGTCTTGAATATTGTAACATTTTTAGAAAACACGTTTACTTTTTTTATTTAATTAATTTGTTTCAGATCGAACAAAGGCGTCGAGTGACAAGTGGCTGCGAGCACCCAAGAACAAGCGGATTCTCGACTACAAGCATAAGCAAGACATGGATCAATGGGACGAACTGCTGCGGCCGAATGAGCTCAAAGACTTTTCCGTCAGTTTATCTCTAATTTTGGTCAACTTTTTTTTGCCATTTTAGTCAACTTTTTTTTGTTCTTCTATAATATCTCTAACACAAAAATGATACCTATTTAGTCGAATAGAATATATATATATTTTTTTTTTGCAAATTATCTTCAGAAATTCGTGCACTCGGAGCAGCCGGCCGGTGTCGATCTCATGATGGGCGACCTCGGCGCCGCCGGATTCAACACTCTCGAGCGGGTTAGCCCTTCGTCGGTTTCTCTCTCTCTCACTCTCTCTCACTCTCTCACTCTCTCTCTCTCTCTCTCACTCTCTCTTTTATTCGCTCTCTCACATATTTGCTTGCCCGGGGCAAAAAAACAATTGAGTTTGAGTTTAAAAAGAAAATGAAAAACGTCATTTTTGCTAACCTGATATTGAGCATCAGATGTTACTAGTAGTGTAGAGATCTTTTTTTTACTAGCAGACTCGTTGATCTACGTGGATGACTTTTAAGGTGTATGCTATGTGTAATATTAAATGCGTGGCAGTGTTTAAATAGGTCTAGATTTTGGCAGGGGTCCCCTCCCGAAAAATATTGGAAAATTTAGGTACCGAAATTTTTTTTGGAAAATTTTCGCATTGCGTGGGTTCAGGAATGGAAATCGACACCGTGCCACGTGGCTCAGCTGATTACGGCTCTATCCATTGTGAACAGCCAAGGAAGCGCCTGCATCAAACTGGCAGGCTCGGCGAACACGGCAACCGTAATTTAGTTTTTTTTTTTTTTTTTTTTTTTTGAAGTCCATTTCTGTTCCTTTCCCTGAAAATACTTGAAAAAAATGTGTGCCCTCTAATTGTAAAATTTGATAAATGGGCAATATATTATAAAATTATGTTTTTAAGCTGATATTTGCATGAATAAAATATTAACGCCAAGTATAGCCATATGATTGGCAGAAAAATAAATTCCAAATATATAAACATAATAAAATATAAATAAATAAGTTCCAAATATATAAAAAAAAAAACTTTAAATTGTTTCCTCGAAGGTCGGCCTCATCTTCTGGGCTCACATCGCATTCGAGCGCATCGCTCTGTGCAAGCCGAACACCAGTCGACGCACCAGCTCAGAGAGGTCATTAGGGGAAGGAGGGGCCGTAGATTATGGAAAAGCCGTGCTTGGGTTGGGGCCATATTTTACGGGAAACCCGTGTTTGGGAGGGGCCGTATTTTAGGCAGATGACATGTTTGGGTTGAGACCGTATTTTACCGAAAAGCCGTGTTTGGATTTTGGAAAAGGGTTCTCAGATTTGCTTATTCCATGAATCTGTTATATCAAAGCTTCTAGTGACTATTCATCTGTCTATCTCTCTCCCCTCCTCTCCCTCTCTCTCTCCGCATCTTTCTCTGTGCCTCTCTCTCTTTCTCCTATTCCTACTCCTTTCCGAACGCCCACTCTTTCACAGATTCCTCATCGCTTCCAAACCGATCGATGGAGTTGCAAGGGCTGTTCGCAACTTGCTCTACAACGCACTGCTGCGAGAATTGGGAAAGGTGGCCGAGCAGGTTAGAGATTGAGAGGGAGAGAGAGAGGAGAGAGGAGAGAGAGAGAGAGAGAGGTGAAGGAGAGAGAAAACGAGGGAGAGAGAGAGAGAGAGAGACAAAGAGAGGGTGAGGGAGTGAGTAAAAGAGAGAGATGATTCCGGGGTATTTTTTTTTTTATTCTCGCTTTCCTGATTACAGGATCTCCTTTCGATTGTGCCCACTGACTTGTTGAAGAATGCGAGAGAATTCGACGACTTCCGGCGTTTTGTCATTCGAAACAACAATGAGTAAGTTTATTTATTTTAATTTAATTTTTTTTGAGCATACATTAAAGAAATCAAATAGATGATGCGTATATATATATTTTTTAAATTCGAAACATCATCTGATTTAGAATGGCCACGATGCTTATCTGGAGGCTCGAACAGTTTCTTGAATTCTCCCCGGACGCTATGTCCCTTGCAATTGGCCATAAGGTTAACTTTCTTTTCATATGAAGTTTTATTACAATTGCTTTCTTTCGCGAGATTTTCATGTGAAGTTTTATTACAATTCCTAAATAATAGTTTTTTTGTTGTATTCAGCTTGTATGCCGTAAGACGTGCACTCGATTCTACGACGTGCCGGATATCGATAAGTCCTCGGGTTCGTGGCTGCCTCGCACTCCGGGCGACCCAGGCGCCTTCCTGGCCGAGTTCTGCAAGCGCCACGGATTCACCGTTCGTTTGCTGTTTCGCTAGTTGTTTCTTTTTTTTGTTAAAAAAAATATATATATTAGATATTGTTGAAAGAAAGCTAAATGAGAATATAATTTTAAAGTATTATCACTTTTTTCTCATTTGTAAACAGCGCCGAAAATGGCTATATTCTTGCATGTTTCAGTTAACAACAAATATATTCTCCTCTCTCTCTTTTTAAATTGCTAAAAAAAAATGTACCGTGTATGCATGTGATTTTTTAATAGTAAAAATAGATAAATAATAAATGCTAACGAGGATAGTTGGCAAGTTGCCAATTTGCCCCAGGCTGATCCTCTGCGCGTGGTCGAACGACTGCTGCCTCAGAGCGGCCTCGAACAGTTTCTTCTCCCCTCCCAAGATGACAACTTCTGCCATTTCACTCCACTCGCATGTTCAGACCAGCTGCCTTCGATTCTGGTCGTGACCAAAGTCGGTTTTTTTTTTCAAATAATATTTTCCTGGCAATAACCTGTTTTCTTAATATTCCCAACTAATTAAATAGAAACGGAAATTTTCTACTGCTAAATTTCTTGTCAGGCTGGCCAATACATGCACCGACTCCTCGCACCGAATCAGAATGACCAGCCATGGACTGAGTTTGGAAGAGGACGCGGCGGACAGCTCTTTCTTCCCTTCGAGACCATTCTCCTGGTCGAGGCGGTCGACAGCAAGGTACTGTAGATTTGACCAACCCCCAACACCCCCCCCCCCCCCCCGATTTTGGACCTCTCCACCATGTTTTGAGAAGCACTTTGGCAGAAACTGCTAAACTGTTTTTTCTTCTTTTTTTTTTGTTTCCGGGCCCAATACCTCCTTCTCCACCCTAATCTTCGCTGTCCTCGACAGTGGCTTTTATTCCATGCAATTAAGTATTCTACATACTAGTGCCGATTATTAAATCAGAACTTTTTTTTACAAATTTGTATTTATATATTCACTACAAATATTACAAATAATTTTTTTTTGTCATCCATTCACCGGGAAAGGATTAGAGCATTTTCTGGTTATTCGGATCCGGTCAAGGATGTAAAATCTCTCTATAGAACGTAAACCCTGGTCACCTCCGCATTCTGGATGCTGCACTGCTGGCTGGCGACGATGTCTCGACACTTCCACTCATGCAGCGACTTTCGGCGTCCAAGAAGTGCTTGCAAGTCTTCCAGAAGGTTGTTCGTCTTGGGACCCAAACACTTTCAAAATGCCTTTTCAGTAGGTAGTCGAATCTTTAATTGGGTCAGTGATCCGTTTAAAATTTAAAATAAGACTAAATTTGAAAAAAAAATTCAACAGCCTTGCATCGGCATCTAATGATCAACTTTTTTCTATAATTTTGTTTAAATACATTTTCAGCAGGTTTAACTTATTTGGTCCACAGTCGAACGAGAGGGAAAAAAGCTAGACTTTTAAAACTTATTTTAAAATTTTAATAATTTATTAATATATATTTTACAATAGAATTGTCCTCTCGTTAGAATGTTGATAACTCGGCGACAATCTCTGTAGCGGATGCGATAACGCTTATCGACTTGGTTGGATTTTATTTTGTTAATTACATACTAATTCAAAATTTATTTTAATATTTAATTCCAATGAATTTTTAATTTACTTGAAAAATTTTCCCTTTCCAACTGTTGCCTAGAAATGAGCAAAAAAATTGTTTTGTATTCAAAAGTTGTAGCTGTTCATATTCTTCTATAGACTATTCGTATCAATGTTTGAGAAATTATAATAATTAAAGATAAATACTGTTCACTATTTAAACAAAATTTAAAAGTTTTATTTGCTTTAGCGCAACTCCTTCTTGAATGTTGTCTCTTTCTCACCAACGTACAACACCTTCCGCATCTCCGCAGCCTACCTGGGTCAGTTCTTCCAAGGAATTGAACCAGTATGGTCTAGGGTGCTTGAGGCTCTGAAAACCAAGTTGGGAGAGTGAAAAAAAACAGAAGTTGTACATCAACCTCTGGTCGGATCTGGCTGCAGGAAATCCCAAAATCAGGGCGGTTCCATAAAATAGAAGGTCCCTAGTATTATAGTAGTATCTAGTATTATCAAGGATGGTAAAGTTCGTTTTGGTTTGTTGATTTAAAAAAAACATTTTTTTTAGCCGATATTAATACAATTCTGCTCACGCATTTAGTATTTTATATGTGCATGCCTGTTATCCACAATTTGGTTAGAATTACACGATATTATACGGGATAGATTTTTCATGTAAACATTTTCAATTTACTAATACCATTAATATCGATTTCAGGTTACTCTTCCTATTTAAAAGGCATCTTGTGGAGTAGAACTGAATGGCATTATTGATTATTTAAAAGGAGAATAATAACAATATTAATAATAATAACTTTAAGTCGATTCCGAGAGCGATGCTTCTTCCTTTTTGAACGCGATTCGCCATTCTTCGATTACGGTGACGAAGGAAGAGGTGGCCAAGTTCTTCGCCAGCAATGCGCAGACAGCGAAGTGAGCTGATTTCAACAAGAATCACGAGCAATGTCAACGAGTTTCCTTCCTGTCAATTCTCCTCCCAATAATGGCTTTTCATATGTAATCTAGTTCCATTTTTTGCTAATTATAAGAAAATTCCATGCGAATTTCTCCTGCTAATGCTAATTCATGTTCTCATTGCGAGATTTATAGTACTTGTTCTATTTTATTTATTGTTCCGTTAATCACTACTTGTTGTATGCATATGTCTTATTTAATAACATACACAGTGCAGGCCAGAAACAGAATGCAACGTGAGCCAGCCTTATCACTTGTCATTCATGCAATCATTTGTCATTTATTCATTATTTCTTTTCTTCTCTCTTGCTTTCCCTATCTCTCGCTGCGACCAAATTCCATGTAATTAATGCCTTTGTTCCTACCAATCCTGCTTTACTTGACTGTTCTTCTCTCATTTTTGCCGTATTGTCTGTCTAATCACTGAGCTATTCCTTCTTCGTCTTTCTTCCTTTGAGTAGGCGTGGCGTAGAGTGGAAATGTGGGCGCGATCTCCGTTGTTGTTTCTCAAGACGTTTATATTGCTCGCTAATAAACTTTGTTTAAGACAGAAGCCTGAAACACCGTGTAAGTTATGATGGAAATACAGTCGCGTTTGTGATGTAATAGGAATTCCTCAGGATATGCAGGGACTGTCTTCTGCAGCTGGTCTATTAAATCACCTAGGATGGCCTTCCACTCTCGGCAGAATGACGCAGCCAAGAATTCAGGGCCTCTGGGCACATCCACAGCTTTTGTACATTGCGGATAGAAAGGAATATGTTTGCCTTACTTATTATTCAGAATTATGGAAATGTAAAATTATTCTGGGTTGCTTGCGATGGCTAGACGGGCGACTTGAGATTTCCCAGATGCGTCTTCTGAAAGAACAGGTAGGCAAAATGAAAAGGAACAATTTCAATTTTGCACAAGTGTGGACACTGGCATGTGTTTGTTTCCTGACTGCTGGTTGAAGTGTACAATGTACATACGTAAATTGTGTGATGGTAAGTAGAATGGAGACGAAAAAGAAGTAAATATTATTGTCAGCGAATAACATATCAAATCGTGTTTTATGATCAACCGCCACATTAAAACGTCGACGAACCTGCCCATAAAAAACCAACATGTACAACTGATTATAGAACAAACCTCGGGACAGCAGAGACTGCGAGCAAATCAATGTGATTGAACGAACGAAAATTCAATTTTGTCCGGATTGATCAGCTTATATTTGTTATTACAAACGACCGAATTTTTTGTGGGAACAAGTATTTTCTTATGTACCTACATATATAGAAAAATAGCTTGTGGCCTCAATGGAACTTGTAACGGAATCGTGTAAATAGAGCGATTGTTGGAGCGGAAGCCACTTTAGACAGGTTTTTTTTTATTCTGGCAGATGTAGATCCTTGATTTAGGATGTCAGTATAATGACGAGGCAAACGGGGAGCGTATGCTCATTGCCTTGCAACTTGTGCGATCATAGATGGAAAACTTTTGTGCCAAAATCGTGCCCGTGAATACCAAGAACGTTCACATCAGATATTCTGAAAAATTAACTCTCGAATAAAAATAACATGGCTTCGGAAATAAAACTGTACTCCGTGAAGCTCGGGAACATTTACAAATCATACATTGTCTCATAAACATGTGATTGCGACAAATGTGTAAGGGCGATTTTGCATCATTATCTAGACTTAGTCTGCACCTTACCACCCAATACCTAGAAATTGCATTTATGCCTCGGCTCAAACAACGTCAAAATTTCACCAGTTGGAACAATTGGTTGTGCACGTATCCTTTTGAAACCTAAAAGCTCTACATGATCTTGACGGGGTCAAACTTATGTGGGCCACGCCCAGAAGGTCAGGCCTGGTTTGAAGACAGACGGGTTCTGTCCTCATCGAGAGTTCCACGATCTAGTGTTGGCACTAATCGAGAGAGAATCACGTGGAGTCCCCGAGTCTCAATCTCTCCCGCCCTCCTAAATCCCAGTCTTTCTTCCTTCCACTTTCAACATTCTAGACCCACTTATTTCAACTTGCACAGAACCCTATTGCCTTATAGTTCCATAAACGATGAATAAGCGGACAACAGCTCTCAGCCTTGAACAGCCTTGAACACTGGTCACAGAAATGCGAATGGAAGAAGGAAACATATCGAGACAAAACAACCTTGGTGATTCTTCTTAAACGTATAAGATATCCACGAAAGTAAGGGTAGTTGAGACAAATGCAGTTTTATTTATAAAAATCAAAAAAGAAAGATCATTTCGTTGCGGGATATGAATGGGAGATAGGAAGTGGTCAGGGAATATTATCTCACAGCGAAGAGATGGATGATCGGGCCAACGTCGGTGGGCTGCTTCGTACGGGATTCAGTATGTGGAGCACTGATTTATGCATCCGTTATATATTTATTTGTTCAATATATTAATAATAATGTGAGAACTCTAGAATACATGATCTCGGCTAACGAGAAAATCAAAGGAAAAAAATAGAAGAGATTCTTTATTGACCTCATTCGGATTTGGCGTCCGCATATCTTCTTTAATCATTTCATTTTTTTTAATTTATTCTAAAAATTAAATTTTATTAATAATAAGTTACATTAACTTTTTAAATACAAATATATGTACATACACATGGTACATACTATGCACATTTACTCTCTTCTTGAATGTTTTCAGACAAAGTTTTTTTTCTTTATAATATTGGAATCCTGATCCGTATTAGCAAATTTGCTCGGGCATTCCAGGTAAATATTCACATGGTGTGACTAAAAACCACCGTTCTCACCGCGTCGCAAATCCTTCTTTTTCCATTTGCTCATGAACCACATTCCCCCTCAAGGCATCCTCGCTCTGGTGTTCTCTGCCTTGCTCTCTCTCTCCTCTCTCTCTCCTCACTCTTTCTGCTCTCTCTCTCCTCTCTCTCTCCTCTCTCTCTCCTCTCTCCTCTCTCTCTCTCTCTCTCTCTCTCTCTCTCTCTCTCTCTGTTCCTCATATCTCTTACCGTAATTCCACAGGACTAGACATCTTCTTAGGAAACTTTAACAGTTCCTAAAAAATATGCCCGCCATTATTAGAATCCGCGCGTGCATAAAAGCGCCTGTCGCCAATGAAATAGCATAGTGGGGGCTTGGTGAAAGCGTCTTTTTTTTTTTTTTATAAATACAAGATGATGCCGACTATGTTTTAGAAATAACAGGAAAAAATCTAAACAAACTATTTGTCCATAACTACAAACGAATTTGTTTCATACAGATGTCATTAGAACTACATATTTTCACACTAAACCCCAGTCTTTCTTCCTTCCACTGGCAACATTCACGACCCACTATTTCAGCTTGCATAGAACCCTATTCTCTTAGGGTTCCATAAACGATGAAAAAGCGAACAACAGCTCTCACACTTGAACAACCATTACCCTGGTCACAGAAGTGACCAGGGTAATGGTTGTTGAAAGGAGCAAAAAAATTGGGACAAAACAACCTTGGTGATTCTTCTTAAACATATAAAATATCTACGAAAGTTACCGCACTTTAGAACAGTTTCATTTGGTGTTTCCGGTCCACCAACCTTCATAGCTGTCAAGAAATAAGAAAAAGAAACTTTGGAAATGTATGGAAAAGTGTTACAATCCAATTGCCGCATGTCGAAATTGAAAACCTATGTATGCTAATTGAAAGAGTATTCTTTTAATTCTTAAGTCGAAATTTACGAAATAAAGCGTCGGCATGTCGTCTTTGCGCCTCTCAGCCATTTCCTTTCTTTTTCCTTATTTATTTTTTTTACATGCCGTTCGTGAATTAGTTCATGTTGTTCAAGAACATGCTTATTGTTAGCGCAACGGCAGTAGTGGAGTCCCTCATCGAGAGCTCGTCTGGATTAACAGAAGTCGAAGAGCTGCGCTACATTTTATTAATAAGAATAAAAAAAAGAAAGATGGGAGCAATAAAAGTGCCAAGTTCTACAAATGAGTTCTTCCGCGAAAAACGACCGTTCCGAAAGTGCGCTAGCTCGGAAGTACCGGTACTACGCGTTGCCGTTCCATTTCCCTCGCTCACTCTGACCACTGTCTCTCTCTCTCTCTCTCACTTTCTCTCTTTTTCTCATTCCTCTCTCTCTGTCTCTCTATTTATTTTCCCTCTCTTTCACGCTCTCTCTCTCTCTCTCTCTCTCTCTTTTTCTGTTTTCTCTCTCTCTCTATCTCCCTCTCCCATATTCTCACTCCCTCCCCCCTCTCTCTCTCGCTCTCCCTATCTCTCTCTGCTTTTCCTTTAACCTCCTCTCTCTGCCATTTCCCATCGCGCCGACGGGGCATATTCGGCATGTTTTCGATGGATTCACTCAAAGAGAACGCGCGAATGAAAGAGGGGCAGAAGAAAGAGCAGAGAAGAGAAATTAGTGGCGCGTCCCTTGGATCGCGCTTCAAGTGGAGTCCGTTTTGGAGGATGGAGAAAAGTAGCCAGTGGGAATTTCTCTCACTCTCTAGCTCTCTCTCTCTCTCTTTCTCTTTTGCTCTCTCTCTCTCTCTGTCTGTCTCTGAATCTCTCTCTCTCCCGATCTGATGTCCACCCTCTCTCTCTTCCTCAGGCCTGAATTGGCGCGAACAATACTAAAGCTGCCCCGACGGCATATGCGCCGGCGATCGGCCAACTGCATCATTTCACTTGAAAGGCATATTAGAAAGAGAGAGAGAGGAAGAGAGTGAAAGAGAGAGTTAGAGAGGCAGAGAGCGTGAGAGGCTGTGAGAGAGTGTGAGAAAGAAGAGTGAGAGATATGCAGAGATAAAAAAAAACCAAGCGGTCAGAAGCAAAGAATAGAAGAAAAAGGACAGATAGATGACAGAATTAGAAGACGAATAAAAAGTGAAGATGGAAAGAACGTGCTAGACGGAGGACCACTGAAGGTGAGAGTGAAAGGAGACAAAGAGGAAATGAGAAAAGGAGAGCAGAGAGAGAGAGCGAGAGAGACAGAGAAAGGACGAGAGAGTGAGAGAGAGAAGAAGAAGAGAGAGAGAGAGAGAAAATGTAAGCCATTGGACCCTCCGACTATGGCGCGCAGCTTTTGAACTTGACCATTGCGCAGGCCAACTAGAATGTGCTGTGGGAAGAGAGGATTACTCCTTTATTTCCTTTTACATTACTCTTTTATGCGTTTATATATAAATATATATAGAGTAATTATTTATCCACATATATGTACATACATATATACCACAAAACTTTTGCAACATTTATGATGATGGAATAGAATCAAAAACTATGAATACGAACAGAGCTAGAGAGAGAAAGAAAGAGAAAGAGAGAGAGGAGAGAGTGAGAGAGAGAGCGAGAGACAGTGAGATTAGTTTAAAACCACAACGCGCCAGAGTCTGCACACATGATCATGCTTCGACCTTGGTGTCGGCAACATGAGATATTTGTGATATCGTTGGCGGATGCTTCTCTCTATCTCTTTTCCCCCTCTCTCTTTTTCGCTCTCTCCTTCTCGATATCCTTCTTTCTCTCCTGCTCTCTCTCTGTCCCTCTCTTTTTCTCTAACTCTCTGTCTCTCTCTTGTTCCCTCCCATATCTCTCACTCTTACTCCTCCGGTGCTTTGCACCTGTTGCATTCCAAACGAGTTCAAAGCAACTCGACTGTTCACATGACCTTTTCTCTTTTTTCTTTATTCACTTCCTCCTTACTTTCCTTCTTTCTCTCTCTCTCTCTCTCATTCTCTGTCGTATCGGTATCCCTCTCTATCTCTCATCATCCTATTTCCATCAACATCTCCTTATCTCTATCACTCAATCTCTCCAACTCTACTAACAATTCCGAAACTACTTTACCTTGCACAAGAGACAAGAGTGTTGAGGATAAGCAGAATTTGGA
>CALZFC010000251.1:3370000-3590000 GCA_945643635.1 Allodiplogaster sudhausi
GAGAAGAAGGAGCAGAAGACAGTGGAGGGACGCCGAGGAGCGACGAACAGAGGAGAGAACGGCCCCGGGCACTCTCGCTAGATCACATTACAGAGTCGCGCGAGGCCGAACGGAATGCGTTGAGTTCTTCGAAAGAGAAGGAGACTGACAGGTGTGTGGAAATAACCATAACTGTTTACATTACTACATAATGTTTGTTCTGAGTGAAATTCAACAACTTCTGACCTACTAATCAACGATTTCAATAACATTTCTTAAAAATATTTTGAGTGCGCACAAAACTAACTGTTATGAAGTTTCTTTAATGAAAGGGCCATACTATAATAAATTTTATTGCTCTTTCTATTTCTCTCCCTCTATATCCCTCTCCCATCCCTATTTCTCTCCTCTCTCTCTCTCTCTTTCTCTCTCTCTCGTTCATTCCTTCTTCAGTCCTCCTCCAGGCGACGGCAGACGCCCACCGCCACAGCCTCGGCCGGCATTCAAGTCTGAGTTTAATAGCTGTTGCTTTATGGAAGCCGTGTGGAATGTTATAAAAATTAGTTTTGGAAAAAAAAACAAGATTAATATTTTTAACAAGCAAACCTTTTGTAAACAGAAAATTTTTATAAATAAAATTGCAGAGAGCCCCCTCATCCGCCATCAATTCGTCCGCCTCCTAAGCCTGTGCACATTGAGCACGCCGAGGGACCGGGCCCGAGAGGTGGGGAAGATTCTTTGATTCTTTCGCGGCCAAAAAGATTTAATTAAATTCTCTTCTCATGTTAAAATTTACATTCTTTATGTCTTTTAAAATCATACTTAAAAAATTTTTAATAATTAAAATAACATATCTCACAATCTGATAAATACTATGATAAATTGATTAAATATTGAAACGACTTATATTTATTCGAAATTTGACCACCTGTTTAATATCAATTCCAATATACTTCTCGCTATTCTTCTCCCTCTGCTCATGTCAGGCCCGACCTACAACTGCCGCGTCCTGAACCCCGAATTTGACGGGCGCGCCTCTGCAGCCAACGACTGGACCTGCCCGATGACGTGGCCGGGCATTGCCAAGGACAACACCTGCAGATGCACTTATGAGGTCAGAGTCAGGGTCACGAGGTCAGGGTGAGGGTCACTTAAGAAGTCAGCATTAAAAGCAAAAGATTCTTTTTGTGCTTGTTATTTTCTTCAACGTGCCGTAACTATTTGAATTTTTCTGAGCACTTCTCCCCAAATGAATTACTCTCTCGCCCTTGTTTCAAAATTGGGTTTTTGGTTCCTTGACAAAATTTGCATTTCGAAAGTTTGGCCGTATTAATATGTTCGTATGTTACTACAGGGTGCATTTAAAAAATTCTAATCATTCTTTTGCGAGCTGGTGGGTTTGAGCACAGTGAGAATAATATAAGATATTCTTTTACGGTTCAAGCTGATCGCTGGATCGCGGATTATGGACCAATTGTATGATGAGACATGCAAACGTATTTGTAACCTGTCATTGCCAGGTGGAAGCACGTGATGATCGAGGCTGCGCCACGGGATTCATCTACACTTGCCGCAGGGTTTAGCGGACATTAGAACGTGCATAATTCGGCATCCATTCTTCAATACAGAATCCGTTTTTGTCTTCCTTCCTTTGTACCAGCAATTTCGCATTGAATGAAAAAAGTTACAGTCTTCTTACTTTATTTTAAACTATTGATCCATATTGATTGTTGTATTTATTTTTATGCGCAACAGAGATCTTACCTTTTACACTTATTTGAAACTCACTGTTCAGACAGTGGCTCGAAGTGCATGTTTATATATATTTTTAAAATTAAGCTTTGAGTAAGCGAATTTTACTCAAGAAAAAAAGAAAGAGAAAATACAATGTTTACTTGCGATGACAGGTATATTTTCTTTTATATACTCTCTTTGCCAGTGATCAGTTTGATTTGCGTATTGTTATTTTTTTGTAACAATAATTTACAAAATGATCACAAAGAATAAAGTAAAAACACTTCACAACGTATTCGCCTGAATTATTTAATTACATACCTACATATGTATGTACATACATATTGCTGAAGAGGCGATGTCAAAGTGCAAATGAATGCAAATAGTACATAAATAAAATGGTTTACTGAACATTTTGTCTTTAATAATAAAATTTTTTAAAATTAAAATTGTCTATTCATTTTAGGTATTTATGGCTGATGGTGAGTTGCAATTTTTTGGCATTGAAAATTCTACGACCTGGTGATTTTGAGGAGCGAGTTGTTCTTATAAGAAGTTCATGTGAGAGAATCATTGCTAATCCTTTCGAGGTTGTAACCTGGTGCTTTTGAGAACATAGAAATAAAGCCACAAGAAAACAAAAATATCTGATGGTGATATGTACATATAGAGTTGAGATGAAATACCATTCTCTCGGTTCACTCTACTTTCCCTCTATCTCTAGCTCCCTCGTATTTTCTCTCTCTTACTCTCTCTTTGTCTCTCTTCTCCTTCTTTCTGCTCTCTCTCTCTCCTACTCTATTTCTCCCCTTCATCCAAACCTTGGCCGCCTGTGCTGCTCCTTCCACGCTCGCGTTCTTTCTCTACAAGATCGCGATCGCTCTGCTGTGGGATTTTTGCTGCCTTTTCGCTGAAATTTTTCAGGAATAACTATCTAAGAAAAAATAAGACAGAGATTGAGTATAGGTATCAATAATTCTCTGGCAAACTTTTTTAATTCAAGTAAAAAGACGCGAATTCAAGATTGAGATTTTGGCTCCTTTATTAAGATTACTAAAAAAATAATTCAGTTCAAGTAAAAAGACGCGAATTCAAGATTGAGATTTTGGCTCCTTTATTAAGATTACTAAAAAAATAATTAAGCGTAAAAAATAATGAAATTAAATTTTTTAAAGAGTTTTCTATGAATAAAAATAAATATGAAAGCAAAACAGTGTACGTTGGCTGAGAATTTTTTGTCCATACGACAGGTGGTTTCCTTTGGCCATGAACAAATATGTATCTGATAGATTTAACAAATACGATTTGTCAATGTTGTCTCCAATAGGCTGTTCAATAATCAAAATTTGAAGTTTTAATGAAAACAGCCGGTGGTAGTTAATGGAGTGCATCAGAGATCTTAGATCATTATCAATTACCCAATAAATGAGAAACTTTTCAGAAATATAAAGAACGGACTCCTAGTCGCCAACAACTGACTTCGCCTTCGACTGGAGTTTCCTCTATTTCACTAGCCACTTTATCCGTTTCACTGTGGAAAGGAGTTTTTTTTTGGATTTTGGTGCAATCAACGAGGTATTTTGATGTGTTTTTCAGACACCAAAACATCTCAAAGAGTTGAGTGACTGGCAAGAGGCTCTGTTTCACTCACTAACTCTCTCCATTGGATCTCAAAATACGTTCTCTCTCATTCTTTCTCTTTACTTCTCTATCTTTATTACTCGCTCTCTCTGTCTCTCTCTCTTTTCTTCTCTCTCTTATCTTTTTCTCTCTCTCTCTCTCTGTCTCTCTCTTTTTTTCTCTACCTAGTAGGTTTTCTTAAAGTACGAATTTGACAAAATCTACTAGTCACTCACTGTCTCAGTCCCTTTTGAAGGCCGCTCACGCCTTCTTTTCGTGACCTGGTGGTTTCTTGTGGGATGTGAATCGTTATGTATCAATCAGACTTGAGATGAATTGATGATTAGTAGTCGAACACTGCTTGTTAAATTAATTAAAAAAAATACATGAGTGGTCATCATTGTGGCTTGTTGCTTCTTCAAACATCAGCATTTGAAATTTTTTTTTAAACCAGCGATTTTTACAGAGATTTCAGACAATGATCAATTAACCAATAAAAAATACCAAAGAAATAATAGGTCTTCTCGTCGGCAGCTTCTGCTTTTACTTCCGGAGTTTCTTCCATTTCACCAGCTGCTTATCTGCTTCAGTCTTTGGATAAATAGCCAATAATAAAACCGACGACTTCTCCGGCGTCGTCCCCGCAACGACGAAGTTCGCGCCGTCGTTCTTTCCCCTGAACAAGCGCTGTCGAGTGGAAGACTGCGAAATCGCTCTTCCCGAGGAAGAAGAAGAAGACGAAGAAAAGGTTGGTATCTAACACACTTCTCTTTTTGGCAATATTTTAAATTAATTCTAATTTTTATTTTTATTTTTGAAAACAGTTAAGTCAATATGCACACATTAATCAAAATTTAAAATTCAGTTATAACTTTATTTAAGTAAAATTCTTTTGTAAATGTTCCATATTGAAAACTTCAATGAATGATATTTCTAGATAATCTGAAATTTATATATTTTTGATTGATCATCTCGCTAGGTGGTTTTCATTTACTACAAGTATTTAAGTCAGCGAGCGGAGTTTGATAAACGATTGTTCTGTGGCATCGCGTTCTCATGAAAAAAACCATAGTAATTTTACCTAAGTAAAGATTAATGATTGAGTTTTGATTAAAATAGTATTCAATAATTGCTTGCAAATTGAAAGCGAAGAGGAAGGCGTCCACGTTTTTGCCGAAGCAGCGATGAGAGAAGTTGGCTGTCAACCCGGAGTGCATCTGCCAGGGCTAGAGCGAGAGAGAGAGAGAGAGAGAGAGAGATAGGGAGTTTAAAAGCAAACAATTTACAAGCCATTTCCACCTGTGATTTTAGAAAATAAAATGCAAATTGGGCACACGTGGATGTGATACGACGAAATAACTGATAAATACAACTAGCACTAACTGTAAAGTATGAAATTTAAATTAAACTGGCAGTAAATGCGCGAGTCCCGCGCCGTTCTTCTTCATCGATACAAGCGCGCCGTGCTCCATCACCGCCAGAGTCGCTGCCTTCAACTTTATTCTATTCTTTATTCTTCTATTTCTATTCTCCATTACTACATTATAATTCTTTTCTATTACTCGAAAAATATGATTCATTACATTATACCACAAGTCCGTATATGCCATGATTGCAATGCTGGTGTGAAAATTCATATTCTCTTTCTCTCTATGAAGTTAATCATTGATTCTCTCTCTTCCATCTTTCTCCAATCTTTCTCTTCTCTCTCTCTCTTTCTCCTCTCTTCTCTCTCTCTCTTTTTCTCCTCTCTTCTCTCACTCTATCTTGATCGCAGTACTCACTATATGGAGGCGACTGTGACGTGGCCGGCGCACGCCTCAGAGAGAGTCTCCGATTCGAATCAAAATTAGTTTATTTATTCTGCTATTTCCATTTTTTCTTAGTATAAGAAGAAAACGATATTAATACTAATCGATAAATATAATGAAAAAAACGTGGACGCCTTCTTCGCCACCAATCTGCGAGATTATCTAGGATTTAATTATAACTGAATAACTGTATCATTAATCGTTGTTAGTAGTATCTTCGATTTTTCTTCTAAAGGAGGCTTTTAACAGCGTATGATAGTTTTTGAAACGCCGCTCGCTGATTTAAATACTTGCAGTAAATGAAAACCACCAGGTGAGGTAATCAATCTAACATAAGTTAAATTACATTTCAGATTAGAGATGAGAGTGTGAGAGAGGGAGAGAGGGAGAGAGGGAACAAATAATAGCTAAAAATTAAATGTTTAATGACTGAATTCCGCGAATGGATTGGAAATTTTACACATTCATTGTTGTGTAAAGTTCTACAATTATCTTTTGTGCAGGATGATATTCCGCAATAAGAGGAGATCTCGACACATGGAGGACTCGAACGGAAGAAGGTACGAATATATGTTATATGATGTATAAGTTACGCCGGCATCAATCCTTTATTCTTTTTAAAATTAATTTAGCAAACTTCAGCCACTACTACAAGCTGGAACAAGTCATATATTTTCCATGTCTTTAACATAAAGATTACTTGCGAAAAACCACCGGGTTGTGGCAGAATGGTGATAGAGATGAAATAGTTGAATGCCTAGGAAATAGGATACGCATATAGGCGGTGATTTGGGATTTTTTATCTTTGTATGATTGATGTTTGCCATCTCGACGGTGTGCCAAGTTCCATTGCGACCATTCTTTCTATGCTACCTCGAGATTTCGTCGGCGGTCCGCTTCGACCGCTTGAACCACCTGGAATGAGATTTTGGAGATGCGGTCAACAAGACTACATGATTGTGTGGAACAAACTTGTAACTTGTGACAATTTCAAAGTCTGAGATCCAGGCGAAGAAACATGGTAAGAGAGAAAAAGGAAGAGTGGAGAGAGAGGATGAGAGACAGAGAGAGAGACTGAGACAGAGAGATAGAGAAAGGAAAATTGAGAGAGAGAGAGAGAGAGTTGAAGCGTGAAAGAGGGAGAGAGAGACAGGGAGAGAGACAGTGAGAGAGGCAGAGAGGGAGTCAGAGCGAGAGAGACAGAGAGAGAGACACACACAGAGACACATAGAGAGAGACAGAGAGGAGACAGAGGGAGTGAGAGAGATATCCCTCTAATGCATTGAGAATTATATAGAGATAGAGTGGAGATACTGGACAGCGAGAGAGATAGAGCGAGACAGCGATAAAGGAAATATGTAGATAGACGCTAATGGTAATCTGATTAACTCATGAAGCAATCGAATTTTACATTTATCTCTGATGTGAGCCAACCTAGGAATATCTCAATGTCGTCTTCCTCATCTCTCGACCCCTTATGCTCTCTCTCTCTCTGTCTCTTTCTCTCTCTCTCTCTTTCTCTCTCTCTCTTTCTCTTTCTCTTTCTCTCTCTCATAATCTACCAACTCTAATATTCATCCGTTATTCCATTTAGTTTCTCAATATTAATATAAGCACGCATTCACGAATGAGGAAAAATTAATCGTTCAAAAATTAAACTCTAAAATATATAATATATATATACATATCTAACGTTATGTAAAAATAAAATAATAGAAATAAACCTAAAATGCCCACACCAACCTCCTCTGCCTCGATCGTCCGGCCATCCTCTTGCCGCCACGAAGAAAACGCGTGCGCCTCTGATACTTCTGCTACGAGGAGAAAAAAGAACGCCTTCTACACTAATGAAATACTTTTTCTATTACCAGCTCTTTTATACTTTAAACAGAAATGCATATAATTAGAAATTCCGTCGCATATGTTTCCAACAATATTTCAGAATGTCTCATTGGAGCACGATCGAAGATCTTCCAAAAACCTCCTAAATAGAAGTGGCTCCGGGAGTAGGAAACCACCTGATTTGCGGAAAAAGATGCATGAACTTTCTTCGAATAGGGATGTCCAACTTAAATATATTTTATCGAAAATTTTATTATCTTTTTGAAATCAGTACAAATATATTTGATGGTTGAAATTTCTAGCAAGTTTAACGAGTAATGCATTCCGTGTAAGCGCACTTGCGGACCGTTCATTTTGCGTTGAAGAAGTCACTTATTTGTATAAATTGACACTTCTCATTGATCCCAATTTCTTTTGGTTCTTCTTACATATATTAATATTACTAAATGTGACTCAGCCTGCGCGTGCAGTTTGTTTTTTGTAGATTAGAACCGGAGAATCGTTGAATCGGGACGAGCTCGAGTGAAAGGGTTCCACGACTGCCGCCGTTTAAAGAGTCTTGCTACAAATTCAAGGGGAGCACTCTGTTCTTGTTGTTCTACGCGTTCGCTTCTCAGTTCATCTTCATTGACGGCTGATCGTCCTCGTCGGAAACTGTGACAAATTCTTGCGACTCACCAGACCTTGTACTTTTTTTTTTAAATCAATAAACACTGAGCAGACTCTTCGGATATATTTCATAGTGTTCTTGTTTTATTCAATCGACTCAAAAAAAGTTTTTATTAAATTGACCCGACTTACTGGGGGGGGGGGTTCCATTGTTGCCTTGACGAAGAATATTGAATATGACGTGTGTTTCAAAAGGAAGCAAAAATATATATTTTCTGAAACATAAATTGACAACCTAATGGCTTAATTTTGGCCTACATAAAATAGAATACATATGAGTATTCGAAGTCAAAAACTATCAAATAAGATTACTTTAATTTAAATTTAGAAAATAAATTGATGAATATTGATGAATATACAGAATTATTTTTAGTGTGCAGACTTCCTTTATAAAACGTCGTCCTCACTCCTCTGCCAGTTGTCGCATGCTTTTCCGTTGCGGTTCGTTTCTTAAATTCGACCGAGCCGGTGTTCTTCTTCTTGAGTCTATAGTGAGTTACAATATTAGAGGTAAAACCTGGAAAAAATGTAAAAAAAAAAAGAATACCAGAAATCTAATAGTATTTTGCAATTCAACTGTCCAAACGGATAAACTACAAAATACAAACATTAATAAAAGTTCAAAGCTACTGGCCCTTCTTGCTAACAACTTTTTTCCGAACGACATAGGCTTCCATGTTTTCTCTAGCAAGTCAGCAATTTTTAAGCCGTTTTTTCATCAGATATATCGCAATCACTTTGTTTAATTAATTTAACAAGCAGGAATTGCGCGATGAAATTGTTCGTTAAATTTGCCACGGTGACTTAGTCTTTCGGCGGGGTGTGGCAAACCACAACATATTAAACATCATTCGAAAGCTCTCAACGAGCTGATAACGTATTTGATGTTTATAGCTGCAGAAGAGAGCGCTAGAAAAACCGAAGCACAGGCGTACCTGGGTCTGGAAGGGCCCTGACTTGGTAGAGGCCCCTTCCAGACCAGGCGCCTGCAGCCGCAAAAGTTAAGAAATCGAACGGGATTTTTTTTTATGCGGAATGTAAGCGACTTGCTCTTACAGAGAAACAAGATTCAGGTAGAAATAGTGCATCCGCAGTTGTTTAAGGCAAAAACATGGACGTTTTTGAGACAGATGGACTTTTTGAGAATATGAAAATTTTACAGCGTGATTTAATGTGTCAACTATAATTTTTCATGTTAAAAACTACATGAAAAAGAGTAATTAGTGGCTTAAAACTCAAAAATCTCTTTAGAAAAAATTTATTTTTCTCCATACAAAACAGTCCATTTTTCACCAAAGGGGGAACCCTTTGGTGAAAAATGGCCTAAAAAAAATTTTTTCCCAAAGGTCATCAGAAATGAAGTTATTAATTATTATATGGCCTACTGTTACGTAAACATTAGTTTTAGAGTCCATAAAGCTAGCACATATCGTGCAAATGTTAATTTTAGGGTATTTTTCCTGCAATTTCGGCGAAAAATAATCTCTTCTGCAGCTATAAACATCAAAAACGTTACCAGCTCGTTGAGAGCTTTCGAATGATGTATAAATTGTTATGTTTTGCCACACCCCGCCGAAAGACTTCCCTTGTTAGCGCAATGCATTTCGGGTAGTTAGCAAATTAGGCACGTCACAGTAGTTAAAAATTGCCATTAAGGGAAATCGTGCCAGGATCATCACCATTTAAATATCTGTCAGAGAAAAATAAGAAATAGTGTGTATTTTTTATTTAGTGGGACCTAGTGAAAAATCTGAAACAACGAAGACGCCGACTTACTGTAACACGTAAAATTTTACTAATTGTAAGTGTCGTCTTGGGTCACCGTGTTGCTGCAAAAAATACACGACAAATGCTAGATCCGGTGGTTTCCCGTGGTTGTGAGCCAATATTTATTAGACAGATAAGACTAATATGATCGGCGCATCTTCATCCTCAATTAATTTATATTCCTTGAACAAACAATCTCTGTTCTTTTTCTCTGATTGTGAGAACTAATACATATGTGTATTTGTCATGTTTTTAGCAACCCCCATCAGATTTCTTCTTTCCGAACTTCTTCAGTTGCTCGACCTCTTTTAGTAAGGCGCATTTTTATCATTTCAAATAGAGATAGAGAGACAGAGAGATGAACAATATTCGGTCTGCAACTATCAGTACAAGAAGATAAATAAGTAAATTTCGTTCAATAAATTATCCATACCTCAAATCTAAACGTTTCACAAAATCACAAGCTGGTATATATAGGCAATGTTGAAGAGAAAGAGAGAAAAAAATATAGACAAATGATAGGCAAGAATAATACATGTTAAAATGTTGCATGTGAGCGCAACAGAAAATGGAGGTAAGCAATATAAATCGCTAAACTTGTGTAATTGTCATGTGATGCAAACATTTTACCATGGCAAATATCGGCACACATGACGGTGAAAGAATATTAGTTTTCAGTTCTACTGCAGTTCACATTGTTAATGTCTTGCTGACATATCAAACTTCGGCGAGACTCTATGAAATATATATGCTGTAAATAATTACATACAGCATATTCAAGCAATGAATTATGACATATTTTCTAGTCAAAAAAGAAAAAGAAAAAAAAACTTTATTCGATTGAAATGCACTTGGTGGCTTACAGAAAGACGAAATTCTGTAAATACATGGCGGTCGGTTAGAATTTTCATTTTCTTGACTCAAATCTTCTGTATTCCAATCAATCGTTGCTTCAGATGCGTTGTTAACGTAAGCAACGGAAAACGTGATTTCACCGCCGGACCGCACCATCCCATCAGTTAACAGATCGGAGGAAGAGAGAGAAAGGAGTATGAAAGAGAAATCGAGGAAGAGAGAGAGAGAGTGAGAGAGAGAGAGAGAAAGAGAGAGAGAGACGGAGAGAAAGAGAAAGAGAGAGAGAGAGAGAGGGAGGGATAAAGAGAGAGAGTGAAAGAGAGAAAGAGAGAGACAGAAAGAGAGAGAGAGAGAGAAAGAGAGAGAGAGAGAAAGAGAGAGAGAGAGAGAGAGAAAGAGAGAGTCTCTCGAGGCTTTGAAAGGAGACGAGCTCAAGTGAAAGGGGTCCACGACTGCCGTCATTTAAAGTTTCATGAACTACCTGGGCTACAAATTCATAGCGGGCATTCTGTTCTTGTTCTTCTTCGCGTTCATCTTCATCGACGTGCTGATCTCTTAGAAATTCTAGTAATTCACCAGACCTCGTACTTTTTTTTATCAATAAACACTGCGCAGATTCTTCGGAGATATTTCATATTGTTTTTGTTTTGTTCAATCGGCTTAAAATATTTTTTATTAAATTGACTCAACTAATTGTAAGTGGGGTTGCCGTTTCTAATATTGCCTTTTCTGAGATGGATTGTATAGTGTTTCAGAAGGAAAGAAATACTTCCATGCTTTCTCTAGCACTTAGTTTAATTTTGTATAACAAGAAGAAGTTGCGCGAAGAAAAAGAATCTGCAGCAAAAAATACACGACAACTGCTAGACCCGGTGGTTTCTCGTGATTGAGAGCCCATATATATTTGACAGATAAGACGAACATGATCGGCGGTATCTTCATGGTCAGCTCCAATTAATTTATATTCCTTGAACAAACAATCTCTGTCCTTTTTCTCTAAGCTAAGAAGTAATACATATGTACATATATGTGTCAGGTTTTCAGCAACCCCAATCATCCTTCTTCTTTCCGAGCTTCTTCAGATGCCCCACGACGCGACCTTATTTTTATAAGGCATATTTTATCATTTCACATTTGTAAAAACTTTATTTGAAATAGTCGTTTATTTCACGTCCAGCTTTCTTTGTTTTCTTGTGGCTCTATTACTCGTTCTCTTTTTCATTTTCTGGTGACTTATGCATTCTCTATCTCTCTCTCTTTCTCTCTCTCTCTCTCTCTCTCTCTCTATCTGTCACTCTCTCTCTCTCTCTTTATCTCTCTCTCACTCACTCTCTCCCTGTCTCTCTCTCTCTCTCCATTTCTCTCATCGCTCTCTTTCGCTTCCGTCTTCACTCCCTCCATATTTCTTTCGCTTCCTTTTGTACTGTATATCCGTGATCTTTCTCTCCCTGACATAAACATAAAGCTAAAAATGACATTATACCCGGTGGTTTCTCGTAACCCTGAGTCCATAAAGCACATAGTTAACATAATGGGGTGATTTTCCACCAGCCCCTTTGCCCCTTCAGTCTTTGGCTCGTCTGTGGAAAAGAGTTTTTTTTTGGATTTTGGCGCAGCCTTTCTTTTTCAGAGATCAAAACATCTGGTACCTTTTGTCGGAGGAAAAGGAAATGGAGGTGGATGTGGGCACCTCAGTCGGAAAATTTTACCTCACCAAAAAACCACAAAATCAACTTATTAATAACAAATTAACTAACAGTAACGATTCCAATAAAAATAAAAATAAATATGAATCCAAAACACCAAACTTTTTCGATAAAGCATATTTTTGATCGAGTACTCTTTTGAGGGAATGTTCACGCATTTATTCCGCAAAGCAAGGTGGTTTCCCGCTGTCGTAGGCTGTTGAATACAGGAGGATATAGGAGGATATCGGTAGCTCTTCGATTGGCGTTCCTAGCTTTGGATAGATTAAAAAAATACATACTATGCTTTATGGACTCAGGGTTACCTGAAACCACCTGATAATTAATGGAAACATTGTCCACGATCTTATAAATAGCGAAATTACATGCCAACTGTAGGAGAATAATGTTTTTGTGATGACAAATATAAATAAATTGAAATATTGCCAGTTGGTCGAACGGTTATCTTTTCCATGGCAATAAGCTGTTCTGTCAGGTGAATAATTTAGTGATATTCCCATTTTAATCTAAATATTATCGTTTACAAATGTACGGTATGCCTTCGGGTTGTTCTCTAATCTAATAATGTTTCATAATAAGTATTGACTTCCACTTCAAACCAGTGATGAGATTGAGCGATAAAATTACAACCGTACAATTAGTATACGATGGGGGCATATAGGAATCAGCACTGCCACACTCTATTTTCGAGTAAGAAAAAATAATAATTGAGAAAGAAATGAAGAAGAAATAAAAAAAGAAACTAAACAATAGAACAAAAAATAAGCTATCCGCGATTGAGCACGGCGCGCTTGTATCGAAAAAGAAGAACGACGAATGACAGGAGTCAACCGAAGCCGAGCTCATTCTCGCTCTCTCATGCTCTCTCCCTCTCTCTCTCTCCCTCCCTCTCTCTCTCTCTCTCTTTCTTTCTCTCTCTCGCTCTCTCTTTCTCACTCTCTCCTTCTCTCTCTCTTTCATAATTGACAAACTCTAATATTCATCTCTTATTCCATTAAGTTTTTCAATATTAATATAAGCATGCATTCACGAATGAAGAAAAACTTAATAGCTAAAAATTAAACTTTAAAATATATAATATATATATACATATTTACTATAATATAAAAATAAAATAATAAAAATAGACCTAAAATGACTGCGTTACCATACCACACCAACCTCCACTCTGCCTCGATTATCCGGCCGTCCTCTTGCAGCCTCGAAGAAAACGCGTGCGCCTCTGAGACAGACGCTACGAGGAGAAACAGCAATCGCCTTCTACACTAATGAAATACTTATTCTATTACCAGCTCTTTTATACTTTAAACAGTAATGCAGATTAGCGACATGAAATTCCGTCGCATTATGTTTCCGACAGTAGTTCAGAAGTCTGTTTGGAATAACAATCGGAGGTCATGAAAAAACCTCCTAAATGCAAGGGGCTCCAACAGTGGGAAACCACCTTGTTTGCGGAATAAATGCATGAACATTCCTCGAAAATGGAAGTCGAACTTTAATAGATTTTATCGAAAAGTTTATTATCTTTTTACAATCTGTACAAATATATTTGATGGTTGAAATTTCTAGCAAGTTTAATTAGTAATGAATTGCGTATTAGTTTTTCTTTGGGACCCAACGTATACTTCTCATTGATCATATTTGGTTCCTCTTACATATATTAATACAACCTAATGCGGCTCAGCCTGCGTGTGCAGTTCGTTTTCTGTAGATCAGAAGCACGGGCCGTAGAGGCTTTCTTACAAATTCTAATAACTCAACAGACCTCGTACTTTTTTTAAATCAAAAAACACTGATCGTGAGCAGACTCTTCGGAGAGATTTCATATTGTTTTTTTTTCAATATTTGTTTTATTAAATTGACCCAATCTAAGTGGGGGCCGTTTCCAATGTTGCCTTTTCGAGCAAGATTGTATAGTGTTTCAGAAGGAAGAAAAACATATATATTTATGAAACATCGATTGACGACCTAATGGCTTAATTTTGGACTACATAAAATAGAATGCATATTCGTATTCAAAGTCAAAAAGTATCAAATAAGATTACAGTTTACATTTAGAAAAATAAATTGATCACTATGCGTATTTGTTCAGTGTAGTTGTCCTTTCTAAACCGTCGTCCTAACTCCTCCGCCCGTTTTCGCATGATTTTCGGTGCGGTTCGTTTCTTGAATTCGACCGGGCCGGTGTTCTTCTTCTTGTTTACCGGCGCACACTCAATCTTCTTTTTCTGTCATACACTTTTGCTCCTTTCTCTACTCTCTCTGTCTCTCTCCCTCTATCTCTCTCTCGCTCAATCTCTCTCTCTCTCTCTCTCTCGCTCTCTCTCTCTCTCTCCTACCAAACCTTGGCCACCTGGTGCTCCTCCCAGATTCGTTCTTTCTTTGCAAGCTCGCGATCTCGCGATGTCAGCGTGCTCTTAGTTGGCTTTTCGTTGAAAGAGGACTATATTGAGTCTGTAGTTCTCGAGAAGTTTGTGAGTTGCAATGTAAGAGATAAAACCTCGATAAAATGAAAAACGAAACCGAATAATTTCTGCAATTCAACTGACCGAACAGATAAACTACAAAATACAAATATTAATAAAAGTTCAATGCTACTGTCATTTTGTTTAATTAATTTAACAAGAAGGAATTGCGCAAAGAAATTGTTTGGTTAAAAAGAATCTGTTGCAAAAAAAATACACGACAAATGAGAGACCCGGTGGTTTCTCGTGGTTGTGAGCCAATATGTATTAGACAGATAAGACTAATATGATCAAAAACATATTCATTGCCGACTTATTTTCTATAGTAGATCAAGATATAAGTGAAGAGAATTATCAGCAATATGAAAGAATCCGCTCGCTCCGCCCCGTCTTCCAGCTCCCCCTCCTCCGCTGTTGCTTCCCTCTCTCTCTCTCACTCTTCGTTTTTTTCTCCTCACTGTCTCTCTCTCTCTCTCTTCGTTCTTTCTCCTCTCTCGCTTCATTCTCTCTCTTTCTCCGCTCTTCTCTCTCTCTCTATCTTGATAGCAGTGCTCACCGAATGGAGGCGACTTGTACGTGGCCGGCGCGCGCCACCGAGAGCATCTCCGATTCGAATCGGAGAATCTCTGAGCGTCCATACGGTGAGCACTGTTATTTGATGTGTTATTTAAGTAAATTAATTAATTCATTTATTTAGTTCTTCTGCTATTTCTATTTATTCTAAGTATAAGAGGAAAAAGATGCTAATACTGATTGATTTATATAATTAATAAAGAATGGGACGCCTTCTTCTTCGCCGCCAATCTGCATGCAAGATTGTCGAGAATTTAATTAAAACTGAATAACTGAATAATTAATCTTTGTTAGTAGTATCATCGATTCTTCTTCTAAAGTAGGCTTTGGCAGCGTGTGATCGTTTTTCAAACGCCGCTCGCTGATTTAAATACTTGAAGTAAATGAAAACCACCAGGTGAAGTGATCAATCTAAGTTAAATTAAATTTCAGAGGATTGCTATCAGACTGGGATGATCGCTTACAGCTGCTTCATATTTATCTCAATAATAATTAAAATTAATATAATTCAAATAAAAAGCAAACTAATACCCACGTCATCCTCCTTCTTGAGGAGGTTTGGCAAGATACTCTCTTCCTCTCCCTCTCTCCTCTCGCTCTCCCTCTTCCCCCTCTCTCTCACTCTCTCTCTCTCTCTAAACTCACTCTCTTTTACTTTCCTCTCACTATCTCTCTCTCTCTCTCTTTCATCTCGTCGCTCTCTCTCTCTGTCTTCCCCTCGCGCTCTCTCTCTCTCTCTCTCTCTCTCGCTCTCTCTATAAAATGAGTAAAGTTAGTCTTATATTAACAAGCTCTTAAATAAGAGTAAATTTAAATAAAACGGTGTTTGAATAAATGCAAAAATAGAAGTAGAATATGAAATAATTAAATTTAAAAAAAAATTAATTAATTAATTAATTTTTCGAAATTTTTTTAAAAATTAATTAAAATGTGACATTAGTTGAATAGACAGCAATAAATTTAATTTTCAAGATGTCATTTCTTCCACACACGTGTAATTGTTGCGTTCTCCTCCCGCGCTCGATCATCCCCAATTCCAATCAATGTTCATTGTGAAACCGTTGGCTGGCCGGGATAAGATCAGCCTAATCTTCGTCGGCCACCTCGACGAACCCGCCGGTGCCATCGATCGCCCATTTCCATGTGATAGATGTGCATTCCATCAACACATTAGCCCGAAGCGCGAATAAAGCCTCTGTCTATCCCAGCCAACGATCCAAGTCGGTTGGAGAGATCGCCGCAGATGGCTCCGGGAGGAGCGCTGGAATCTTGTAGTCGGCATTCTTATGTTAGAGTCGCTGAAGCTCTCCGTCTTCAGCCTGTAGGTGATAAAGACATATTCTTTCTTATTGGGTTAAAACGGATACCTATTACATGAACTGTCGCGCGACAATAATTGCACAACTAACGAGAAGCTAATCCCAAAATCCATAGTGCTATGACTATACAATTTACCATGTTGTCAATAAATTTATGAAAACAAGCTACAAAACCCGCTCATGTTTTTATTTTATTTCATGAGTCGTATCTAAACTGCTGAATCAGGCTCCTGCGCTAGGGACATGTCTGGTGTCGAATAGTTCAGAAGGGCCAGCCTCGCTATTTCAGATACGATTCATTTTAAATTTTATTTATTTCTTTTTACAATTTAATATTATTATTAATTCGGAATAGTTAACCAAAATTTTTATTAAATTTTTTAAAAATAAAAATCTATGCACAATGTAAAAAAAAATGCAGGAGTGAAAAGGCGAAACGAATGCACTCGAACAAAGAGGAGTGACATCAAACGGCCACCGCTTTGTTTCTTTCTGTGCAACTTCTTGCTGTCGACGGCAGTCCGCTTCGAGAGCTTGAACCACCAGGAAGTGGGATTGAAGGCGAATTAAACAAGAATGAGTGGATGGGAGAACAAACTTGTCATCGTCGTAGATCATGTTCGTCTAATCTCTCGAATACATATTAGTTCGCAACAACGAGAAACCACCGGATCTTTTAACCAAACAATTTGTGCGGGAAATTCATTAAACAAAACACAGAAAAATATTTGGTCATATTCTACAGAATGAGGTACAGATATATCTAGAGAACTAGCACTAACAGAATTATTTGTTGTTTGGTCGAGCACATTCTGTATCTTCAGAGGACATTTTGTAGTTTTTAATCGGCTGAGCCGGCCGCGCATACACACAGATGCCGATTTCGCATCGTTTTGCTTTGTTTCTCTTCCTCTCTGGATAAAACTCTCTATCTCTCTCGATGTATTTTCTCTCTCTGCATCTCTCTGCCCAACTGTACCTTTTCCCGCCACTATTATGTATGTTTTCACCCTTTTAAAGTTCCTTTTCTTCAGTATTCGAGCGCTTCCGAAGCATTTTCTCTTCTCGCTCTCTCTCTCTCTCTCTCTCTCTCTCTCTCTCTTCTCTCTCTCTCTCTCTCTCTCTCTCTCTCTCTGCCCGACCATCATACAGATCTGGTTAGCTAAATATCGTCTTTTGCGATGGCATGGTTCACTGCGTTTAGCCTTTCTGTGAACAAAACAGCAGTGAAATGGAATAATATGCCAAGAAAAATCGCAAAAGTCGATAATTTACCCCTTGTCTTGCTCGCTGCCGATAGAGAGAGAGAGACAGACAAACAGGCACAGACAGACAGAAAGACAGACAGACAGAGAAAGAGAGAGAGAGAGAGAAAAGAGAGAGAGAGAGAAAGAGAGAGAGAGAGAGAGAGAGAGAGAAAGAGAAGAAGAAGGCGAGAGAAAGAAAGAAAGCTGTATGCAGCCTTTCAAGTGCGGTCGTATGCGATCGATCGGCATGCATTGAGAGAGAGAGAGAGAGAGAGAGAGAGAGAGACAGACACAGACAGACAGAAAGACAGACAGACAGAGAAAGAGAGAGAGAGAGAGAGAGAGAGAGAAAGAAAGAAAGAGAAGAAGAAGGCGAGAGAAAGATAAAAAGTTCTTCTGTTGTATTGACAATGAATGGCGCATTGTTGTGAAGAAATGTGAAACCCTGTCGTGGCGCGATGACATCAATTGTTACGATGTTCAGATTGTGCCATCATCTTTTGATCTGATTGACTTCGATTCTCTTGTCAACTCTCACCCCATGGACGCGTACTATGATGAGAATACGTTACTAGTGCCCCTTCGTCACTGGCCAGTCTGCCAATTACACTCACCAATTGTGTTCTCACTTCAACTTTGTGAATAACTCCTTAGTCATGCAATTTCTTTTACATTACCTCATTTCCTTTACCGCATTAAAACATACATATCATCGAAGATAAATGATCAGAGTCCATAAATCCATAATTCTCCCAACATCTGAGCTGTCGCATGCCTATTCTTTTAGAAAGACAGAGAAAAACAGAGGGAGCAGGTGATAATAGTGAGAAAACCCAATCATTTTTCCAGCATATTAATGCAGAAGACTCAGAAAAAAGAAAAGAAAGCCAAAGAAACAAACAAAGGCAAAGATATTGAGGTATATGTATTGCAAAATGCATTTTTTTGCGTGGAAAACACGCTGCGTGTCATGGTGCGCAAAACTACAAAATGTCCTCGACACCCCATTTTGTAGTTTTGGTCGCGCCAAAAGCGCCAAAACTACAAAATGCCCTTGACCTTTTTCGGCCCGCGCCCAAAACTACAAAATTGTTTTCTGTGTGAAAAAAAAACTATAGTTTTGTTTTTTCTTTCTTTTAATTTAATTTTATTATTTGCTATTTCACCGTTTATCCGACTGGATAATTGAATGTCGAGAAAGTATTTTTTTTATTAAAAATATAATACTCAGATTTTATCTCTGATTGTGAGACTTTATCAAAAAAGTTTGCAAGGGAACTCAATATGTTTGTGTCTTAATTTTTTCACTCTAAGGTTTCGCTGAAAAAATTGTCATGGGATCGCGAACTCGCAGAGAAAGATCGAGCGTGGAGGGAGCAGCAGGCGGGGAAGGTTTTGATGGATGGGGAGGGAGAGAAAGAGAGAGAGAGAGAGAGAGAGAGAGAGAGAGCGAGCGAGAGAGAAAGAGAGGAGAAAAGAGAGAGAGTGAGGGAGAGAGAGAGAAGAGAGAGAGGGTGAAGAGAGGAAAAGAGAGATAGAGAGAGAGAGAAAGAGAGGAGAAGAGAGAGCGAGGGCAGAGAGAGAGAGAGAGAGAGAGAGAGAAACTTCGTCTATTCAGGAAAATTGTATGCACGATCACTGCGGTCGGTCTTTCGCATGCATGCCAAGTACATCCTCATCTCCAGTAATCTTTTAAATAACCTCCTCACTCTTCTCGTCTACTCCTTAGTCGCGCACAAACAAAGAAAACTCGGTATGGGCTGAGAAACACTCAAATTTTAACACAATGAAATATTTTTGGCCCCGACCAGATTTCGTCCGGATCTTTCGCTCTCTTCGAATTGTCGCCTTTGCCGTCGCCGCTGGATCGACTTTCACCTTCATCCTTGGCACCGTCAACGTTGCCTTCATTGATCAAAAGAGTCTTTGGAGTGTCCGTCTCCTCTTATCGTTGTCCTTGGATCACCCTTTCTTTTATGTAATCACTTTTAAATCCCTCGTCTAGGTTATCTCCGCTCTGGTCGGTGGAGTGTTTGTCAACACTTCTCTATGCGCCAACGTCTTCATCTTTTACTTCACGAGGTCGTTGAAAGCATTAATCGAAAGTATAACGGATTGGAAGGATAAGACACTGCAGCCACGAGTATCGACTCGCTCTGCTCGCAATTCTTCCCCAACAACTTCAACCTTCAAACACTTCTCAAGCCACGTTGCTTAGGGTAGCTGAGGCGACATCAGTCAGAAGGATGAATAGAGGAGGACACAGTTAAATGGCAGTTCGAATCATGAGAGATACAGTTCAGAGTATGTTGGCTATAGAGTATTCTGAAAATATTCTCTCTGTTCGCTTCGCCTTATAACTTTGAAGTTTGAAACATTGTTTTTTAAATGCACAGCCATTAAATTTTCATAAAATTGCACTGCTATGTAGGTTTTGCCTGGTGCTTTTGAGAGCAGATAAATAAAGCCACAAGACTAGGAGTCCGTACTTGATATTTCTTTAATTTTCTCATTTATTGGACAACTGAAAATGATCTAATATCTCTGTGGAAGGGGACGGGAGGAGATGTAAGCAAGAATGCATGTGGGTAGTGAACAGTTTTTGATTATTACTAAATAATCGAATTCATAAATTTTTGATTAAAAATATGAGATGAACATTTCTAACAAATAAATATTGGCTAGTAGCTATCACAGAGTTACTGCGTGATATCACGCTTGAACTTCAAGGATACCCTGTTTAAATATGCCCATCAAAGGTGACTTCCTGACGGGAAGACGTTGGGCCGCTCTCGCTTTTCTTCCGGGTCTAGAAAAGAAGCGTAATTTTTCTTTCTTTTTTATTTCGCAGTGCGGCGCTCTTGATCTGGCATGTAAAAAAAACCTTCTTTTATTATTCTTTTAACGCGGGTAGTTTAATTTAATATTTGAATGACATAAAAAAATGAGATGAACATTTTTAAAGAGCAAATAATAGCTAAAAATTAAATTTCTAAAGCGGAATATCATGGATGAACGTTAATGACGCATAACGATATTGTTTGAATACGAAAATGACAGCTCGATCGCCGGTAGATTTCAGTCTCCGGATCTATTTATGCCCTGCAGTTTTTCTCACTCGCTGATGTCTCAACGAAGAATGTTTCCATTTCCAATAGTATACTCAAATTACTGACAATGTGAATAAGGAAAAGAAATTTTCTTCAGGGATTATATTGCAGAGAAACATTGAGTAAATCTATAGTTCTCTTGCAAACTTTTTGAGAAATAGTGCCAGAGATAAAATTCGAACAGTTTAAAAGAGAGTAGTATGCTATTAAAGCAACCCAAGCAGATTAAATAAAGAACATAAAAATTAATAAAAGTAAAGTTTAAAGAGAGAAAAAGACTGATGCCACTTTTTTCAGTGCATGAATGGTGTTGGCTTCGATGCTTTCTCTTGCATGTCAACGACTTCTTGCGGCTGGAAGAATTTCGCAAAATCTATTCTTCATCAAGTATATCACGAATTCTTATTTATGAAATTTAAATATAAAACATTTGACGAAGAAATGTTGTCTATTTAAATGACTCTGTAGCAAATACACAATTTTAGACCCGGTGGTTTCTTCTGACCGTAAACCAATATGTACAAGAGTTTAGCCAAACTAATGCTCAATTACTTCTGCTGCAATTAGCCGTCAAAAATTAATATATCATAGGTTGTTGTTTAATAAGTTAGTAGGTAAGTTAATAAGTAAACAAGCTTTTTTTTTAAATAATCCTCAATGTAAAAAAAAACCATAAACTAAAACCAAGAGGACTGGCATCCAACGGCGACGCTTCGTTGGCTGCTCTTTTTTCTGTGCAACTTCTTGCTGCTGACGGCGGTCCGCTTCGATCGCTTGAACCACCTGGAAAAGGGATTGGAGAAGAAGCAAATAAGAGCGAGTGGATGGGGGAAGATACTTGCAACTGGGGACTGTTCCAAAATCTCTAATTTATTTTGAAATGTAGGAGACTAAATTTGGACAAACTTTCATAATGTTTTTATTTTGTTCAATCGACTCAAAATATTTTTTTATTAAATTGACCTAACTCTAATTGGAAGACGTTTCCAATATTGCCTTGTCGAACAAGATTGAATATGACGTGTGTTTCAGAAGGAAGGAAAAAATATATATTTGTGAAACATTGATTGACGACCTAATGGCTTAATTTTGGAATACATTAAAATGGAACACATATTCTTATTCAAATTCAAAAAGTATCAAATAAGATGACAGACGCAACATTAATTTAAATTTAGAGAAACAATCGATGAATATGCAGAATTGTTTTTTGTGTGTAGACTTCCTTTCCAAAACGTCGTCCTCACTCCTCCGCCGTTCTCGCATGCTTTTCGGTGCGGTTCGTTTCTTGAATTCGACCGGGTCGGTGTACTTCTTCTTGGTCACGGGTTCTTTTTCTCCCTCTTCTTTTTCTGTCACTCACTTTTGCTCCTCTTGTCTGCTCTCTCTCTATCTCTCTCTCTCTCTCTCTCTCTCGCTATCTCTCTCTCTATCTCTCTCTCTATCTTTCTTTCTTTCTATCTCTCTCTCCCTCTCTCTCTCTCTCTCTCTCTCTCTCTCTCTATCTCTCTCTCCTACCAAACCTTGGCCACCTGGTGCTCCTTCCAGGTTCGCTCTTCCTTTGCAAGCTCGCGATCTCGCCCTGTCAGTTTGCTCTTAGCTGGCTTCGTTGAAAGAGACGGATTTTGATTCTATAGTTCTTGAGAACTTTGTGAGTTACAATGTCAGAGAAAAAAACGTGAATAAAATGTAAAAAAAAAAAATCTAATAGTATTTTGCAATTCAACTGTCCAAACGGATAAACTGCAAAATACAAATTTTAATACAACTTTTTTTTCCATGTACCGAATGACGCAGCCTTCCATGCTTTCTCTAGCAAGTCAGCAATTTTTTTGGCAGCCGTTATAATATATCGCGATCACTTTGTTTAATTAATTTAACAAGAAAGAATTGCGCGAAGAAATTGTTTGGTGAAAAAGAATCTGCTGCAAAAAAAATACACGACAAATACTAGACCCGGTGGTTTCTCGCGGTTTTGAGCCAATATGTATTACACAGATAAAACGAATATACTTCTTCAGCTTCCAAAGCTCCAATTAATTTATATTCCTTAAACAAACAATCGCTGTCCTTTTTCTCTAACAATAAGAAGTAATACATATGTTCGCATGTATATGTCTCATGTTTTTAGCAACCCCAATCAGCCTTCTTCTTTCCGAGCTTCATCAAGATGCCCCACGGCTCGACCTTCTTAGTAAGGCGTATTTTATCATTTCACATTTATAAAAACTTTATTTGAAATAGTCGTTTATTTCACATCCAGCTTTCTTTGTTTTCTTGTCGCTCTATTACTCGTTCTCTTTCTCATTTTCTGGTGACTCAACCTCGTTCTTTATCTCTCTCTATCACTCACTCATCTACAATCAATTATTTCTCTCTTTTATATCGCTCTCAATCATTCATTCTCTCTCGCTCCCGTTCCGTTTCTCACTTCCTTTCTCTCTGTCTCACTGTCTCTCTCTTTCTCTCTCTCTTTCTTTCTATCCTCGCTCTCTTTTCGCTTCCGTCTTCACTCACTTTATATTTCTTTCGTTTCCTTTTGTACTGTAAATCCGTGATCTTTCTCTCCATGAAATAAACATAAAGCTAAATATGACATTATAACCGGTGTTTGTTCATCGCCCTATTATGTTAACTATATTCTTTATGGAGATGGTTCAACCTAAAACCACCGTTCTCATCGCGCGCTCATACTTATTTTTCAATCGCCACATCGTGCGCCAAGTTCACTATCGTGCCTAATCTCTATTACTACATTAGAATGCTTTTCTACAAATTACTAAAAAAAGTATGAATCATTGCACAATTTTTTCAACCACCAATATTTCAATATATTTTTGCTCTTATCAAACTAATTAAAACAACTGGCAGCAAATTCCTTTGCTTATTGGACAATATTTCATTTATTATCACACATAACAAAAGCAGTATTCTCAATGTCGCCTTCCTCCTCCCTACCCCCTTTCCAATCTCGAACGAATTCCCTCACCTGCCCCTCCCCTCTAGTTCCACCAATCCGCTAACTCCGCCCCTCTGTTAAAGGAGGTCCGAGGCGAATAAATAGTGTCTTGTTTTTTTCGCCTTATTTGGTCAGGTTGTACTAGAAACTTCGATTGCAAGTGTCCCGAAGTCACAAAAACCTTCATGCCCTGAGGAAGGAGAGAGGGAGAAAGACAGAGAGAGAGAGAGGGAGCGAGAGAGTTAGAGAGAAAGAGTGAGGGAACGAGAGAGAAGGGGAGTTGTCTACCATAGTCCGTTGTCGCATGCTTTTCGGTGCGGTTCGTTTCTTGAATTCGACCGGGCCGGCTTCTGCTTGTAGCTGTCGTCGCAGTGGACCATGCGTTCACTTCGTGGCGCCTGGAGGACGGTCCGAAAGCGAAGATGAGGTCGGTTTTTGCATTTTAATTTTATTTTTGGTGTTTTATTTTTATATTATGGCAAATTTCTTTGTCTAAATTTCATCAGTTAAATTTTGAGCTATAATTTTTTTCCCAATTTCTTTTTTTTGTGAATGCATGCTTATACACATATTGAGAAACTAGAAACTTGATGGAATATAATAGCGGTTTGAGATATAAAGAACAGAGGAACAAACAGAGAAAGATAGCGAGAGATAAAGAGAGCGAAAGAGAGAAAGACATACAGAGAGCGAGACAGAGGGAATAAGAAAATGAAACTAAGAAGAGAAACAGAAAGAGATAGAGAGAGAGAGAGACAGTCAGAGAGAGAGACTGAGAGAGATGAAGAGAGACCGAGTGAGAGAGCGAGAATGAGCTCGGCTGCGGATGCATTGCACGCGATTAGAACTGTGGTTTTCAGTTGTTCCATCTGAACATTTGCCTGGTATTTTGACGTTTCTCTTATGTGTGCGTAATAAACCGGAAAAAGTAACATTCAATCAAGCCCAGCAGCCGAGCCAAAGGCTGTAGTAAATAAAGCAGCTGGCACAATGGAGGAAACTAGAAAGCGAAGTCAAGGATGAAGTTGCCGACGAAAAGGCGGTGCTTTATGTTTCATTTTTTTCAATTGTTTACTTGATAATCTTTCTGAGATCTGTGTGACGCTGCTACAAATATCGTTTATTGTTTTTTTAAAAGCTTCAAATTTGATAATGAGCATGTGTTTATAATTTTATCGATTGTTTATGGCGAGCGCGATTGAGTCAAGAATCACTTTAGTCTAATCTGTTTAACACAGACTGTTTCACAGCCACAAGAAACCACCGGATCAAATAAATGTTGTGTAATTTTTAATGAGGCACAGTTTTCATAAACAAACAGTTTCTTTGTGAAATTACTTCTTTTTAAATTAATTAAACTAAGTGATTGTTTGTCAGAGGGAGCGAGAGAGAGGGAGAGAGGGTCAGAGAGAGAGAGAGAGAAAAATAAAGATTAATTAACACAATTAATACTAAATAATCTGACTTGTAAATTTTGATTTAAATTTTGAACGACATTAAAAATATGATATGAACATTTCTAACAAAGAAATAGTCACTAGCTATCCCAGGTTTACTGTGTAATATCATGGTTGAACCTTAAGGAAACATCTTGTTTAAATATGACCATCACAGGTGAGCGGTGGATTCTAGACCACGGCTCTGCTTATATCCTCTAGTTATTCTCTCGTCGTGATTCGGATAGAGAAAGGGTGTTTGTTATAACAGGTCAATTTAAATCAAGTATCAACTTTAAACTCTTTTTAAGAAAATGTTGTAACAAATAAGATTAAAAAGTAATTTAGAAAAAAGATGAATTTTACATAATGTGCTCGTCACTCGCCGTCTCCGTCATTTTCCTGACGGGAAGACGTTGGGGCCGCTCTCGCTATTCTTTCGGGTCTAGGACGAAAGAGAAGCAAACACTTATGGTTAGAAAGTCCTCATCCTCGAAAAAATTGAAAGTAATATCTCGTCTCTGTTTGCATTGGTCAACTCTTATTGTTAGTTAGTTAGCCGAATAAAAAAATTAAACGAAGAAAAGTTGTTGTTGTTCTTCCCAGACACGATCAGCGTCTCATCGTGCGGTTGCAGCGGGGGAAGCAGCAACGGAGGAATGGCCGGAGCGAGCGGAGGGGGCAGGAGAAGCTCATTCGAGGTCGTCTGGAGATGATCGCTGTCTACTGGCTGACGCCCATCCCCGACCACCCCGCCACCAACTTTCGTTCCATATGGGAGAAGAAGGCGGGTTATCGGCTTTCAGATGCAATTTTGAACAAGTAACCGAATAAATAAATATACAACAATACTGATATCAACGGATGCTGGTGTTTGAGTTCTCGCAGAGTCTGGGTTTCTTCAAAAAGCTGACAATCGTCAACAACTTACTACATTTTTTTGTTTATGTGTGATTCAACGGGGGGAAGGAATCTCGTCACCTCTTCGCTGGGATTGAATCACTTCACACTGCGGGAAAACCACATGTACCAAACAAAAAAGGTGCAATACAGAATTTTTGCTGTTTGTTGTCTAATATTTGACTATTATTATGATAATAGTGATTATTATTACATACTGTTATTATGTTATTATTATTTTCACATATCGCTTAATTAAACAGTGTCATCATCATTTTACAGTTTTATTGTCGAGCGGTTAATATAATTCATATGACTATTGTAATAATTATCACGCAATCTCCATTTTGGCTATCTCGCCTATATCATTCACTCCCAGCTCCCTCTCTCTCATACTTCTCTTTCCATCCCCTCAATCTCTCTCTCACCCTCTTCTTTTCCTTCAACTTCTTTTTCTATCTCAATTCTCTCCCTCACAGTTCTATATTTTCTAATCAATTTTTGGTGGGTCACGTTGTTAATATATTTTAGCGATCTCAAGCTATATAATCCCTATCGTCACGAAGAAAACGCTTACTCACGATTCAGCTGTTAGGATATAATTGATGAAAATCACAAAACCACGTGTTCTGGTTTTGGAGGTGTAATCATTCATTTATTGGTAAATTTATGACTGCTGCTGCAAAACTGCTAATGTGATTCTGTGAATTTCATCAGTCATATTTAAGCTGCCGAATCAGGCTTCAGGGTTTCAACGATGAAGAAGTCAAGGGTATTAAATGAACCGCGAGATGGAGAGGGAGAGTTTAAGTGAGCAACGGATCGAAAGAAAAAGTGGCAAAAGACAAATACAACTAGACCGGAACTGGAGAAGAGGAAGAAATATGGAAGTTTGGCAAGAGACCCTTCTGATAAGATTACGTAGGTGATCAGATAAAAAGAAGACGCGTTACATATAGAAATAAAATACCGAAAAAGTGAATTGAAACCTCGTGTATGTAGAGCATAAGATGCAATTTCGAGGATAGAAAGGGAGACAGAGAGGAAAAGAGGGCGAAAGAAAGAGAGAGAGAAAAGAAAAACAGACAAAAACTAATACAAATAAATGATCAAATTCAACAAAAAAAAAAGAAGAATAAAAATCAAAACCGGCGCACTTCGCAAAACTTCCGTCTCTGCGACTTCCACATTTCCCTTATTCTTCACTTGCAGAATGCTCTGAGAAAGGTCAGGAAGGCTTCAAAAAGTTAACAAGAAGTAATTCACATAAAATTCACATAAAAATGCAACGTATTTTCGATTGTGGAAACCAGTGAAGAGAAATACAAGCAATCTGAAATGAAAAAAAAAATTATTCTTCAAAGTTGCGCTGTATCTACAACTGACATTGACAATAATTTAGAAAAATTCGCATTATAAATCTTGCAATTTTTGTTCATCAGTACTTGATTAGATGGTTGCTGGGATACTGGGCAGTTAAATAGGTTAGACTTTAATGAAATATAAAGATATAGATCAAATATGACAATTTCAAGTGAACGGTGGTTTCCGGTCTGTGGCTCTGTTTATGTTCAGTTGCTGTTTACGCTCAGTTGCTTGTCTGTGGTCTTAGTTGACTTGTAAATATTGCATATTAAGAAAAGAAGAAATTACATAAATCAAAAGTACCGAAAGATGACAGAGTTATACGAAATCTTCGCCCACGAATTAATGTTACTAAAATAGTTGTTGCAAAGAGAGTACACACAGAAAAAAAATTCGTAGTTTGTAGCGCGCGCCAAAAAGATTGAGGAAGAATTCGTGAAATGGGCGCCGCGGCGCCGAAATTTTTACGAAATCGATGTACAGTAAGAATTCGTATCTGCGCGGCCGACAAATACACAAAGAACATTGAATTATGAAATTCTGCTGCCAGACACGAAGTAGCGATCTCGTCCGATCTGGCAAGTTAGGCAACGTCGAGCTGCGACACTTAGATGTTCACATTCAAATGCGAGCAAAAGTGCTCGAGAAGACTTTTTGTGCACTTTTACATATTTTACATTATCTTCTTTTCGTGCAACATAATAAAATGTACATTATTCCGTTAATTTTTTTATTTTTGAGCTGTTTCTCTGCGATTGTTATTGTCTTGAAATAAAAGAGCCCGTCAGTCGCGTTTTAATTGCAACCAGAGGTGTCAACGGGCCCAATATTTTTGGGCCGGCCCGGCCCGTCGGGCCCAAGGTCTGGGCCGGCCCGGCCCGAGCGATTTCCGGGCCTTAGAATTTTGGGCCCGGCCCGGCCCGGCCCGTGGGCCCGTTTGAGCCCGCTTTTCAAAAATTCGGGGGGAAAAAAAGTCCGAAAAGCTACAAAAAATTTTGAAATTCAAAAATTTTCATGCTCATGCTATAAATATTCATTTTAATGTATAGTAGAAAAAGTTTTAGGGGGGAAAACGAACAAATGAAGAAAGTTTTGCACTTAAAAGTGCCATCAGTCGTCTTGACTGGACGACATCGTGTACTTATCGGGCCCAAACGGGCCCTGCGGGCCGGCCCAACTTTTTTGGGCCCGGCCCGGCCCGGCCCGGGGCCCTGGGAAATTGGGCCGGCCCGGTGAGTTGGTGGCCTGGTGGTTACCGTGGGAAAATTGCGCGCGGGGGGTGGTTGTTCGGGTCCGGTCAGGAGCAAAATGTCTTTCTCTCTCTCTCTCTCTCTGTCTACTTCCAGGTACAGCCAACGGCATCGACTCCCATCATCACAACGGATCACAGGTTAGCTAAATTATCGACTTTTGTGAATTTTATTCTATTTCACTGTTGTTTTGCCACTGAAATGCCAAACGCAGTGAAATATTCCGTTCACAAAAGTAAGATAATTAGCTAACTTGATCCGTAGGATGGTGGGAGAGAGAGAGAGAGCGATAGAGAGAGTTAGAGAGAGATAGAGAGATGAGAGAGAAATCGAAAGAAAAATTTTTTCTTGAGAAAGCTGCGAAATTAAGTGCGATTTTAAGCCGAATAAAAAGTGAGAGAGAAAGAGAGAGAGAGAGAGAGCGAGAGAGAGCGCGAGAAAGAGCGAGAGAATGAAGAAGAGGGTGTGTCACATGGCTAGCTAATTAGATATCGAAAAAGAGTGGTAATTAACATCGAAAATTGTCAGAGAATGTAAGAAAACTGCAAAAAATGACAAGCGTTTGCGATGTCCGCCAGGAAGCATCCTTTTACGAATACTTCCTCGCATACACACTAATTCTTCCTGCATCTTTTACGAATAGTATTAGTGTGTAGCTAATCATGCTAATATATTAGTGTCTCATTTCGTGAAATATCACGAATATTTTTTCTGTGTGTAGGCTATTTGATGTCCCAGATATCGACGTACATTTCTGTTCTGTTCATACTCCATGTTTCCATTTCCCAGATGATTTCTGTGTCTACTATCCTCACCATGTTTTCCGGTCCCCAATTTCTACCTGGTTTTCTAAGCTCTCAAAAACGGTATTGATTCATACAGAAAGACCCCGTTGACAATTTCGAATAAGCTTTTCCTTCCCCCTACGCTAGCTTTCCCCCCCCCCCCCAGCTCGCTCCGCCCTCCACTCGCTCCGCCCCTCCGCTAGCTCCGCCCGATCCGCCCTTTCTAAGCTGCTGCTTCCCCCGCCGCTGAATCGATGATACGCTGCTTGCAAGTCCAAAAGCTTAGCGCCATATTAAGGAGGGCATCCCGATTCCAACTATCTCTATCTTTTCTCTCTCTCTCTACCTCTCCCTCCCTCTCTCCCTCCCTCTCTCTCCTCTCTCTCTCTCTCTTTTGCTCTCTCTTCTCGCTCTCCTCTCTCTGTCTCTTTTGCTCTCTCTTCTCGCTCTCCTCTCTCACTCTCTCTCTTTTGCTCTCTCTTCTCTCTCGCTCTCTCTCTCTCAGTCTCTCTCTCCTCTCTCTCTCTCTCAGTCTCTCTCTCCTCTCTCTCTCTCTCCTCTCTCTCCCTTCTGGCTCTCTGATCTCTCTCACTCTCGCTCTCTCTTTTTAAACCTTGCTCCTACTATGCTCAATCATTCTCTGCGAGTACGCGATCCCGTGCTCACCGTTAATAAAAGCAATATTAAAAGGCTTCACAACAGAAAATAACATAAAATATTAAGACAGAAATAAATCATTTAATTTTCAAACCTACCCGTATTTTCGATAGTGGATCGAGAGACCAGCCAGTGAATCAGAAATGTGAAGTAATCCGCTATCTCTCTCTCTGTGTTTTCTCTATCTCCCTTTTTATCTCTCCTCTCTCTCCATCTCTCTCTTTCTCTCTCTCTCTCTCAATCTCTCTCTCTCTCTCTTTCTCTCCGTCCAAACCGTGACCGTTTGTTCCTCCACGTTCGAGCTTTCTCTGTAGGCTCGCAAAATTCATTCTTTTGTTCATGATATATCTTATTTATAACTAATTACTAATTCACGACGGGTTGCTCTTGTTCGCATTTAGCCTAATTGTAAGAAAACCCCCGCTTGCTTTTTAAAGCACCGAAAGGCATTGCCTTCAATGCTTTCTCTGGCAAGTCAGCAACTTTTGCGGCAGGGAGAAGTTTGCAAAATGTTTTCTTAGTCAAGTATGACACAATTCAATATTTAAAATAATAAAAACAAATCATTTTCAAAAGTAAAAAATAGCTTGTTTAAAAAGAATCTATCCCAAGGGAAATACATACTTCATAAATTTGCTCAGGTGGTTTTTAGTGGCTGTGAACCAATATGTGTTAGAAAGATTAGACGATTACGATTCGCGGTGGAGAATTTTCTTTTTGAATAATCAATAAAGATATGAATTGGGCGTTCAACATTTGAAGATTTTTTTTTACAGTCAACGATATAATCAAGTGCTCAATGAATTAGAAAACTAAGAGCTCCATGGACAACACATTTATTGTTTATTAACAGGCTTTCAGGAAACATGAGAAAAGTTAGAACTTGAATAGTAGACAGAAACAGAGGAAAGGGTTAGTTCTTTTAAAGTGACATACGGGTATGGAAATAGAAACGTAGGTTTTCTAAAAAAAAAAATTTTTTTTAAAAATATTTTTCGGGTTGCAGAGCAGCATACCAGAGGAAGCAGCACGCAGTTAAAAAGTGCTCGGGAGCCTTGAAGCTTGTGGCTTTTAGTAGTCATCAATGCTGCAAATTCATTTGAGATTAATTTCCCTTGCGGTTTTCTCCCCAGAGTGAGCCTTAGACAGAGAAGGAAAGAGAAACAGAGAGAGAGAGATAGAAGGAGACAGAGAGAGAAAGAGAGAGAGAGAGAGATCGGGAGATCGAGGGAGAAGAAATCAGAAACCTGTTTCCTTCGGGAATCATCGGAAGGCCGGCAACAACCATCGTCTCTATGTCACACTCGTTGAAGCCGCGGCGAAGCCTGTGGAAGAATATTGACGGGAAATTAAGTAATTCGAAAAAACCTCGTTATTCTCTTCAGTAATTATTTTTAATTGAAGAAATATACGCTATTAAAACACAACTTTTTGCCTTGACTCCTTTTTAACTTGACCATTTTCTCCCCAATCGGAGTTGAATGAGTTGGCAACGAGCCAATACGGAACGCCGCCCTCGACGCCCCAGCCGAGCATCTTCACGGCGTGGCCGTAGACTTCGACACCGAATGTGTGCTTTAAGATCGTCGTTTTATTTGAATTCAAATTTCGCGCCATTTTGTAGAATAGCTGACGGTACCTAACCATATAGACGCCTCCCGTGTAGTACGCAAGATCTTCATAGACATAGAACATGGCCTTGAATAATGATGTTAAAAATACAAAATTTATTTATTTTTATATTCTCAAATATTCACTCTTTGTAATTTTCACTCCTTCTCAAATTGATCCGTCTCACGGTAGATTCTTTCTCTTCCTCTCTCTCTCTCTCTCTCTCTCTCTCTCTCTCTTTCTCTACCTCTCGCTCTCTTTCACTTCTCATTCATTGTTCAATCCAACCTCAACCGGTCCATTCGTCATGATTTCCCTATGGATCTCTTCAACAGAGCCTTCGACTTCATATGCAGACTCTCCTTGAATTTAGTTATACTTTTAATTTTCAAGTTTTTTTTAAATAAAATTTAATTAATGAAAAGAATATGAACAATGTAATAATTAATTTTAGTGCGTTTCTTCATACCGTAATACTTATCCTGCTCGTACGTGTTTCCCATATATTCTGAACTACATTCCTTCTTACACGAAGGAGTCGATGACCATTCGTTGTTGCATCGTTCATATGGCACATGAAATTTTTTGAAATATTAAATATTATTAAATAAACACGTTTTAAGAGCTCCATTTTGCGCTATTTAAATTGCCTTCTTCACATCACGATATCAATAGAAGCAAAAGAATACACTGTAAATAAAGGTCACTAAATATGTGGCCGATGTTCAAAGTAACCTGGGTGAGGTTCGGCTGCCCCGGTGCCCAGCTAGTCATCTGTAAGCAGACAGAAAGGTCGCAGCCAAATTGAATTCAAGTATATTTTCCTCTGCTTCACTGACTAACTCTCTCCACCGCATCTCTACATATCAGTTTTACATACAAACACTCTCACTCTCTCTCTTTCTTTCTTTCTCTCATTCTCTTTTCTCTTTCTTTCTCTCTCTCTCTCTCTCCATCCTTCCACTTGCCTGTTCTCCGTGATGTTCGCAGGGCGGGAACGGATACGGCTTGCATCCCTCATGCATGCCATAACTCGATCCTCCCGTGACAATTCCCTCGCTCACCCAATGCTGCCACGCTTTTGGAGGAACGCCCCCTTCGCAGCTGTTCAAATTTTTTTTCACGTCACAAAACAAATTTTTTTCAATCAAACTAATCTGCAAGTATGGTAAATTAACAATTTTTCATGTTGTTGTGAGAATTTTTTTTTATATTTTTAAGTACGCAAATATGTATATTGACTAAAAATAAACGCCTCCTCTTCTACGGAGATACGCAATCCTCTATCGCGCAACATGTGATGAGATCGGCCGCGGAGAGAGACACCGAAAAAAGGAAGAGAAGTATGATTAGCGCATTTTTTAAGCGGTTAAATAAAACTTATTTTGGCTCTGAATAATATTTTCTCGCTGCCGCTCATCCTGTATTATTTATTTACCATTAGGGGTTTACTAAGTACTCACAGGAGGAATTGGTTGAATTGCCTGATTTGCTATTGTCAAATTTGTATTCTGCTTAACTTTTTCCCTTCTCTCTCCCTCGCTTTCTTTCTCGCTCTCTCTCACCCGCCCAACTTAAAAAATAACCATAAAATTTGGCAATCGACATCGTGTTCGGCAAGGCGTCTCCATAACGTACTAGTTAATAACGTGCTATTTACTGTCCACGTTTAATCCGAAAACCAATCGGTCGACTATTATTGATGAACTCTTCGTTGCGTTTAAAATACTTCATCCTGTGCGAAAACCACATGTACCAAACAAAAAGGGCATTGTATCTAATTACTCGCAGGGGGAATTGGTTGAACACGTCTGATTTGTATTGCAAATTTATATTCAGTTTAACTTTTTCCTTTCTCTCTCTCTCTCTCTCTCTCTCTCTCTCTTTCCCACCCGCCAAACCTGAATCTTCCCTTGCGATGCGATACAGATCCGATCGGACATGGCAGAGACAGCGGCGACTGCCCAACACGAGCCTATCAAATTGATCTCAAAATCATTCTCGTCCTTTTTATTGGTCCTCCTCCTTACTTCCTCCCGCTATTGCTCACCTAAAACGATCTGCAGAATGCTTATTATAATTAACAAAAAAATTTCATAATTATTTACTATTTAAATAAAAGGAAAATTCAAAAGATAAGCATCTCTCTTTCTCTCCCCCCCCCCCCACCTCCATGGCCCCTTCTCTTTCTCTCTCCATCTCACCACAAGTTGACTGATCAGGGATTTCCCTGATTGACGCGCATTCTGGCCATTGTTCCCTCGCGTCGAAGTGCTTCGGAATCTCGCTGTCGCAGTCCTTTCTCGGCGAGAGTCGCATCTTTGCCTAGGGAATCGAAGAGTGAATCTTACCATTTGCAACAAAACATGTATTTACCATCCAGTGATCTTCTTGTAGATTCTCGGCTTCTTGCAGGATTTGTGCTACAATAACAAGTCTAATTCTGTTAGTGTGACGAGTTAGGAGATGTTGATAGGGCCTCTGTCTGGCTATACATATTCTAGTGTACATATATAGGCCTCCCAACAAATTAATGGCGTCTCATGGAATAGAGCCCTTCGTTTCTAGCACCCATGTAAGGATGTAAATGTCCGCACATAAATGAATTGTGAACTCCAGCAACAGGAAAGTCTAAAAAAAAGTATTTCAAATTCACAAACCATGCTCAAAGTGCTTCACAGATCGAGCGTAATCGATGTCATTATTCCTAAAAACAACCACCGAATCTTAGAAAAAAACTGTTCCGAAAGTAGATTCTCCTTGATTTTATGGCGAAAAAAACTACAATATCGAAGTTTTACAAACTTTGCGTCATTTCCGTGAACTGCAACAGCGACGAGAAGAAAAAGCAAAGATGTCATGAGACACATCTGTAAAAAGATCATTTATTAAATTAATTTCCGCATATATCCGATACAAAATCTATTCGAATTTTACTTTAAGTATCAGACATTTTCTTCAAACAACATCGATATATTTTGCACCAAAACATCAACTTGAGTAATTTGCTTGTTAAATAATATTGTCCAAAACAATAGCTTTCAGCAAATAATGATTTGCTGAAAGTTATTGTTTTGGACAGTATTATTTCAAATAACACAAACTGGCTAACCATGTAGGGCACTGCTTGCAGGGCAGGCCATGGCGAGGACTTTATACTATCATCTTCTATTCTGGAGATACCCTTGCTGGAAAGAAAGAAAGAGAGAGAGAGAGCGAGAGAGGGAGAGAAAAGAGAGAGAGAGCGAGAGGATGAAAGAAAGAGATGAACAATATTCGGTAAAGAAGATAAATAAGTAAATTTCGTGCAATAAATTATCCAAACCTCAAATCTAAACGTTTCACAAAATCACAAGCTGGTATAGAGAGGCAATATTGACGAGAAAGGGAGAAAAAAGTATAGAAAAATGATAGGCAAGAATAATAAATGTTAAAATGTTGCATGTGAGCGCGAGAGAGAATGGAGCAAAGCATTATTAATAGCTAAACTTGTGCACTTTAATGTAATGAAAAATCCAAAAAAGAAGAATGACTCGAATAACGGCAATCTCGACTGTGGAAGAATTATAGTTTTCAGTTCCATTGCAGATGATATGCCACATTTCAAATCTTCATATTTCCGTGACCATATAAAAACTTATGTCGAATGTATATAATTTTAGCATATTCAAGCAAATAATTATGGCATATTCCATGTCAAAATGCAACAGATACAACAAAAACTTTATTTCGCTCTAATGCATTGCGCATATTCTTCGTGGTTTTAAGGAGGATTGCATTCTATAAATTCTTGGCTGGTGAAAACGTTGGTCGTTAGTAACGTCGCTTCTTGTCGTGTACACTTCAATCAATCGCTTGCCTCATATGATTTCTTCATGTCTACATCGGACTCTGCATAATGACGAATACTGTGGATATCATAGTGGAGCCGCGACCGGACTTGTCCTTCTCATCAGATATGTAGAAAAAAAAACTCAATCTTAAATTCACGCCTTCTTGTCTCGCACAAGGGTGAGAGATCATTTGATTTAGAAATTAGGCGACCGCAATAGTTTGGCTGAGTAAGTTCCATTGTCTTTAGCTGATCGGATGAAGGGAGAGATAGGGGGAATCGGCGCACACGAGTCGCACCAAGCCGGGGGTGCCACTGCCCGGCCTCGTCTTTGCCAGAGACGGTACAAGCTGGAGGAGGAACAGCAGGGGGATTGACTCGCGATTGCCGATGAGGACTTAGAGAAGGCAGCAGGGCTTAAATACCGCTAACCATTGTTGCATTAATCATTTCAGAGAAAGAATCGATAGAAATCAATACATTACGTGCGATACTAATAGAGGGTGCAGAGAGAAAAGAAAGAGGTAGACAAGGATACCATCTAGATGTGCGAAAATCGAAGGAATGCATTAGAAGATCTGACTTAGTAGTGGGAATATGAAACTAAAACACTGATCTACGATTTGTGCATGGCTTAAAAATGGAGATGGAACTTATGCAAATCAACGAACGGAGAGAGTGAGACATATTCACAGCAGAAATAAGTATAGAGAAATGATAGTTAAGAATAATAAGTTAATAAATTTTCCTGTGAAGTAGAGAATGGCGGTAAGGGTGATAAATTGCTAAAATTGTGCATTTCTAATGTACTGAAAAAATTTTTACACCAAGAGTAAACGCCATCTCGATTGTGGAAAATAATAGTCTTGATTATATTATTGATGGATCACTTTGCTAACGTATTTCAGTAATCAAATGCGTTCACGACATCTAATAAATAATTATGGCTTTTTTTTTTAGTCAAAAAGAAACAAATACAAATAAAACTGTATGCCTATGAAATAATTTTTCGAATTCTTCTAGGTGGTTTTCAGTAAGATGGCATTCTATAAAATCATGGCTGTTCGCTCAACTTTGTTTTCCACTCGACTCTTGTCAGTATCATCTCCTCTCTCGCTCTCTCTTTCTCTCTCTTCTCTTTGCTCTCCCTTATCTCACTCCTCTCTCTCTCTTACTCGCTCTCCCTATCCATGCAAATCTTGGCCGCTTGTTGCTCCGATTTTTCTCTGCAAGGTCGCGATCCAGTGTGGTTAGCTAGTTTATAGCCGGCTTTTCGCTGTAATTTATTTTATATCTTTAATCTGCAGCACGGATACTGAGAATGGCTATAGCTCTTGCAAACTTTTTCTTCTTATTTTTTAAAGGTAAAACACAATACGACTGACCCCGTTTGTTTATAGTTAGTCAGTAGTTTCCATGCACCGAAGGTGTTGGCAAGTCAGCATTGCATGGAAGGTAAGCCATGGATACGATTTTATTATATTGTCTTCTTCTGACGATGAAACCTTGAGAAAAGGCGTAACACAAAAGGCATATTTGTGTCACAAAAGGCATAACTGAGAGAGAAAAAGAGAGAGAAAGAGAGAGAGAGAGAGAGAGAGAGAGAGAGAAACCGAGATTAACAGTAAAAAGTAGAGAATGATCAGGAAGGAAAGACAACATACTATGTACATAATCATTAAAACTCGCATAGAGAAGTTATATTGAAAAAAAATAGAGAAAAATATAGAGAATTATAGCTAGAAATAATTCATTTAAAAAGTCATAATAATTCCTGTGAGCGAATAAAAGAATCACGGTTGGTATGATAAATCACTTAATTTTGTGCAGTTGTAATGTAATGAAAAAATTTTAGTATGAGGAAAACGGCAATCTCGACTTGGGAACAGTATTCGTTTTGATTTCTATTTTAGATCTCAAGCTTCCACGGCACGATAAAAAATCTATATAATAGAAAACTAAAGTATTAAAGTTCTCGAATAACAATGACATATTTTTTAGTCAAAAAATCTAAAAGTCCAAAAACTTCCGATGTAACGACGTGGATATTGTTCTTGGTGGTTTTAAGTAAGACAGCATTCTATAAGTTCTAGAATGGTCGTCCAGCTAATCATTAGATTCATGTCTGATCATTTCAATCACCTCTTCAATACAATCAATCTCTGGTTTCAGATGGGTTTTTTTTTGCAACGGACGTATTATATCTCCGAATTATATCATATTCCAGCCTCCAATTCACTGTCCAACTACTATCGTTTCATCAGTGAACATATCGGAGGAGGGTACACACAAATGTGTATGTAAGTTTCCTTCGTTGTATATTTGTGAACAAAAAAAATGAAGTTGTAAATTTCTCATATCTTTAAACGTATTTATTGACGAGATCGCTAGCATAGAGTGTAAATACTAAAAAAAACAAATATGCCGTATAGTTGAAGAAAAAAATAAGCATGTGAAGCAGTATGAAATAGAAATGCGACTAGTTATGCTACGAAACCGGTAGAAGTGCGAGCGAGAACATTTTCTGCATTCGAATCATCGCGTCTTGAAAAGAAATGTACAGAGAGAAAAAGGGCAAGAAATCAATTAAAAGAATGTAATGTGGCATGAAATTGTTTACCGGAATGAATAAAAAGATTTCAAAGTAGTTTTAGTATTATCAGAGAAATATTATTGATCGAAAAAATATGTTCCGTACGAGTGGCAAGAAAGAAAAAAAAAGCTCGATTTCTTGTGTTTCATCGAACGGAATGAGTCTTCAATAATGCAATGGAACAGAATGAATTCAAACAAATTAAAGATCATGCAAAATAAAATAGTAATGAGATGCAGTACACTCAACGCGCGACTTTGTAAGGCTCTCTTTGCACTTTCTACACACGAAAACACAGAAACACACCAAAAAGGAAAATCATCATTCTTATTATACTGTGACCGCATCCACTAGCATACATTTCACTGATTAAATGCAAGGAAGCTTGGCCCCGTCTCACAAGGCCACTCTTCAGAAACAGTCCAAAAATACATAGATATCAGCCCAAAATATCTCAAAGAAGGCAATGAAAAATAACTGTTAACGCTGTCTATTTCGAGAGATCAGAAAGAAAATGCTTGGCAAGAAAATAAAATATTACAAATTCAAGCATGAGAGATTGCAGCAGATTTGGTCTGGTCACAAACAAAAAATGTAAGAAGAAGCGCATGTTCCTTCTTAGAAAGATTTAGGAAAAAAAATATACTCAGCATAGAAGCAGAAAATATTAGGGGAGATAAAATGCCAGAGAAGTCCGTTTAAGGTATTGCATAGCAATAATGAAGATTAAAGGCTTTCAATATCTGGGAATTTATTGATGCCTTGGATGTAAAGTCGATTAAAAATGGGGGCAAATAAATTGATGAAAATAAAATGCATAGAAGTCAAGCTACATAATAAGATAGAGCTTCGTATTGCAATGTTTTGGCATTGCTAAAGGGAAGTCCTATGGACCTATTAGAGTAAAGAAATTTTAAAGAAGAAATGGAATGAATCGAGAGGGTGGGTGTCAAATAAAATAGAGATGGCTTGGTGAATTTGACGAATATCATAAATCATGCCCAGTAGTGCGAGGCGCCGTTGAGCGCGCTGGACGAGCACGGGAAGGTCGAGCTTTTCGGTCGGTCGCCGAGGAGATGGTGATGGTGGTGGAAAGTGCTCTTTGCCAGCGGAGACGGCGGCATCGGAGAACCCGGCGCAAGCTGCAGGAATTTAAACGATTCCGGGTCCCGCGCAAAATATTGAGTTTGCCAGATTGGTTAATTAATGAAAGCAAATTTAATGCTAATCTTTAACTTCAATACAATTGATTATTGTTGTGATCTACCAATTAATGATTAATTATCTATCAATTATTTTTTGCAACATTCTAACCTGGAAGGCGGAAGAAGCCTCGTGGGTGGAGGTCATGGTTGTGAATCGCGGCGTGCCCTCTCCGCCCGACTGTCGCCTCAGGGAAGAGAGTTCATGCGCGCCGCCCGAACCGCGACGCGTCCGCAGACGCCTCAGGGATGCCATGCTGAACGGGAGAAATATTATTGATTGATTTGTAACAAAAAATAGCTGTCTTCTTACAATAAGTATATGGTTAAAAATACATAAGGTCTTTTTTTATAAACAAAATATAAAGAACCTGTCCGAGTCGCATGGATCGGGCGGATAGAGCGGAGGACGATTGCCAGGAATGTTGACGAGGAACTTCTTGATGGTGAGACGGTAAGGAGCGTAGATCAGAGAGGTGATCAGCGGATTTATGATCTGAAGAGGGGAGATGAGAAACAAATCGGAAGAGAGTAAGGGAGGGAAGTGGAGATGCGCGGACGATAATAGTGAAAGGAAGAGAAAATAAAATGAAAGTGAAAGATCTAAAAAAAATTGCGGGAGGCAGAGAAAGAGTGATGAGGAGTTCTCTAACAAGGCGTAATAAACAATTAACGGTTGCTAATTAGCCGTTGCTAATTTTATCAAGGAGTATACATTCAAAACCACGGGGGTGGTTTTTGTTATACTATTTTTGTGACTACCCATTTTTTTGCTCCGATTCAAATTTTTTTATTTAATATAAATAGGCAGATAGAATAAAATAGGGTTAGATTGAAGATTAAAAAAAAAAAATTAACTAACCGGATTTACTGTGAGCAGATAGACGAGAATCCATGCGATCCAAGTCATAATTTGTCTTCCTTCGCACGAGAGCTCGCCCCATCTAAAAGGGGGCATTACTTAACTTTATTTATTTGTTTGCTAATTTATTTTTTTAAGCCTTGTGAATAATTTTTATTTATTTATTGGATCTATATTCAAATATTCTTTTCCAAGCAAAATAAAACGTACAGTGCATAATATGTACAAGCAAATTAACTTGCGTGAACATCCTCCGTTAGCAAAACAAGGGCAATTGTACATTAGCTTTTCACTCCAAATTGAATCAAGCGTAAAAACGAGAAAAAAAGAATAAGCACCCGGACGGAAAGGGAACGAATGCATCGTCTGGCGTTGCATTGTCACTGATTGTCGCTGGGCTTTGTGTGCTGAAAGAAATGAACAAAAGAAGTAACGCAAAAAAGCGAAAATAAAATAGCTTCTAAATGACTGCGGTTAGTCTATTTTATGAGATAGCGTGTTGAGTACGTTAGGCAAGCACAGGAATAAAAAAAGAAGAAGCCGAAAACTGAAGAGACACGGCTGGACATTTGTACGTAGACGATAAAAAGTTCAGAAACAGCCAGATGGACGAAGTAGTATATTAAACACATACATATAACCGAGATACGGGGAATAGATGTAGATGTAGATCGATAGAAAACAAGGAAACACCGATAACAATTCATTTTACATGCATGCGTTTTTATAATTTAATTTTTTTTTGTGTCCCTATCTATTTATAAAAAAATATATAAATATTAAAAAAGCCTACTTGAACAGATGTAGTCGTGCGAGGTTTAGCATCCGATACGGAAGAAGACTGAACGACGTCCATACGGTTGTCGTGAAAATGAAGACGAGTGATTTCATCTAAATAAAATCTTGTTAATAATTAACAATAACATTATATGAGTAATGGTATCGATTCATCAAATTGTAAATGTTGTGGGAGTGCCGATAAAGTATTGGATACAATAAAAACCACCGGAACTGAAGGAGAACTGCGAACAAGGAAATAGACACTCTCATTGTCAGTTTGAATCTCATTCAAATTAGTTTTTACGGATGAATTTTATTTAAAGAACATTTAAGAAAATAAATAAACCGCTGACCTTGCTGCGAAACTTGTTCTGATCAGAGGCTCCACCAACAAAAGTTGCATTTCGCTTTTGCCTCGTAAGCCTTCAAGAGCAAGCCGAGTCTTCATTTACTTTATTTGTATCACATATTTTTGGTTAGGTTTCTTAACAATTTTCTTATTAAATTTGCAATATTAGAAATTTAAAAAAGTTAAAATTAAATAAATAAGCGATTAATTAAACCGAATTAGCATAAACTGTCTAATAGTAATTTTGAATTACAATATTAACTTTAAAAAATATATTTAAAAAGTTACCTGAACAAATAAATGGAGACGATGAGCGATGACGTCACGGGCAGGACGCAGAAGAGCAGCATGAAGACCTCGTAGAAGATGTACATCTGCTTCCGGTTGATCTACAACTGGCAATGCACCAAGTAGCAAAGGTTCAATAATATCAGATTATAATTAATTTTATAATATAATTAATATAATTTATGTAATTAAAAAATGTTTTCAGACTATAATAAGATTAATAGTAATTAATAAATAATAATTGTTTCAATCAGGGAACCTGCAGCGTGCAATCGTGGATGTGAACGTGGACAACTCCAGCGAGCCAGCAGTACGAAATGAAGCTGAAATCCAACTCAATAATACTCTGTACATAGATATTGATTTCCTATGCTGTAATTACATATCTGTATTTCTATTTATGCATATTCCTTCATCATTTTATAGTTCTTTTCCCATTTCTTCAATCTTCTGTTTAATAAGATAGTTAATAAAATTATTTAGGAAATAAATATATTATTAAAATAAAGCGAATTACAAACCCGACAGAGACGCCCCAGATGCTGAGGCAGAAGATGGCCGCTCTCTTACGAGACATGGAACGATCGTAGCTGAGCGGCCAGCAAAAGAAGATCAGCTGGAGAAGCAGAAATTAGTTTTGACATATATTAATATACATATGTATGTATATATATAACTAAATTATTATTTAAGTAATAAAATAAAAATAAATTAATATTAAAGTCAAACTTTGTCGACGTTGAGCATGGTGAGCGAGAGGCCGGAGATGGCGAGGCCGACCCAGTTGAAGAAGTGGAGAACGGCGCAGAGGTCGTGCTTGATCAGGAACTCGTGCTTACGGATCAGCAGCTCGTTGGGGTGACAGAAGACTGGAAAGGGAGAGAGAGAGAGAGAGAGAGAGAGAGAGAGAGAAAAGACAATAAAGAGAGCGAGAGTATAAGAGATAATACTATTTGTTTTTTTTTTGCTACAAAGGAGAGAGAAATCGAAGTTGCAAGCAGAACATTCCATTTTATTGCATGCTCTGGCAAGGAAACCACGGGGTGAGCGAAGAGAATACAGAATATAATCCGGCACGGGTCAACTCGACAAAATAATATAAATAAAATCTGGCACCGTGCCAAATGGCGGCTGACCAGTGAGGATGAGATCGCCGACGGTCATGTTGAGAATGAAGAGATGCATTGTGTCTCCGCTGCGGCGGTAGAGTTTGACGGCGCAGAAGATGACGAGGACGTTGAAGACCGTCGCAGCCATCGACGCCGCCAGAAGAAGGTCGTCGATCTGGAAAGTAGCCAACTTTGAGATCCATTTAATTTTTTTTTTTGAAGCTCTAGCCTTTTTTCAGATGCGCCACTTAAGGGAGACAGCCGGTTGATTTCCTGTTAGAGGAGAGTGAGAGACGATGAAGGAGAATGAGAGAACGAGAGAAGGAAATGAGAGAGAACAGAGAGAAGAGAAAGACAGAGAAGAGGGAGGTAGAGGGAGAGAGCGGGAGAGAGAGAGAGTCAGACGACGGATAAGTAGACAAGTCCTACCTCTACGCATTAGACACTCTATCATTAGGAAGACACTATAGGCGTGATAAATACGGAAGTGGAGGAGGCCAACGTTTTAAGACTGCCATTCTTTCCCCCTCTTTTTTGCTTTCACTCTATCCCTCTCTCCATCTCTCCCTCCCTCTCTCTCTCTCTTTCACTCTCTCCCTCTCTCTCTCTTTCTCCCTGTATCTATCTCCCTCCTTCTCTTTCTGCTCTATCACTGCTGATTGCAATGTGTTTCGCAACCGCTCTTTCCAAACTCTTTATCTACAATTTCCTTATCCGCTCTCTTCTAATCCGTCGTCTTCTCTAAGATATATCTGGCTTAATTTGCCTCCCTCAAAAGGTGCACTTCACTTCCGGTTGACAGTCGAACACAGGATTTCCGTGCAGATTAATCCTTTGGCCATGGTGGGTCTTGCAACGAAATCCCTTGCAACATTGTGTTGGTATACGGTGCGGAAGGGAAATAAAAATAAGAAACAGTATATGTTTTTCAGATGCTGGAATGTATTTCCGTTTTGGTAGATGAATGATCAGATTCAGGCACCGCTCTGACGAGTTATACTATTTGATGATAATCCGATGCGATTCGAGGAGAGGAAGAATTGACAGATTCATCTTCCTCTGCTAATGAGGAAAGGGCAATGGAATAGTCAATCTGTTGTGGAACTAAGAGAGAGAGAGAGAGATGAGAATGTTTTCAGGATGAGATGATAGTCAATTCTTTCTCTTTTTTGCTCAGTTAGTAATGGTCTCTTTCTCACTCTTTCTCTCCCTCCTTCTCTCTCTCACTCTTTCTCACTCCCTCTCCCTCTCACTCTCTCTCTCTCTTTGTTTCTCTCTTTCTCTCTTTCTCTACCCCTCACTCTCACTCCTTCCGACACCGCATTTTGCCAACGAGCCTCTCATTCATCGGAGGCAATCAAGCGAAAACGCGGCTGATTTTGTTCCGCGACATGGTAGCCATTTTGGTAAGAAGAGAGGAGAAGGGAAGACGAGCTAGAAACAGATAACAGACTCGGGAAGAGGCATCCCCCTCCTCTTGAAACCGACTGATATAGTAGGTATGTACATACATTTGTATGTATGTACATAATACTTATCTTAGTAGTGATATGTAGTATATATGTACATATAATAACAATAATATATTATATGTATGCGGCGCACTATGTAAATAGGCTTTAGGTTGTCGAAATGAACAGAGAAAAAATCCGTGAACCGATGTCACGAAAAGTTGCCTAATCATGACCTCCCCTGGGCGGAATAAAAGTATATTTTTTGGAAAGTAGAAAAACTTAAATGTTCAAAAAAATACATAAATATTAACCGTGTACTGGAAGATGGTAAAGTTGTAGTCTTCGTAGCATTCGGTGTCCTCGGTCGCATTGGCAGGGACGTAGTAGGGAGGGAAAGTGGGATGCGAGGAGTGGCCCGAAGAGGGTAGAAGTGTCGCAGAGAGGGAGTCGAAAGTGGCTGATGACGAGGAAGAGGAAGAGGAAGAGGAAGACGAAGAGAAATTGAACAATTCGCTCCCGCCACTCCCGCCGGGTTCCGACACGAAAATGGCGCCCCCGTCAAGGATACGGTAGGTTGCATCGTCGATACCGTCCAGTGACATCGCGGCATATATGAAGGAAGCGATGAGGGCCTGAAGGCTCGATCAATATATTACTTTCTTGCATATATTTAAATATATTTAGCTTGATTTACATAGTAAGTTACATATATGTACATACATATTAGCTTGCAAAGGAAGCGATGGGCGAAGAAATAGATCACTTACATATTTGCACGGCTGCATTGTTTTTGATATTAAATATAGTATGACACCCACGACAATGCAATCGAAGCTAAAGATGGCAAGAAAATTGAACAGAAAGGCGAATGAGGAAAGGAGATATATGCACATATATTTCATTTAATTCACATACGGATGTTATATATAGTTTTGCACGGGAAGCGGAGATTTCGAGAAATACATATATACACATGTAGTGGTGGCAGTCAGCGCAAGAAAGAGAGAGAGATGGAATGAGAGAGAGAGAGACGGAAAAGAGCAGCAATTGGAAAAGACACAGAAACCATGGCTTTCTATAATTGCCCCGGGTCCTTTCCCGATCTGTGAGGAAGGACAGCAGGAAATTTCAGCCAATTTGAAATTGCACACGAGAGTGGCTCGGGACCATCTGATTGGCTGGAAGAGCGAGGAGTCATGTTATCAATAAAAAAAGTGGTAAATTCTTGCAAAATGAACTTGGAGAATATCAGTAAGGAAATATCAGTAAGGAAAAGATATGACGGATTAGAAGCAGTAAACATCCTTACTATGTCGGATCCCTTTTAATTGTAGTTAAAATACCGATCTACTCGGAGTTCCGATCAAAACATTGCCCAGTTCTGCTAGTAATCTAATGCGAGCGCATCATAAATCCACCGGTTTTCAGGCACAACTTAAAAGTTCACAAATTGCGAATGACTCACCGTGAGATCAGCAACCAACAACAAAGGCTTAGCCTTATTTTCCAATTCGGACAAAAAGAAGAAAAAGTGAGAAAGAATTTCCGCGTTAATTTATCTACTGATGCGTCACAGTTCCAATAAGAGAGAAAAGAAAAGAGTGAGGTTAAAAAAAATTTGGCATCGGGCCAACTTGATTTAATTACTGCACATCGAGCGAAAATCAGTTCCACTTTTTGGTGGCTCAACTCATGGAGGGAATCTGTAGCGAAGCCAAGGATTAGTCACAGTTTGGAACCACAATGTCGACACTTGACCTCTTATTATTCGATTTAGAAAGCAATCAAATTAGGAGAGCAAAAGTCAATAAAAACGGCGATGTTTGACTTGTGAGCAACATATTTGCTACTTTTAAAGAGTAAGAAATAATTTAGCAAAATTTATAAAGAAAAATTGACACTGCTTATGGATACGAATGAGGTTGGAAGAGAAGGCAGTTTACCAAAAAAGCGTCCGTTTCTCACCTAGTTCGGATATTTAACAAAAAGAATGAATAGTGTAATAACGTAAAACACAGCAGCAATTTTCAGGAGCGAGAACGACCCGATGAACACATAACCACAATGAAATGCACCGAGATACAAAATAGACACGTATGATTGTATATATAAATCTTCGTTTTTTCACGTCTCTCTCTATCATGGTCAGTAACTCCCTACACTTCCATTCTCTCATTTCCCTCTCTTTCTCTCTCTATCTCTCGCTTTCTCTCTCTCTCGAGCATATTTATTAATGCGTCAGAAAAAATGCTTTTCATCAGGCATCTGTTCAATCGGAATAGAGCGATTACAATACGGCCCACGCAAGTGGGCGGCAGCCGCTTAAAGTGGTTTCATGCGTACAAAGAGAGAGGGAGAGAGAGAGAGAGAGAGAGAGAGAGAGAGAGAGGGGGGGAGGGGAGAAAGGCAGAGAGAGAGAAAGAAATAGAAACAGTGAGAGAGAGAGAGAGAGCGAGAGAGCGAGAGAGCGAGAGAGAGTATTCTGACAATGAGTGAGAATAAAACAGCGCCAAAAGATCACGGACAATACTTAAAATAATAAAGAATGCACGAAAATAAATATTCCTTATGCTCTACCATCTCTCACTATCTCGCCCGTGAATACGATTTGGACATAAGCTCGGTTATGTAATGAAAGAAAAAAATTATCGAACATTTGCAGTGTAGCCGTATATTGAAATATGAGAACATTATGAGTCAGTTTGTGACGGACTTCCCACGAATGAACTGTTCAGCCGGGAATTAGTGTACATTGTACATACATAAATGATTGTGACATTGTTAGCTCTCTCTCTCTCTCCCTCCCTCCCTCTCTCTCTCTTTCTCTCTCTGCACGTATCCATCTATCCTCTTTCCCCATCTCACAATCAGTTTTCTCTCACATTTCATTTCTCCCTCTCTCTCATAAACCTCTAGAGCATCTCGCTGTGCTTTGAATGAACTTTGCAGAAGGAATCTGCAGGCATGGCTTGGTAAACACAATTGGCTTTGTATATAATAGAAAGTAATCCGGTAGACAGTGGTTGTACAAATATGGATGCAAAAAAAGGAATAATTAAAACATAAAATATACATTAAAATATACATGTGTAAAGGGTATTTTAACAGAAGACCAAACTTGATTCCTGATTTGAAAGTAGGATGTCTCCTTTTAAACAACGGCATGGACTGCCGTGAAGAGAGCAAGACTGAAGAGAAATTGTGCACTGAAGAGGAAGAAGGACGACGAGGAAAAGGAGAAAAAAGAAAGTGGGAGGAGCGACTACCGTAGACTTGGCGTGTGGCGCACTTCGAAATGAGTATGGAAAATGTGCTAGAGATAGAGAGAAGAGGAAGAAAGAAAGAGGGGGAGAGAGAGAAGAGGAAGAATGAAATAGGTAGAGAGAAAATGAAGAAAGATACAAAAAAAAGAAAGGAAAGAGAAGGAAAAGGGAAGGAGGGGAGAAAGAAGAAAAGAGGGAGAGAAAAGAGAAAGAAATAAAGAGGGAGAGAAAAGAGAAAGAAAGAACGAGGGAGAGAGAAAGAAAGAGGGATAGAGAAGAGGAAGAAAGAACGAGGGAGAGAGAAGAATGAGAGAAGAGAGAAAAAGAAAGAGGGAGAGAGAGAGCAGAGAAGGTGGAGAGAGAAGCGGTGCAGAAAACAATAGGAAAGAGAGATTCGTGGGAGAAGGTAAGGAAGCACAGAATATATGTACATAGGAATAGAGACAATCAGAGAAAAAACGATGGGCTCTCAAAACAAATAAAATAAAGGAGATAAATCTCTTGCATGGTGCACATGGTTAAACCACATGAGATAGGATGAATGTGACAGGAAAAAGGCATCTCATGAAAAGTCGACAAGATATGAACATTACTGAACAAAGAATGCACTCAAGATGCACAATTGTTCTACCTTTTGAATTCCAACATTGCAAAGATGCACGTTGTCAATAGATCTTATAATTAACGAACATAAATAAATAATAAATAATAAATTGAAAGGACAAAAATAAATCGCGTCAAAAACATATTTGAAAGAGAGAGAGAGAGAGAGAGAGAGAGAGTAAAAAAGATGCGCAAGACCACCCGATGTTCAAGCGTGTGCATAAATTCGTTGGCGCCACTGAAGAGCGACAAGGCAAATTAGCGGCAAGAAAGTAAAAGAAGAAGAAGAGAAAAAAAAAACGAGTTGGCGTCTATTCTACACGAGAGAGTGAGAGAGCTCGCACGTGGCCGACGGTGTCAATCGCTGTCAATAGTAACTAACACTCGGAGATTGATGAGAAAGGCTGAATGGCGGGAAAAACAAGTTCATTTTGCAATGAGTTGAAAAGTTTTCCATTGTTATTATTTCAGTTATTCTTATATGATGTTTTGAAACAACACAAGAAGAAGCAATGAATTGAGGCGGCAGAATTAAATTTTTTAAGTGGTTAATTATTTTTTTGTTGAAAATTAAAGTAACAATAATTCTTACTGTATACAGGGATAATTTTTTAAAGAAAATTGTAAATTTTTAGGACAATAAAAGTAGTGAGAGACAACAAAAGATGGCGTCATATTGATGGTATGCTATTCATCTATTTAAAAGAAAATCGCTTGAAAATATTTTAAAGAATGAAAATAATTGAAAACAACGGTCGGCGACTTCAAAAGTCTTCGAAAGAAAGAAGTTCGAAAATACAATCAGTGATGAAAAGCACAAAACAGAAAGCAAGTTGAGAATGAAACTTGAAACTCCGGCAGTGCTAGAAGAGAAGATCTTCAAGCCAATTCACTAAGGGGGATGGCGGAGTTAACCATTCTCTCTCTCTCTCTCTCTCTTTCTCTAGCCATTCTCTCTCTCTTTCTCTAGCCATTCTCTCTCTCTTTCGCTAGCCATTCTCTCTCTCTCTCTCTCTTTCTCTAGTCATTCTCTCTCTCTCTTCCTCTAACCATTCTCTCTCTCTCTCTCTCTTTTTCAGGCCATTCTCTCTCTCTTTCTCTAGCCATTCTCCTTCTCTGTCTCTATTCTCTCTCTATCGCTCTCTCCCCATTCTTTCTCTCTCTCTCCCTCTCTCTCCATATCTCACCGTGCAGGCTGCAGCCGGGTGCAGCCTGGTGGTAATCAAAGCATCCCCCAGTCCTTCCGCCGCGCATCCCCGCGCAGCAGAAACAGCGCGGACCGTGAGAGAATGGTAGCGGCGGGCGATGATGAACCGGCGTCTTTCCGTCTCTCTGTTTCTCTCTCTCTCTTTCTTTCTCTCTCTCTTTCTCTCTCTCTCTCTTTCTCTCTCTCTTTCCCTCTCTCTCTCCCTCTCGCTCTCTCTCTCTTTCTCTCTTTCGTTCTCTCTTTATTCTTTATCACTCTAACCCTGCGCGAATGCTCTCCGCCAACTTCCGGCGTCTAATCGTCTGCGCGCTCTCTCCCGCTTATCACCCTCGCATTTTAACCGTGCAAGTTGATCAGCGAGAGGGAGAGTGTGAGAGAGGGAGAGAGAGTGCAGAGTGATAGAGAGATGACATAGAGGCAGAGTACATGCTAGAGATAACGGTAGAGAAGCAGAGAATATCAGAGAGGAAAGAGAGCGAGTGAGTGTGAGAGATAGACTCGACGGAAGTGATGGGTGCAGAGAAACCGACAAAGATGGAGCTGCGCAGCGCAACTACTCGTGATTGTCTCTCTTTCTCTCTCTCTCTCTCTCTGTCTCTCTCTCTGTCTCTCTCTTTCTCTCTCTATCTATCTCTCTCTCTTTCTCTCTCTCCTTCTCTCGAGTTCTCTGTCTCTCTCTTCCTCTCTCCCTCCCTTTCTCCCCTCTCTCTCTGTCTCTCTGTCTCGCTCTCCCCTTCTCGTTCTATTGCTTTCTCTTCTCCCTTTCTCTTCCTCCCAACTCCTTTTGTTTATATCACTCTCTCCATTTTCTCTCTCTTTAATTGCATTTCCTACCCTTAGCTACTTTCCATTTATCACTCGTTCTTCTCACTATATATCATATCTATACTTTCTGATTATATCTGGGGGAGAATAAGGAAATAGAGGAGGCAGAGGGATAAATACGACAAGATCAGGGAAATGAATGAATGCTATGAAATAAATGTAGAATCGGAAGACAGCAAAGGATAAGAGGAACACAATGTGAAATTGGAGGGGCAATCGGGTTGAGAGGGAGAGAAAGAGATAGAGATAAAGAGAGAGAGTGAGGGGAGGATTAGGAAAAAGAATGAAAGATATAATGAAAAGAGATCTAGAGAGAGAGTCAATGGGATAGCAAGGATTAATGATAGGGATTGGGTGCGAGAGAGTGAAGAGAGAGAGAGAGAAGGTGAGAGAGAGACTAGAGAGAGAGAGTAGAGAGAGAGTGGAGAGAGAGTAGAGGGAAAGAGGAAGAGAGAAGGAGACAAAGAGAGAAAGATAGAGTAGAGAAAGAACTTGCATCAGAGTGCCAGGTTAATTTGCCTAGCTAGGAACAGATTTGCACGAACGGAAACGAAGACATCGTAAGTCGGAAGAGGAAAAAGAAGAAGAAGTTATTAGGGAGGTCGGAACGGGTCGAAATGACCGAAAAAGAAAAGAGCGCTCGTAAAAGGTTGAAAGAGAGCAAGAGAGAGAGAGAGAGAGAGAGAGAGAGAGAGAGAGAGAGGAGAGTGTGCGTGAGAGAGAGGGAGAGCGAGATAAATAGAGAGTGAAGGCGAGATAGAGAGATAGAGAGATAGAAAGACAGAGAGATCAGATGACAGTTTAAATGAGAGTGTATAGAGAGAGAAATAGAGAGATAGAAAGACAGAGAGATCAGATGACAGTTTAAATGAGAGTGTATAGAGAGAAGAGAGAAAGAAAGAGCAGAAGGATGAAGTTGTCCGCTAAGTACAGCTGCGCGCGAGAGCAGAGAGTTGATTGAAGAGAGAGAGAGAGAGAGAGAGAGAGAGGGAGAAAGAGAGAGAAAGAGAGAGAAAGAGAGAGAGAAAGAAAGAGACAGAGGGAAGAGAAAGAGAGAGAACAAGAAAAAGTGGCACTAAAAAGGTAGCAACTCTACTCTGGCAGGAAGTTATGGGCTAGAGCGGAACAACATCATTTTGGCGTCTCGCGAAACAAAAAAAAGAGAGAGATTTGCGTCCGATTTAAAGAAACGCTGGAACCTTGCTTGAACTTGCCTGATGAAATTAATTTAACGTTTTATACATAAGAAATATTGTAATTTACTTTAAGTTCCTTCAAAGTCAAAGTGATTAACAAATGAGAAATGAGCATTCTATCTTATTCAGCCCAGCTAACAGTGAACCGCCGGCTCGAGCGAATCCATAAAATTTGACATTGTCTCTTTTATATGTACGGTCGGATGCAGACCATTCAGTTCCTTTTATGCCGGTGCTCCATCTCATTCGGTAACTGCTTCTGTTGAAATCTCTCACGCTCCCCATCTCTCTCTCTCGGACTTTTTCGCATCTTATACTCTTTACTCTCTCTCTCTCTCTCTCACTCACTCTCTCTCTCTCTCTCTCTCTCTCTCTCTCTCTCGGTCTCGCGCTCCCTCCTCTGCTTATCTCATTCTCTATCGCTCTCTCTCTCTCTCTCTCTCTCTCTCTCTCTCTCTCTCGCTCTCTCCGTACCCCAGTCTCTCTCACTCATGATCTCGGTGGTACTTCTCCTTCTCCTCACTGGTCGCACTCCACCACGAGCATGGAACTGTTCGAACGGCGACCCCATGCTTTTTGACACAAAAACGCTGCAAATATGTGCTATTCTAAAGACATCTCAGAAACGCCTGGGAGAATTAAATTTATTAATTGTGCGTAATAATAACAATAATAATAATAATAATACAGTTTTATCTACGATATTTCTATATTTTTTATTCAAAAGTGGTTAATAATAGAATAAATATATAGCAATGATAACAAATTTAAAGATTTACGTTTGCGTGATCTAAAATTGTGGCTGGCATTCATCTCTGAGCGATTCTTGGAATGCTATGGGTCAATTTACTCTAGTAAAGGAATTAGCTGCACGTCGAGTCCAGATTAAATGAGATTGTGTGAGGGAGTCAGCAGAAATGGATTGGATCCATTTCGTAAAGTGCAGCACAAACTGTAATTATACAGGTTTGTATCTGCATTTGCACTAATTAAAGTAGTAGCTGGCTTTGGAAAATGGCCAATCCACAAACAAATGCATGTGTAGTTTTTGTCTCGAATAATTTAAAATCTATCTGTTTCAAAAATTAACAAAAATTTTGAATTAGGAAACATTTAGAGGTTTCAGCAACATTAGAAGTTATTGCAGCTGGCTCATAGTCGGAGTAAAATTCTTAAAAAAAAAAAGATGAACGAAGACTAAAGTAAAGGAAATTTATGACGATTTGTGCGGCGGTGATTTTAAGAGGCGCTAAAATTGGTAAATAGCAGTAACAAAGAGCAAAGATACGAAAATAATTTTTTTTTAACTTTTGCTTGCTATGTTAGGAGAGCTGAAATATGTATGAAGAGAAGTGCATGTATTGAAGCTAGAAAACGAAATAAGAGAGAAGAAGCACGAATGGGTCTAAAGGGAATAGTGATGCACAGAGAAACACATGATTGGAGTGAGCACTGGGAAATAGAGATAGTGTGAGAGGGGGGTGAGAGGGAAAACTAAATGGAAATTTAGAGAGCGAGCATGAGAGAAAGAGAGAAAGACAGTAAGAAAGAGTAGAAAGAGAAAGCGAGAGACCGACAGGAAAAAAACAGAATATGTAGCTAGATCATTGGTAGCAGACGGGGGATGCTGGTGACATGCGAGATTGTTGATAAAGATTGATGATGCTGATAGGAAGCGAACGTGTGAGGCGAAAGAGAGAGACAGAGAGTGAGAATTAGAGAGAGAAAGAGAGAAAGAGAGAGAGAGATGACAGGTGGAGACAGAGCAAGAAAAAGAGACAAATTGTGACGTCATGGAGATGTAAGCATGGAAAAAAAGGATGAAAAGAAACAGATCGAGAGACCAAGCTTCTAGAGCAATCAGCTTGACCTCTTTCCAATCTAGACATGAATTCTATACATTTTTTTTTTACAATATAAGTTACTTTTAAATTATTATTTATGTACCGTATTTTCTCTATTAGTGCCCCTCCCTCTATTAGAACCCCCCCCCCTCTAATAGTGCCCCCTCTGGCAAGGGTTTTGAAAAATAGTGCCCCTCGTTCAAATAGAACCCCCCTCCAATAGTGCCCCCCTATTAGTCTAATACCTCGGCTTGAGATGTACCTCAAATGGATTCTGGAGGCTCTTCCCAATGAATTAATGTCAAATTCATTCAAAATTTACAGTAAAATGGATCTTCCGGTGATGATTCAATTGAAGCCGAGCTACAAATCTCTTTTGTTATGAATAAATTTTGTTTACAAACTTTTAGCCAATCACATTGAAAAATAGTACCCCTCCCTCTAATAGAACCCCCCCTCTAATAGTGCTCCCCTCTCGCAAGGGGATTGAAAAATGGTGCCCCCGGGGGCACTAATAGAGAAAATACGGTATGTGCATATGTATATTGTTTTTTTTATAGGGAAAAGAAAAAGAAAACAAGACAAAAGCGCACACAGCTTAGCTTGAGCTGGAGCACAAGCGAAACTCCGCGTCATCATTAAAACAACAGTCTCGGCATCCATTTCTCTTACGATGACGTAGAGGGTGAATGGAATGCGGACCGAGAGAGAGAGAGAGAGAGAGAGAGAGATAAAGATAAAGAGAGAGCCAAAGATTATAGAGAGATAGAGAAGCAGACATGAGGACGAAAAAAAGAAGAGAGGGTGATTTGGTATGTGAAATGGCTTTCTTTGTCTCCTCTACCAATGCCCTTCCAACTCTTGTTCCTCTCTGCATCTCTCTCTCTCTCTCTCTCTCTCTCTACCCTTTTACTATTTCACTATTTCATTTTGCTCTCCAACACATTTCTCTCTCTCTCTCTCTCTCTCTCTCTCTCTCTCTCTTGTAATCTAATCCAACTCATCAGCAGGAATGTGAAGGGGGGGGGGGGGTCTCGAAAACGTTCAGCGCCGTCGGAGATTTGTTTAGGTGCTTTTGCAGATTCACGCGCGCTGCCTGGTGATCGGGTTTCCCCCTGCGGTCAGGCTAGTGGCTGGTGAGAGAGAGAGAGAGGGAGAGAGAGGGAGAAGAGAAGCAGAGAAGATTGGAAGTCGTTACCGATCACATGAGCGCAAGGGCAGAGTTCGTAGTTACTACGAGCCGAGCAGGCGGCGTCCCGTCTTTGAAGTTGGATACGTGTGGACGGTTAGGGATAATACCTATCTGGGTTAAAGGTGAAGCGAGGGGGGGGGTCGTCCAGAACAGAATATACTTTTGTGCCCGTGATACGTCTTCTTGAGGTCAAGAGAGTTGGAGAGAGAGAGAGAGCAGGGAGAAAGAGAGAGAGCTAGATAGATAGAGAAGGAGAGAGAGAGAGGGTAAGAAAAAGAGAGAGAGAGAGAGTGATAGAGAAGGAGAGAGAGAGAGAAGATAAGAAAGAGAGAGAAACAGAGATAGACAGAGAGTGTGCTAGAGGGAAAGAGAGAGAGAGAGAGAGAGAGGGAAGAGATCAGGCAGAGATAAACGTGAAGGAAGAAATTCGGATGGCAACAAGAAGTGATACAGGAATGCTAGGGTGCTGAACTTTTTTTTTCACTTTCTCAACATTCGCCACAAAACACATTCCAGAGCGAACTGGAAGAGAGAAGCAGAGACAGGAGAGAGAGAGAGAGAGAGAGAGAGAGAGAGAGAGAGAGAGCGAGACAGAGAGAGAGAGTGAGAGAAAGAGAGAGAGTGAGAGAGAGAGAGTGAGAGGACAGAGAGAGAGGGTGAGAGAAAGAGAGGTAGGGAGTGTGAGAGAGAGAGAGAGAGAGAGAGAGGAGCACGTAAAGTCGCCTGAGGGAGTTCCTTGTTTTATGAGCAACTTCAAAGGTGCCGAGAGCGAAGGAGAACTTCACGAACTGATGGTGAGTGAGAAAAAAAATGAAGTTGAACAGGCCTCTAGGAAACGAGAGAACATGTTTACCTGACCTCGAGAAAGATCGGTAGACCATATTTCATCTGTTAATTGTCTCTTCCAAGCTGGTGTTGCACGCCGGTTTTACGAATGATTAAGTAATATAAAAGAATTTTAATTCTCGCCAACATCAATATACCGAAGTCAATAGTTGTAAAAATAAAAACAATAATACTTTCAAGCCATCTAAAGATGACACAATAATTATGTTCCGGTGACAATAGAATTGCGACCTGGAAATATTAGCGCACAGTTCTGGCACTTTGCCAAGGGTTTCATTTGAATAATTTTGTGCAAGGTAATGGGTTTTTTTTATTTTTGTTTTACTGCTGTTCTAAATATAGTTTTGCTTTGTAAACGAACGGTGGTCGCAACTGCGATGCTGATGGTTTAACATTTATTAGTTGCATGCATTTGATTATTTTCCACCAATGAACTGGTATTCTAGTCTTGTTTTTACTCGTTAGCGTGGCCGACTTGTCCGCTTCTCATATGTCTTGTAAATGCTCTTTGGTTCCAGGGGTGGTTTATTAGAGCTTTTCCAGACGAGAAGATGTCCATGTTTACGTTGGCGTATTAAGAAGCATCGTGATAGGAACGTAGGAACGAAGAGAGGAATCGGATATAAAGTAGGGAAATATGAAAAAAGATGATGAAGAACTAATTCAGGTGGACATCCTGGTTTTACTGCACAAAGGGACTTCCCTTATCTAAAACAATTGCCGGTTTATTTATATTCGATTCTCCTTTATGGTCTCGTTGTGCTAATTATGCCATATTTATTAAGAAAAGAAAGGAACTAGAAACAACTGAATATCGTTCCATATTTTTTAAACTATTTTTTCTGTTATCTTACAATTGGTTTTCTTTCTTTGCTCCTTCCTCTCCGCCGTATATTCCGTGTTCACCTGTGATAACTGAGTGTTCATGACAGGAATCAGTTCTGCTTTATGTGCCTCAACAACTTCTTTCTAGCCCTCACGATTGCGCTACTCCTTCGCCGTATTCTTCTTCCTTGGCCGACGCGTGCTATGGCGACCAAGGAGATCTTCGACATCAACTGCGTTCAGGCTGAGGTAGGTTTTTTGGTTTTATTTTTTCTTCTTTTTATTCTTTTACTGTTTGGATTTCTTCTTTGTGCTTTAACATTTCGAGCATTTGACGCGTGTTTGTTTGGTTTGCTGAATATATTTGACCAATAAAGAGCTCATTCAGCTTACACTGCCCATATTTAAAAAAGAAAAAAAAACGTTAAAAAAGAAGCAATTTTCACAGAGACTTATACCACAGTGGTTTTATTTTCCTGAGAATATACAAATATCCGTCGTTTTCTTCTTCTTTGATGAACTCTTGAAGTCTGCTGCTTACATATTTAATTTGAATTTTCGAATTTCCCGCCTTTTTCGCAGGCACTGTATGCGCGCGCCAAGGCGTACTGGGAGGCGGCGCCGAGTGACAACGACGGAATGCTCGGCGGCTTCGCGCATCTCCACAAGCCGGACATTACGCAGTCACGCGCATTCGTCGCGCAGCTCTTCAAGCAGGTTTCGAGTTTTATTTTTTATTTACTTTTACAATATTCAAGTTTAAAAAAATACATTGTAATAGTATGTTTTTTTAAATCTAAATACTTTCTATTTCTATATAGAAATTTATTCTTTTTTTTTCTTCGTTCATATTCTAGTTTTTTTTTCAAACGAATTTTTACATTCAGGTGTTTTCAAACGAATTTTTACATCTATCTCTAAATTTTTGTACTGTAAAGTTTACATTGAAATTTTTTAAATGAAAAAAGAAAAGAAACAATTTATTACCTGGCTGTATATTTCTTCGCTAGGGATATCTCAAGCGATGCGAGTACGCACTGGACTGTGGTGCGGGCATCGGCCGAGTCACGAAGGATCTCCTACTGCCGGCATTTGATAAGGCGTGTTAATTCATGTTTATTCATTTCAAGAGTTCTATAAATAAATGGACTTTATTATGGAGTATTGGCGTGTTTTTTTTCTCTTTTCATTTTGTGTCAATTCCACCATTTGAGCGTTTAGAAGACCTGCTGATTCTTCCTTGTATGTAGTCGAAATGGAGTTACCAAGACGACTTGATTCGCTTCTATTATTGCTTTTAGTCGGTCACAGAGCGGATGGGTCTAAGTAATTAAAAAAATTTATCTGCTTATTTTATATTTGTTCAAACTGAATAATCCGACAAATGGGAACTAACGCTTGTTTTAGTTGCTGGTATTGCTATATTTCATAGAAAGGCACGTAAACCACCGTGTCAACATACCATAAATTCTCACATAAAAAAAGAAAAGCTATTCCCATTCAGGTTGACATGGTCGATGTTGTGGAAGATTTGGTTCTCGTCAAGTCGAAGAACTACATTGGGCCCAATCCTAAGGTATACTGTACATTTTCAATTTTTTATTGTTCTCTTGTTTTTTCCAGTTTTCACAAAACTTTTTTTTAGTCTTTCCATTTCTTATTAGCATCTCTTAGATTTATTTTTCGTTCAATAGAGACCTTCCTTTTCTTTTTTCCCATCACTTTGATGAAGCATTCTCCCTATTCCTTCTCTCTCTCTCTCTCTCTCTCTCTCTCTCTCTCTCTTTTCCTGCTCTCTTTGTCTCTCTTTCTCATTCTCTCTCTTTCTCTATCCCTGCTTTCCATCTTTATCATTTCCCTCGTTTCCTATTTGCAGGTCGGAGAACGCTTTGCATGTGGTCTTCAAGACTTTGATCCACCTGCAGGACGGTAGCGATTTTTCATGATCAATTAACCTTTAACTTATTTAAGCAATTATTTCAGAAAAAATACGCTCTGAAATCATCTGGTCAAAATAATTAAATTTTCGTCTCATAGCTGTCGATCATATTAGCCAGATAGCATTAGCATAATTAACTCTTTTAGTTTTAATTCGTCAGAATATTTGTTTTAATTTGAAAATAATAAAAAAATAATTAATAAAAGTTTCCCTTTTTCAGATACGACTTGATCTGGGTGCAGTGGGTGACTGGCCATCTCACGAATGCGGATTTTGTTGCGTTCTTCAAGCGATGCCAGGTGTTGAAAAAAGGATTGTTTTGAGAAAAGAAACAAGGTACAAAGTTTTTTTTGTTGAAAAATAATGAACTGAAAGATAAATTTAAAAATAGGTATTTGCAGGCATTATTTAATGTTAAATTTTGAATTGTTTTTGAAGTTGGGAAAAAAGATCATAACGATTATATATATATATATATATATATATATATATATATATATATATATATTGCTTAAATTAATATCAGGTGTTTCAAGTTTTACTGTAATAATTAAAATATTGTAATAAGGATTGTGCAGGAAGGCATCCGCCAGGGCGGGCTGATCTGCTGGAAGGACAACATTGCCAGCTCGAGCACGGGAGAGATCTTCGATGAGGAGGACTGCAGCTGGACGAGGACGCAGGGTTAGTCTCTCTCTCTCTCTCTCTCTCTCTCTCGTTCTCTATCTCTCTCTCTATTTATCTCTCTCTATCTCTCTCTCTGTCTGTATCCTCTCTCTCTCTCTCTCAGTATCCTCTCTGTCTCTCCTCTAACAAGTTAAATGACACCAGTGAATTGCGCTTCACTGATTCAGAGCAAGTGGAAAGTCTCTTCGAAGAGTCCGGCCTTGCCATCGTGCGGCAAGAAGTGCAGAAGGGCTTCCCCAAGGGCATGTTTAAGGTGAGCTTAATTTATTTTCATTATTATGATTTTTGATTATATATATATATATATATATATTTGTTTTGTTGTTTATGACAATAAGATAAAATTTTCTAAAAAAAAATAATCGAAATTAACCAAGTAAAATTAACTAACCCACACTAGTCAAACCGGTAATTTCCTTCACGATAAACGAAAAGCTCTTAATTTTCAGGTTATCATGTACTGCCTACGACTAAAGAAGACAGAAGAATAGAAGGGTGGGGTGAAACTAGCAGATTGTTATCGTTGTCATTTCTTTCTTATGTTATGATTTTTTTTATTCATTGTTCATATGTAACTGTCGAGGCTTTTCTTCTATTCCTTTAATTACGGGCCAAGCATGTTGTATTACTGATTGTTTACGTTTATAATGTTGCTTCACTGGTTTAAAAAAAGTAACCGATACTGTTAATGCAATGTCAACTAGGAAACGAATGACTCGGTTGTTCATGTAGTTTTCATTCACTTAACATTCTAATTAATCATAACTAATTATTGTTTTTTTTGTTTTCTTGCTGATAAAGAATTCATTGAAGTTTGGCATAGCAGGTTTGAGACGAATGAAGAATGAATGAGGAATTCCTACTCGTGAGGATTTTAAAAATAATGCTTTAATTTCGTAAATGAGTTGTAAGTGAAAGGATTTTCTAAAGTGGAGAGGGAACAATCGAATATTAAAGAAGAGAGCTTTAGTGCTCATGGCAGTTTTGTGACCCAATCTATGACCCGATGATGCCAACATTGAAAGTGTTCGAAATTTGTTCTTCCTGCGTATTCGTTAATTCAATGCGTTCCCACACTTTCGAAACTGCTCAATCAAGGAGATTACTGCGTGCTCGCGTTTGCCATTGAATGTTTTTGGATTACTTTCCATTCCGTTGCTTGATTGTAAGATCTGCAATGCTTGCAGTAGATGTAGATGTTCCGTCGTTTTTCGTGCCCCAAGCGTTTTTGGCGAGTTCTCTTATGGACGCTCCTCTTTCCACTTTCTCGTGAAAGAAGTTCAATACTGCTTACTTACTACTGTTTTCACGGAGCCTAGAACTAAGGTAACTGATATTATTTCGCCCGCGTACTGCGAAGCTGCAATACCTAAGAAACTTGAAATACTTTCGCCTCTCCCAACTAGGATTTCACCTCGAGAAAGTTTTATAAAAACTTTCAAAACCACCCGATTTTGGCATATTTTATTGCAAAAGAGGCTATGTCATTCCTATTTTTGTTATTGGACCTTTCTGAAACTTTCTGAGTCTAGATGCTAGGTAAATACCGGCCGGTACTAAAAAAGCTTTTCAGTATTTCCTCGCGAGATGATTACGGCTCTTCGCAAGAAACTCGGCGGCGGTAACTCAGAAGGAGGCGCTTCCGCCGTATCCTCTGCCGGCGTCTACGCCTGCCGACCTCTCGATGCCGCGCTACAGAAGAAATACGCAAGAGGAGTGCAGTACAACAGTCAGTTTTTGGCTTTTTAAACCATACGTTTTGTACTGTATATGTAACGAACGATACAATTAATGCTCAACCATAACTATATATTATATTTAACAAACGATACAATTAATGTCCACGATGACTTAAATTTAGGTTTAACAAACGCGATACAATTAATCATTTGAGTACAAAATGAACTGCGCCATTTCTCAGCTTCAATTTTACAACTTTACAACAGGTAACGGGGGGAGAAATGGGATGGGAGAAATTCACATTTTGTTTGTTTTGTTTTATTTATCCAGTTTAATCCGATACAGTGAATCTCGTTTCTGGTGCTTCACAAATATTGGCAAACAATTGAAAATGTGAGTTATGATTTTTTTCTTCTTCTTCAATTTCTAAAGAATGTTGCCGGAGATCTCAAGTTAGAAATAACATAATATCACTTTGTCATATGTCCGCTTGTGCTTCTGCGGAATAATTAATGCTTTATTTACATTTTCATGACTGCTAGCGAATTGCTGCTGAATAACTGAATTGTTGGGAAATAGACACTTGCGAGCAAGTCCGTTATCACCAGTTGTGACCGAGATTTATTAAAATGCTAACGAATTGTTAGCAAATTCTTTAAGTAGTAGAACTTCTTAATTTTAGTGCGCATTGTATTTCTAGTAATTTTAGTGCGTATCGTAATCCGCGGTGACCGCAACACGGGCAAGTCTTGTCTGCTTCGCCGGCTGCAGGGTCTCCCGTTCAGTGAAGAGTACGTCGCGACCGAGGAGATTCAGGTACTGTTTTTTTGCATCCTTCCAAATCTTATCAAAGAAGCAGCGGAAAAAAACCTATAAAAAGATTTATTTTTATGTTTATTTATTTGCTATTTTAAAAACATAATTTGGTTTTTTGTTTGTTTTAAAGTCAGCGTTATATGTACTTTTAATTGTGCAGAAAAAAATCTAAATTGTTCGAGAAAGCGACTTTGATAGATTGTTTGATTTGTTCTGCTTGCTTGCTTAGGTTGCGCACGTCCACTGGAACTATAAGGCGACCGACGACGTCGTCAAGGTCGACGTGTGGGATGTCGTCGATCAGAGCAGGAAGAGACGAGTGAGGTGAGAAGGGGGGAAGAGATTATGGATAAGCATTGATAGGGGTTCCACCCTCCCCCCCCCCCCCCTCCCCCGCCCTTCTACTATCGAGAACATACCATTTTTTGTTTGTTAAAGCTATACAATATCCGTAATCTCATCAGGAAATAAAGCGTTGCCGCATGGTCTTCCAGAACAGTTGGGGGAAAGGCGAATAATGGGGTCGAAAAACATAATGGAGTAGTTTAAAAGAACCACTTTTACTTTTTATCTCTTTTTCTGAAAAAAAATTGCTGAATTTATGTAAGAAGACATCTCTTCAAAACGGAGTATTATCTGCAATACACCATCGTATTATATTTATTTATTTTAAGGGCCTATACATTATCATGTTTTAAAGCCTAAATAAAAAAATCTATGAGCAATAATAAAGTGACAAAATTTTGCAGCATTTTGACCCGGTAGTTTCCGTGCGTTTCTTTGAAATAGAGCGATACCCGCAACTTGTTTCGATGTTATGAAGCGAACGCAGTGTGGGTGGCTAAAAGGAACCAATTTTTTTTCTCTCGTCTGTTATATAAAGTAACCGAATTTGTGTAGAAAAAAATATCTTCAAAACAGAGTGGGTAATTCTGGAGCCATCAAAAACAGGGTGGGATTCTTGAATCCGACAATCTTTTAATGCAGGACGGATCGTCTGAAGCTCGTGAACTCTGCGGGGGTCGAGGCGAGCCCGGCCGATGACTACGAAGACCCAGCATGCGACGCGCGCTTCGTCGACGTTTATAAGGTATACGGTAGCTTTTTTTTATTATTTTCTTCTTTTTCGACTACTGTAGCTGTAGCAGTTTAGCGAATTTTTCTGCGTCTAAATATGCGCAAGAAGGAAGTTGTAACTTGGGCATTGAGGAAGCGCTGAATATGCTTGACCCTTGCTTTGTTTACTCTTATGTAGATCATTCCGTTCAAGAGACCAAACGAAGACATTTAAATCGAATGCATTCAAGCGACAGTGCTTCTAATTTGGAAAAATCTAGCGGAATATTTTTTAAAGCTTATATTTAGTCGCCTGGATGTTAGTGAAATAGGTTTCTTTTGTTTCCTTTTTTTTAAATATTTATCAGCAATATTGAATCTGGCTTTCAAAATAACGAAGTTAATTGATTGTTATTGCCACATCATGTTTGTGTAACATTTATTGTTAATTGAAGACAAAATTTGTCTAATATTTATTATTAGTTAAAAAATTTGTAATTAAAGAATTTATTGCTCAGGGCGCGCATGGTGTCATTTTGATGTTCGACCTGACGAAGGCGTGGACGTGGGAATACGTTCAGAAGCAAATCGAAGCTGTTCCTTCTCATTTACCGGTAAGTGACGGGTCGCATTAAAGGGTCTGGACAGTTCTTTTCTTCAATTCTTATTATGTTTATACTCTTTTCTTTTTAATTGAAGTTAATGTCTAATAGGCAATAAAAGCTCGAGTTAGGTGCAGTATTGTACACTGTACATTTCAAGGTAGCTATGCTGACAAAGACTTTTTTTTTCGGAAAAAAATTGAATGCCTTATTTGCTTCAAATGTTTTATTTATAAACTTTTATTTTTGTTCTCCTTTTTATTATCGATTAAAATTGAAGGTGCTAATCGTGGCGAACCGCCGTGACATGGGACATCACCGGGTCGTCAGCGATGACCAGATCAGCCAGTTCACAGAGACCTTCAACAGGTACAGACTTCCAAATAAATTGAAATTTGAAAAAAAAATGTTGTTCCTTCTCAATTTTGAGCTGCACGCTTGTATGATTTTATCGATTTTTGAATTATCTTTTTTCCATTCGTTAGGGAAAAAAGATATTTCAAAAATCGATAAAATCATTCTATTCTCAATGGATTGGGAACAAGACGCACGCTCTTTGTATTTTTCATTTATCGCGATATTTGCGATATTTTTTATATATTTTATTAAAAGTTTTGTTGATGTTTCGAAAGTTGTATATGAATGCATATTGTTTGAATTTGTTTGCTGTTCATTAATTGACATATAGTGAATTATCGATGAACATGACCAATGTTATGAATTGCCTGTTTCGAAAAGGGTTCCAATCATTCACGACCTTATCAAAACTATTTCTCTTGAACTATTTCAATATTACACTATTTCGTCGCCCTATGGTCTCTCTATGCCCCTCTCTTTCTCTCGCTCTCTCTCTCTCTCTCCCTCGCTTTCTCTTCTCCCTTTCTGTCTCTCTCTCTCTCCCTCTCTCTCTCTCTTCTCCCTTTCTGTCTCTCTCTCCCTCTCTCTCTCTCTCGTCTCTCTTTCTGTCTCTCTCTCTCTCTCCATCTCTCTCTCTCTCGCTCTCTTTCTCGTTTTCTCTCTCGTCTCGGGCACGCTCATCTTCTTTGGTATTGCTTACCACTGTCTTATCAGCTCCTTTTTCGACCCCTTCTGCCACATGATTTTGATAAGAGTCCTGCAGACTCAACAATATGGAGGGAGTACTAGGGCGCTCTTTCCCAATACAGACCTGGCGTTTACTGAAGAGATTTAATGATTGACAGAGAAGCGGTATTTGGCGAAATTTTGCTTGTTGCTGACTACTTTTGATGAATAGCCTTGAAAGCTTCCGTTCTAGCGAAGGAAAAAGTGGAAGAGAGCAAAGTAGATAGTGAGACTCATTGAGTGGAAAGGAGAAAATAAAAAGATAGGATAGCGTTTAGGAAATAGAGCGCGAATAACTAGAATGTTTGAAGTTAAAGAGTATAGATTATTTGTTGACTTGGGTGGTAGAAAACAAGGGGCGCATCACCTTTACCTGTCTGAGTCTGTAGAACACACTAGTTGTTGTTCTCCTCTCCCTGTTTGCCTGGCGCGCTTGGCAGAGCGAACACGTTCTTGCGTTCTGCCATCTGTGTGTGTATATGTTGTGCTCTCTCTTGCTCTCTTGTGCTCCCTCCAAAACTGAGTTGCATTCTCGCTTGCTGCGACCCCCCCCCCCCCCCTCCTCTCCTTACCCCCACTGCATGCTATTTCTCCACTTTACCAACTGCGCGCTGCCAAAATTGAGTCCTCTCATATAGAGTGTGCACGATTGGGTGGAGAATATGTCAATTCCGTGCGATGATACTCAAGTCGACAGAACTCCTTGGCAATTAGACCGATCATGGTCAAAGTTACCGCGTTCTACTCGTGAAGAACTGTCGTGATCAAGTCGATTTTCGTGCGTTGATAGCTCACAAGTTGCCATCACCTGTTCTAGAAATGCCGCTACTTCGGGCGGACATACCGGCTGGAGCCCCGGTGCATCCGATTGGCATGCCTCACATGGAGATGTACGCCAGGCTCTCACGCGGCCTCGGACACTACGAACCGTACGTGCCTGCAGTGGCAAGACACCTCTCCGCAGTCTTCTTCCTCACGCTCGCCCTTCAACATGCAAGAGATTGATTGACATTTTATATCTTTTTGTTAAAGTTCGCCTTCGTAGTTTATTGCATATCGCTAGTAAGTGGTTTGATGGCGTTATAGTCTTTTTTTCAGTATCAAGAAGGAAACAACCTCATGGCGAGCGTCGAGGAAGTAAATAAGGTCGGTACGTTGTTTTACTATGAGCTAATCGAGTTGAGCTTATGCCAACGATCCGTAATTCAAATTGCAGCATTCAGTGTTCATCCCAGCACGATGCCTATACGCATTCACGATCATTATGGCGCTGACTTATTACTACCTCGTCACATTTGGGCGCACTACGGTATGTTTTGACTCGTATTTAGTGCAGAGTGTTCTTTCAAGCATAGTGCGGATATTGTTTATGTATCAGTATCGCCTGTCTCCGTGGATCGTCTCCGCAAAGGGCGCGGGGGTTAAATCTGCCCGTAAGGTCCATCGACTGATTACCGCAATTGCGCTTTCATCGGGCGTTGCTGTTCTGCTCACGGCATTATGCCTTGAACTTGTTTTTGACCTGGCCCGTAGACAGAAAATGTCAGAGCCGTTGCAAGAGCTGAGCCCATCGGCTTCTTTCTCCCTAACGATTTTAAAGGTGAGATGGATAAGTTTCAGACTAAATATTTCGAGAAGCATATAAGCTGAGTACCGGTTGTTCCTTTACTTATCCGATTTTATGTCACCTAGATCGACAAAGCAGCTGCGGTAATTTTCATCTGCTTTGTGCTTTTCCGCTATGCAACCGAGCCTGTTGGCTGGAAGAATAAGAGCAAGTCGCATGAGAGCACGAAAGGCTCAGAGCGCCCTACCGCCCGTCCACTTGACGGTCAAGGCTTTCCAATCCCACTGAACGAGCCCGAGGAATGTGACATCTGTGCAGCACAAGCCGCGAATCGTCAGCTAAAGTAAGGCACCGTCTGGATTACATTCCATTCTGTTTAAAAAGTTTAACCAATTTACAGATGTGGCCACGTTCTATGCTGCTGTTGCATTGAGAAAATAGCGCCTGCTCATGAAATTGATTTAATGCAGTGCCCCTTTTGCAGGAAGGTATTCTAGAAGTTTACTGATCTATTGGAATTCGAACGACTTGTAATTGATTCATTTCATATATGTTTATTTTTGTTCTTCTTCTTAAAATTTAGTTCGCCGAAGGTGTTCGCCGTCTCGAGATGAAGGCTGGAGCTGTGACCAGTGCAGGAGATTGCGAGCATACAACTCAGCCAAAGACAACTCAAGAGGACACCGTCGATTCAACACCTCCGCATACGAGAGATATCATGAGAGCCGAGCTAGGTCATCTAGCAGCTGCGGCAGGGGTTGAAGGACAAGAAATGGTGTAACAAAGATACTGTACATATATGTATGTAGTGTGATAAAGAATGTTAACCATATTGTGCGTGATTACTATGACTATCATTTCTGTCTCCATTGAAGAAATTTAAAATTCGTTTTAGAAATTAATTACACTGCGTACGAAAGCACCGTGTCAAATGTATCGATTATCCAAGAATGATGAGCTCGATATGTTTATCGGACAGAAAATGAGATGGAATACTATGCTATTACCTATTGTAAATCCAGTAGTGTCTGATTGGAAAGGGAATTTTGTATTCTCTAAATTTCTTATTATTTTATTAACTATATATATATATATATATATATATATATATATATAACATGTGACAAAAAGGATGCATGATATTTAAAAAAAAGATCAAATGTCTTTTAAATACTTGTATTGTAGATCGCATCCGTCACCTGCTGGATATGCGCGTGTCCGATGGACAGCATCCTCTATGCGAAATGCATTCGGCCTCCGCTACGTCCATCTCTTCTTCAACGTGCCCTTCCTCTGCCTCCAGAGAGAGACCCTCGAGCGACAGCTGGAGACCAACAAGGTTTATACTTTATATTTTATATTTGTATTTAATTTTTTTTCTTTATATTAAATTATACTTATGCTAACTTTCTTGCAACAAGTCTAGAAATTATCTGTTATAGTTCTTTTTTAATTGAAAAAAATGTGGTTAACCGATGAAATATTTAATGGTAATTAATTATCACTTTTTTGTCTTAAATATTGAAAAAGATGTTGTCAGACAAACATGATTCCACCAATGAAGGAATACATGTCCAGGTCGAGATTGCTGGATCGTATGCTGAACTGGATTGCTACTCCGAATCTCCAGAAGCTAACTACGAAGTGTAAGTCTTAATCTTACTTTTGTTTTTTTGTGTTTAAACATGAGCAGAACGCAGTCGGTCATTACCCTTGTACACAATTTATCACGATATGTACATATTAGGTAATATGTTCAGAAAACTGCTTGTGGGGGGCATAAAAAATACCAGAAAAAAAAATTAATAAGTACTTAAGAATCATTTTCTCTCTCTCTCTCTATAAACAGAGGACCGTATACTTTATACTTTATATGTCGTTTCAGCTTCATCGAAGCCGTAACCGCGACGCGTCGCGCGGCCGCAGAACGCGTGGCACCGCGTTCAGAAGCAGCGCGTCCTGCCGCCTCTCCCACTTCTGCCGTACCGGCCACGGCAGCAGGCGCGCCACCTCCGCGCTCGCCTCGGCCACCCATGGGAGGAGGACAACTACCACCCGGGGTTCGGCTACCAGGAGTGAACGCACCCTCCGCCTCGACTCCCGGAGGAGCCACCAGTGGAAGCGGAGCACACTCGCCGAGTTAGAAGAGAGCTTTTCAAATTCAATGTGTATTTATTTTATTTTAATTTTTATTCTCAATATTCATTATTTTTATTCTAAGTTTTTATCATTTAAAAATTATTTCTTCTTCCTAAAAGGAAGGGACTATACAGTGATGTTCCTCCAAAATGGCCGAAATGTTCCAATCAGCGGGCATTAAATATCTTATCGCAGACACCTTGGTCCATATTGATTCTGTGTTCGTTGAAAAGGAAATTAAATTCCACATACAGCACAAATATAACTTCATTCCAATTATGAGTTGGAAAGGAGTAAAATGACTTTGAAGTTTTAGTATGGCGCCATGCTCTAATCTTTGAGCTTTGTTTTACCCCTCTAAATATGGTCACCGTACCGTCAATCATAGTGTGCTGGATGTGGCAAAAACAAGAGGATTCTAAATATATAAAGATCTTTTCATATAGTTTACTTTCCAACGAGCTACGACTTGCGTGCCATTTGGAATATTGCGCGCGCAGCGTTCCAAATCGGCCATTTTGGCGGTACATCACTGTAGCAACGTAAAGAAATTAAGCGTATAGGTAGGTATTGATTGGAAAAATGAGTTTGATGTTTTTGTAGTTTTTTTCATTACTATTTAAGCGAAAAAAAATTAAAAGTAAAAGGATGATTTTTTTTCCCAGATGCAAGTAGCGTGTCATCGGGAGGCGGCGGAGGGGGAAGCAGCAGCGGAGGAGGGGGCGGAACCAGCGGAGGGGGCAGGAGAAGCTCATTCGAGATTGTCAACGGGGTCGAGGCGGAGGAGGACGACATTGAGAATTTTATAGGTTGGTCATTTCCTTGTTTATCTTTCTGTCAGGTTTTATATCTAGATTAAGGTGAGTTTTTTTTCCTCAATGAACGTCCTGTGTTGGTTTTACGCGTTAATTTAAAGGGAATAGTAGTATAAAGAAGAAATGTTTTTTTTATTTAGAGTTGAAAAAGAGCGCTGAAATATTTTCTGGATATAAAAACATAAACAAAATTATACTCTAGATACGGAAGAGAAGCGAAAGCGACCACAGCGTCTTCCCGTCAGGAAAAGGACGGAGACGGCGAGTGACGTGTAGGTTTTGTAATTTCTAGTTTTATTTATATTTTTTTAACAGTCGAATTGATAATTTCTTACGTCAATATTTAAAATGTTGATATCATAGTATTTTTTAGTTAATTTTAAATCAAAATATTCATTAGATTAGTTAATGTCATTGTATTCTTGATATATTTATTAGTTTCAACATTCTCATTAAAAAATATATACAGTAGAGGTAACACAGTTTATGCGTATATATTAGGTCCAGTTCTGTCTTTATCTTCATCATCAGTAATTTTCGCATATTTTGAAATTGAAAATACTCGACGAAATCATTAAAATTGAACATTTGGAAACTTGCGAACGCTCTGGATCAGTGGCCAGGAATAGCTGAAGAATGTAAACAGAGGCATGGACTGAAATCCACCGGTCACCTGTAATTGTCATTTTAAAACAATATCTTTATGTTTCAATTAAGTTCAACCATGATATCTCGTAGTTAAAAATGAAAATTGTTTGCTAAGAATAATTTTTTTTAATGTTAATATCACGTTTTTACACGTCATTCAATTTAATTTTTTAAAATCAAATTAATCACTGTAATTTTGTGTTGATCAGTAATTCAAATCTTTGACTACTTATTTTAATCAGTAATTGAAATATTTTTGCAGAGAAGCCGCGGGCCCGGGTAACTCGATGGTACGCACCTTTGAAGAGGATTTTGAAAGCGATGAGGATATGGCTGCCAAGGTTCTTTTTTTATTTTAAAGAAATTTTTAATTATAATTTTTAATGTTTTATTTCAAGTTTTTTTTTATAATCAAAAATATAAAGTTTATATGTACATACTCTTGTAATTACTGTCTTTTAAACGAACAAATTCTACAAGGTGTCTCTTCCTTTCTTTCGGCCTTTATCCCTCGCTATTCCTCTTTCTTTCTTTCTCTCTCTCTCTCTCTCTCTCTTTCTCTCTCACTCTGACCCCCTATATATTACTCGTCCTTTATCTTTCACCCTATCGCTCTCTCTCTCTCACCCTGTATCTCTGTCTTACCAAGTTAACGCAGTCATATTGACCTACTCTCCAATATCTCATTCCAGGTGGTTCAAGCGGTCGAAGCGGACCGTCGTCGTCATCAAGAAGTTACGAAGAAAGCGGAGCCCGTCACTCCTCTTGGTTAGCGTTTCTTCGTTTCAGTCTGCCTCTCATGCATTTTATTTTTTTACATTTCTTAAAGATTAAAATTTTTCTCTCTTGCATATATTCCGAAATTATAATATTTAATTGTATAAAATATTATTTAAATTTTTTAACATTAAATCGTTCTTGGGTAATAATTTTTCTCTAAAACAAATTTTTAAATTATAATATTAAAATCAAAAAGGGAAATAAATAGATATTATTTCATATTTATAACAATGCTTCTTTTCCCCAGCTTATCGCGTTCGAATCGGAAGTGACGAGGGCGCCTCCTCTGACTACCTGACGCCAGAGAAGGAGGAAGCGGACTCGGCCGACTTCTCGACCCCAGACTTGAGCAGATTATCGATTCAGGTGTTACATACATTCGTTTTTTGCTGTAAACAGTGTACTTTTATTACCCAATGCGAGTTCGAAACACCACTGGTTTAGATTCAGTAGTTTAGATATAACTAATTAAATTCATAGAACCACCTGAGCCCGTTTGCTCTGCCGTAGCCATACATTTACTGACAACATTTCTAGTTTCCCTTAAGATTTGTTTTTTTTTTAATAGTTTTTGCAATTATTGCCGTATATCTGTTCGTGTATGAGGGGTCCGTTTTTGACAACAAAGAAACTTGGACATATCTTCTTTTCACCTACAGGCAGATGACGAGGAGACGGAGACCTTCAGCGACTCTAACAATAAGATTGCCGAATCCAAGACTCCCTCGCCCCTCCCTGTGCCTTCTGCAGCTATCTCATGGTCTCCAGCCGACTTGGATGATTGGCTGGGAGAGCCAGAGGAGAACGCAACGATGAAACAGGTTTCTTTTTTTGAATGACATATTTTGATCTATTTCTTTATTTAATATTTTTCACTTATTTATTTATTCTACAGCTTTAATTTTGTTTCGCCTTTTTATTTAACTTTATTATTATTTAAAGGCAATTTACTATTCAAAGCCTTATTCATTAATCATCCTCATAGCGTTCACGGAATGTTCTCTCATTCAGCAGATTGCAACAAAGTTAGAAGAGGAGTCATCGGATGAGGAGATTGGAATAAAGCTACCAGCGAGGAGAGATTCGGATGAAGAGGAAGATGATGAACGAACGGTGTCCATTTCCCTTCGGCAGGCAGCGCCGGTGTCGATTGTAAAGGTGAGAACTTGTGCTATTTCAAAAGGTCAGCCTATTAAGAAAAAAATTAATTATTTAATTACATAACTAAAAATATTGTTAAAAAAAAATTTTTTTTAGACACCTTTCGATCTTTAGTTAAGATTTACTTCTGCTCTATGATTCTTTAACTTAAACATGACATATTTTAGTTAGAAAATTGAGTACCAAATATAATCGAATATATAGAATATAAATGACCCTTTCGGGCAGTTTAAAAGTTTTTAAATAGAGATAGTTTAGCTGGAAAGGTTTATTTTATATTTTTAAGGGATAAATAAAATATTAGTTACTCTTTTAGACCAAGGAGATCAAGAAGACACTGCAGCCTTCTCTTGAGACGGAGAAGAAGAAAAAGAAGAAAGTGAACAAGGAGAAAGGAGAGGGAGGAGACGCAGAGAAGCAGACGGTTCAGTTGAGAAAGAAGAAGAAGACGGAAAAGCCAAAGAAGAGTGCCTTGGACGCCTTTTTGGACGGAGACATCCAGCCAGATTCGTATGACCCCCTTTAATCATTCTATTATTATTATTTCGAAGTTGGCGGTTGTCTATAAAATGTCATTTAATTCTAGAATTTTATATGCCCCTAAATCTCAAATAACAAGAGCATAGCGGTTATGGGATTATTGAGGAGGATGAGAACAAATTGTATATTTATGTGATCTTTATTTTTAACTGCCTAACATGCCGAGAACCGTCTAATTAACTGCTGATGAACAAGCATTGAAAGATTTAATTTGAACATTTTGCTAAATTATTGCCATTGTCAATTGTAGATATATCTCTCCTTTAAAGAATAAACATTTTGTATTTCACATTGCCCGTAATTATCTTCACTGGTCTCTCGATCCACTGTCGGAAATACGTTGAATTTTATGTGAATAGCGAGTGCTCTTTTTTTTCTTTTTGAAGATGGTTTTAATTCTTGGAATATTTACTTTTTGATATTTTTTTTCCACATTTTTTTTACAATTGTTTGTTCTCCATTTCAGAGCATCCTGAGCGGGAAGAATGACGGAAGTGTGGAAGTCGCAGGGACGGAAGTTCTGCGAGCTGTGCAAGGTCGGTTGTTTTGATTTGTATTCTTCTTTTTTGAATGTGATCTTTTGTCTCTTTTTCTTTCTCTCTCTCTCTCTTAAATTCTCTTTCCACTCTTTGTCTCTCTTTCTCTCCTCGAATTTGTGCTTTCTGCTCTTCATACACGTGGTTTCAATTCTTCCATTCCTCATTTTGTTTCTCTGTAACCCGCTTTCATGTTATCTGATCAGTCCGTAATCTTATCAAAAGAGTATCTTGCCTAGCATTAACCTTTCCTTTTCTTCTCCAGTGCTGGTTCGGAGACAACCGCGCCTCGCTCCAGCACCACGAAAGTGGCCAACGTCACAAGGCTGCCGTGGCTGCAAAGCTCAGGGATCTCGGCAAGTCGAATCAGAAGAAGAAGGATGAGGTGGATTTACATTATATTAATTACCTTTTTTATTTTAATTTTGTATCGCGTTTAAAGTATGTTTTAATCGCAGCAATGATGACAAGTGAAATATTAGATAATAAATAAATAAATCTACAGCTGTTTGTAAGGGATAAATTAATTATGATAAGATATATAAAAAATAAATTTAAATATTGGTGGTTGAACAAAAAAGAATGGGATATATTGAAGGCAGCTTCGCTGGCGGCGACGCTGGCCGCAATGGAGCACGGCGCGCTTGCATCGATGAAGAAGAACGACGAGGGAGTCGCACATGGACCGGCCCTGCCAGGTTAGGGCCGTTTTTTTCGGATTTTTTTATTTTTATTTTTATTTTGTTTATTTTTGAGTTGTTTACTTGCTACTAGTTTGTTTGTTCGTATTTGCTATTTTTAACAATATCGTCTCTCATATTCTCCTTCCATTCAAGTGTACCCATTTTGTATTTTATAAAATCACCTGTTTAAAAACTGTTAAAAAAAACCAAATTATTCCTAGAAGTAATTGAAGGAATAAAACAGTGTATGTACGAAATGTAGGGGACAATGATAAATATTTGTTTATTAAAAAAAACTTTTCCTTGTAAATCTGTCTCTGTTGCACTCGTTATCCTTTTCTTTTGGTTTCAGAAAGAGGACTCGCCGTTGGCCCGCGTGCACCTGTCGGCGGGAGCAAGTATCTCGATCCACGGCAGTTTGCTTCGGCACAGGTTAGAGTGAGAGAGGGAGAGAGAGCGAGAAGGGGAGAGAGAGAGAGGAAAGAACGAGAGAGGATAGAGCGAGAGAGAGAGAGAGAGAGAGAGCGCGCGAGCGAGCGAGAGAGGGATAACTATGTGAGAGCACTGATAATTAAGAGTGCGGGATAGGGAGTGAGATGGGAGTTAGGGATAGAGATTGAGTTAATGGAGGAGAGGGATTGGAGAGAGAGAGAGGAATAGGAGATAGGGAGTGAGGTAGTTAGGCGAGAAAGATATAGGCAGATAGAGAGACCCTCCGCTTGTTCACTTCGATAGAGTCGTCAATGACTAGTTAAATTCTGGAATTATATTTGTGTTTCCCAGGCGATGGCTTCCGAAATGAGCCGACGAAAACAGGAAGAAGAGGAGAAGAAGAAGAATGCGGTTAGGTTTTTTTTTAGATTTAAATATTTTATTTCTACTTTTAATATTTTATGTAATGATACTTTTGTTTATTATACCTTTGAACGACTTTGCTTTGAAATGTTTCTTCGTTTTTTTTTCCTCTATTCACATGTTAGAACCTTAAAAGAGAACAAAGCGTTTCTATCACTCTAACATGCGAATATAACGCATAGTCGCTGCCGAAAACGTCGTATATGTTTTATAATTTTTTTCTCTTACAACTAATTTAAATTTTTTTTATGTTTTATATTTATTCGTTGAAATTAAACTTATAGAAATAATATTTTAGCCCGCGAAAAAGTCATCGCTGTGGAGAGACGACGAAGCGAGTTCATGTTTGCCGATTCCCAAGGTTTGTCTTTTGATGGATGCTAAAATAAAGTAATTGATTGTGAGAGATTTGTTTTATTTCCTTATGTTTTATTTATTTATTTATTATTATTTAACCTTGTTAGACATTTTGACTTTATGCTTTTTGTTTAGATTTGTCACAAATGAGAAAATTTTAAATTTGAGTTGGATCCAACCGAGCGACTGTGGGTGGAGACGGATGCTGAGGACGGCACGAAATACTACTATCACATGTATTCTGGAGGCAAGCGGCTCAATTCTTTTGTTTCTTTTAATAATTCTGGTAATATCTATCCATGAGTTTGATTGTAATTTTTTTTTGTAAAGAACATTATCACCATTTTTGTAAAAAAAAATTAATTAATATTGATAAAACGGATTTGATATTTGATTTGTAATTAGTTTTTTTATTTATTAAATTTTTGATTTTGCAAGAGGTATTTTTAGTATTGTTAAAAATTTATTGATGGTTAGTTTGTTTTAAAAAGTATGCTTTTTTCTTTTCAGCAACTGCCTGGGAGGCGCCTGGACCATTCTTTACACAGAAAGAGTACGAGAAACACTTGGCGCAACTGGAGCAAGCAGCGCTTCAAAGGCACCAACAGGTTGGAGTATCAGTTTCTATTTATCTATTTATTTTTTAAATACCAAGCACTACATATTGTAATACATATTTATTTAATTAAATTAGCGTCATATTCAAAAAAAGTTCACCTGCAGCAATCGATTAGTATTATTTGTTCAGTTATTCTTTTTTTTTGTTCAGTTATATCGTTACAGTTCTTTTGAGCAGTTTTTCAGTGTTCATAAAATGGATATAATTTTTTTTATATATTTTAGCATTATTAAACATAAAAAGAAGCAGACTTATGGTTAAGGGAATCCCGTCGGATCCGTCACGGACGACCATTCCGACTGAGCACGGAGAGATCGCCGTAGCCCCGCCAGTTCTAGGTTGCTGATCTCCTTATAAACCAGTTTATTTGTTTCTACTTTCAAATTACGTTTCGATTCATGAAATCGGTTTATGTATTTTTTTTATCCAGTAAAGATAAAGTTGTCAAAAATTTCTTATGATCGAATATATTTTCCGCAAAAAACCCCATTATAAATTTAACCTTTTTAATTTTAGTTGCCAAGAGAAAAGAGCGCCGAGCGGCTGAGGAGATTGAAGAGACGGTGAAGAGAGCACGGATTGAGGGAGAAGAGGAGGAGGAGGGAGGTCCCGACGAGAAGAAGGCTACCGTAATCATCCCTGAAGTACAGCCAGGAGTGCAACACTTTCCGTCTGGTACAGTTCTCTCTCTCTCTCTCTCTCTCTCTCTCTCTCTCTTTCTTTCTCTCTCACTTACTTTATTCAGCGATCTGTCAGTCTCCCGTCATTCCACCTCTCTCTCTCTCTCTCTCTCTCTCTCTCTCTCTCTCTCTCTTTCTCTCACTCTCTCTCACTCTCTTTCTCTTTTTCTCTCTTTCTTTTATTATTCATCTGTTGTACTAAACGTTAATCCGTTTACTGCTCATACACTTCATTGAAAGAGCATATAACTTCAGGTTTGACTTATACGCCGATGCCAGAGAGAACTGGACCATCCATCTTCTTCGGCGGTAAGCATGGACATATTATTTTATTGTTAATTTTTTTAAACAATCGTCGTCTTTGTTTTGTGTGTTATCTTTTGACTCTGTTACTCGTTCTCTTTCTTATTCCGTAGCCACTCCTTCACTGTCTCTTCAACACTATATTTCTCTCATTCTCTCTCTCTCTCTGCCTCTCTCATCAACTGCCTATTTCTATCCTTTCTATAGCTCTCATTCTCTCTCTCTCTCTCTCTCTCTCTCTCTCCCTGGCGCTCTCTAACTCCATTCTTATTTATTTCGCTCTCATTTACTTTTGACAGACTATTTGTAGATGACAAGAAGAAGAAGAAGAGGAAAGGCGATGCAGACATTCCTCTCCCTGAGAGTACGTCCAAAATAACTAAATTATGATTACAAATATTTGGACAGTTTGGATTAATGTTTTTTATTGATGACAAATTTTATATTTTTAATTTGATATCGTTATTATTTTGACTGAATTTTTTTTCTTAGTAACAATTAGTTTCCTTTTGTGAATTAATATTTTAATTTCTTTTAATTTTTAATGTCTACCTCTTTCAGCAATACCGCTGCCGCCCGAAGTTCCCACAGCCACTGCTTCCACCTCCTTCTCCACTTCCTCCGGCAAAGGATACCAAACAGGTTTTTTGATTGATTTTTAATTGTTTTTCTCAATGTATTTTTTTTTACTGTTTTGATATCTGAATAATAAAAAATATCACTCGCACAAAAATTCAAATAAAAAAACTCTTTTCCTCCAGGTCCAGCAGTCGAGACAAAGACTGAAGCAGATAAAGCAGCTGGCGAAATGGAGGAAGATCCAGTAGAAAGCGAAGTCAAGGAAGAAGCAGCGGACGAAGAGAAGGTACTTGCAATTAGTATTTCTTTTGTTTTCTCGGGTACTATATAATCATCCAAAATTTCTCTGGTCTTTCTGTAAATTTTCCTCATTTGTTGTTCAATAAGCAGTAGATAAACAACATCACTTTCCCTTAATCTCTCTATTACATATTGGTTCGAAGCGTCAGGAAACCACCGGGTCTACCATGTGTTGTGTAATGTTTTGCGGCAGACTCTTTTTAACCAAAATCGTTTTTCGCCTTTTTTAAAATATTTTATTATTATTATATAAAAATTGGTTATTACTAATGAAAATAATTACAATCATTTTTCCAGCCGCAAGACGTCGCTGACTTGCTAGAGAAAGCTTCTAAACCAACGCCATTCGGTGCATGGAAAAAAGTGGTCAAGCAAGCGGGGTCTGTTTTATTCATTTTCACTTTACTTTTATTACTATTTGAGTTTTGTACATTAATTTATTTTTTTTTAGGTGAACCTCCAAAATACCATTTTACTCTAGAAAAAGTAATATTGTTTCTCTGAAAATATATCTCGATAAGTTTCCAAGAAAACGATCGATATACTAAATACCTATCAATTTTTCTCATAATGTTTTCCTGAAAAAAAAATGTTTCAGAGAAAAGCCCGCTAAGAGCCCACTGACTGCGCGAGATCGCGAGCTTGCAGAGAAAGATCGAGCATGGAAGGAACAGCAGGCGGCCAAGGTTTGGACGGAGAGGGAGAGGGAGAGTGGGGAATGAGAAAGAGAAAGAGAGAGAGAATAAGAGAAATAAGAGAGAAAGAGAGAGAGGAGAGAGAATGAGAGGAAGGAGAGAATGAGAGAAAGGAGATAGAGAAAGGAGAGGGAGAATGAGAGAAAGGAGAAAGAGAGAGAAGGAGGGAGTGAAGAGAGCGAGCGAATGAGAGAGATTAGAGGGGAGAGAGAGAGATAAAGGGAGTGCAGAGTGAGGTAAGAGAATGGGAAGAATGAGGGTGATGAGATTGATATAAAGTTGGAAGGAGAAGTTGTGAGACTTGAAGGGAAGTAAGAGAAGAAAACACTTTAACTTGGATTGGTAAAGACAATATTCTTTACAGGCAACTCCTCCTGAGCCGAAAATCGAGTTTACTGAGAAGACTGCGCCCGTGACCAAGAAGAAGAACACCGGCCCGGTCGAATTCAAGAAACGAACCGCACCGAAAAGCATGCGACAACGGGCGGAGGAGTGAGGACGACGTTTTGGAAAGGAATTCTTCACACTAAAGATAATTCTGCAAATTAAGCCACCCGCTCGTCAATGTTTGTTTGTTTCATAAATAAAAGTGTTTTTCCTTCGTTCTAAAACACGGTTTTACTTTATCTTTTTCGACAAAAATGGGGGAAATATATGGTTCTCGACTGAAACAAAATACAAAAGTTCGAAATATATTTGAAGAATCGGATTAATTTTTTTATTGATTGATCATCACGTCTTATGGCTGCTGATCTAATAGAATTTGTACTAATTGTGCGATGATCAGCTCCTCAATGAAGATGAACGAGAGAGCGCGGACAAGAGCAGCAGGCACGTCTTGAACTAGTGGATGTTGTACAACACTCGCGAACAAGATGGTAGAATATATGTATGTACATATATTACGACTCTCGGTTTCGATCTGACGAACTTCATGCGCCGGACATAACGTTGTATTAAGATACTAAGAATAAAAACATGGGTGGAACGAGAAACACCAAGTTCATTATACAAATTAGTTATTACGTTCAAAATGAGTGTTCCGAACGTTCGCTAATGATACTCACTCTCAATCTATCCCTCTCTCTCTCTCTCTCTCTCTCTCTCTCTTTCTCTCTCTCTCTCTCCCTCTCTCTCTCGCTGTATCCCTCTCTCTGCTTTTCCTTTAAAACAACGAGACAGTTGCCATATCTATTGTAATGCATAGCCGCTTTACAATAGATATGGAATGGTTGTCTGATTGGAGATAGTTGTCTGATTGGAGATATGTGGTTCTCATCCGCGAATCAATCAGATATGGTCTGCATCCCGTCGCTGCCCCTTCCAGCCTTGATATCTAACTTCTATATAGTCCTATTATCAATAGAATGAGGAGGGAAAATGGTCTGTTTTAAGAAAATAAAGTGACGAAGAAATCATAAGAAATCATCGTTCACGTCATCAAGATGATTCGGTTCGGTTGCACAAAGGAATGGGAAGACCTAATGGAACAGGCCGGACACAATTCCTTATCTTTCTCACTCTCTTTTCCTCTCTCCACTTTCTCTCTCTCTCTCTCGCTCTCTCCCTCTCCTGGTCACATTGTAAATATATATTTCTACGATCAAATGCTTCCACGACACCATATAATCATGATCTACATATAAATAAATAAAAACAATGAATGCATTCTCCAATAGTAGTTAGTGGGTGATTTAAACCGAATTTTTTTTCTCGCAAAATGGAGTCGATTTAAACATCACAATTAAGCATTTTCCGCGCAATATATCTGGATAATAGTGTCTAAGTACAATGTTGGCTTATTTCGGAGTAATAAATTTTTGAAAACTTTGTCATTGCTATTTTCGGAAAAAATTCGTATGAACCCCAGTTCTTCAGGTAGAATTCGGCGTTTAATACAGCACGATTAAGATCAGGGTTATAATAATTATCATGAATATTTGATGAGCCAAACTGATGGTTTCGTAACATTTTACTGGAGTTCATTTTTTCGACTTTTTTCAAATCCCGGCCGACATAGGTGCAACTTTTACCGAGTGAGTCACCAAATCACTCGGTTTAATTACCCAAGTTTGAGGTATTTTTATAGTTTGAGGTATAACTCTGCTCAGAGTTACCGTAGACACATGGTTTATACCTCTAATTGACCGCAGAGATCAGCAGAACACACACAGCTAAAGTATTCATAATCATATATGCCCTCTTCTACGCTTTACATTTGTTATCAAATATTTCTTCATTAAATCAATGCTTTTACCTATAATCTTGTTCTAATAGCAAACGAGATATGAAAATGTCCCCATTTGGGCCCTGGGCCCAAATGGGGCCATTGGGCCCTGGGCCCATTTGGGCCCAAATGGGGCCATTGGGCCCATTTGGGTCCAGATGAATACTGCCCTTCATGAATAGCTTCGAGCGAGGATCGCGTTGCTTTGAACTTCTCAAAGATAACTGGCTGTCATGCATGAAAACCACGTGATCACTCTGAGAGTGAGCAAGAACCATGAAGGACACGCGGATAAACAAACGCGCAATTTTGTATATTCATCATTAAGTTTTTGTCCACTTTTATTATAATCATAAACATAATTAAAATATGCATAGAGAAATTAAATAAAAATTAAGACAAAAGCAAATGAATAAACAAAGTGGCTAAATACGTATGTAGAAATAAATGACTGAATCTCGTAACATGACCACGGACGACATTCGACCCCGTCGACGCCGCCCGCGAGTCGTCTGGTGGCCGTGGAGATGGTCATTTAAATCTTAAAACGCAAACGCTCATGCTGGGCATTCGGCGTGTAAACCATGCCGACCGTATCTGCATCGCAGCGAATGGAGCTTGGGCGAGTGAACGACAGAGTTTGAAAGAAAAAGAGTGGTTGAGAGAGAAAAAAAAAACGAGATTTAGATATGAAAAAGAGGGTATGAGAGATGCAGAGAGATAAAGAGAAGGTTAAAAGGAAAATAGTGAGGGAGAATTATTATAACAGTCATTTGCATTATAGAAGCCGTTCAATAATGAAACAATAAAATGATGATGGCATTGTTAATTTAAGCTTTTTATTTAGGTAATAATGGCATAGTAATAATTATAATTATCATCATAATAAAATAAAGTCCCCAAATATAAAAAAAAAAGAAAAAAAAAATATTCCCCCCTTTTGCTTGCTACATATGGTTTTCGTGCAGTGCGAAGTGTTTAAAAGCAATAAAAAGTTCATTGGTTGATCGAGGCAGCTTTGTCTTCTTTTTTGATTATATCTTAAACAGTAAAAGTACATGCATTATCTACACACGTTGTCGTCCATGTCTTTCGTTGTCGTCCATGTCTTTCAGATTTTGAAGAGATCCATAAGATCTGCAATTCACGAATTCGTATCAGCAACTTCTTTTGAAAACTTGTTGTATTAGTATTGTTATATATTTATTTATCGGGTTCTTTGTTGTTGAAAGCCAATCACGGTCTTTTTCTCCCAATGTTGGTTGGGGCGTGGTCGAGGATCGCTATTTATTGTGTAAGTCATGATATATTTCCACATCTAATGAAAGAAGAAGAAAAATGGTGCATGATGCATTTTACGTAAACTTGCATCCAACCGCGTGTCCTTCGTGAGTCTTGCTCACAAGCATAATCAGAGGGAATATGTGGTTTTCATTCATGACACTCTTTGAGAAGTTCAAATCCAAAGCACATTGAGTACTTGAGAACTTTTCTGGATGGCTGACGAGTGCTAAAGAGATGGTAGCTGATAAAGGAGGGCGGACCGTGCAGGAGGGACTGGGGGGTGGGAGATGATACAAGAGGGAGGAGTCAACTCGCTCCTCTCGCTAAGTAAGACAGTTCTCAAGGGAGAGAATGGGGAAAGATATGTAGAAAGAGAGAAAGGGAACAATATGCACGAAAATAGAGAGAGAGAGAGAGAGAGAGAGAGCAAAAGAGGGTTAGAGAGATAGCGAGATCGAGAGGATGAGAGAGGGAGAAAAGGAGAGAGAGTCTCTTTGGCCCTCTCCTTCTCTGTCTCTCTCTCTCAGCGACCACTCGGACGGCTGGAGCTATGGAGCGCTGCAGGGCAACCTGCTCCTCGGCTGGCATCATTATATTACGGATTTGCAGGGAGCGGATGACTTCTCCTTCCTGAAAGAAATCCTTCGTCTCTCCGATCGCATCACGGTCTCTCTCGTTCTCTATATCCCCTCACTCTCGCTCTATCCTTTCTCTCTCTCACTCTATTTTCCAATCTCTTAATGTCTTTCCCGCTCTCTATATCTTTCGCCATTCTCTCTCTCCTTTGAGAACTGTCTGTCTGAGCAAGAGGAGCGAGGTGACCTCTTGCAGTATCATATATCATGTACCATTTTAAAATAAAATGCAAAAACTTCATGGGCGACAATGTGAACTGTTTAAGAGAGCCTGTCAGTATCGTTCGATCAAGGCCTGCCCTAGGAATTTTTTTCGAATTTCTTAACCAAAATTGATTATAGTATACAATTCGACGTGGTGAACACAATAGGCTGTATTTCAAAGGTGAAAAATTTTTTTCGCGCGAGACCCAGTACCGTAATCTTATAAATTCGATTGTTCATAAGTCGCTTCAAACTTATAATTAGACAACCATCGAGCTATCATTGGATAGCTGATTGAACGGGCTTTAATTTTGATCTTGGAAGATATTTTCGAAAAATTTGAATTTGGCCCTAAAACACGGCCCTAAACATTTTCGAAGATGGTTTTTACCGAAATTAAGTATTTTATGTTCATTTCGCTACAACCGTTTCTATATAGGCTTAAAATACGCGAAATTTGCTACAACATATATCTCTTTCAATAGAATTGAAGGTCTCGCTCTTAGGTTCCCAAACGCTTGAACATGATCCTGTGTAAACTGTAACACCGTGCAAGCGCATTCTTCGATCCATAACTGCGCTCAATGTCAATATTACAAAATCGTAAGTTTATCATCTAAGAGGTCTCACGGAGATCTTTAAATGATACATACATTATTTTATTGAAAAGTTTCAATTTATATTTGAAATTTCCTTATGTACAATTAGAAGGCTTAAAAAACTACTTTAAAAACATTTTCGGATGTCGAAACATACATCATAAGAAAGAGGATGAAATTTGGTGCAAGATGAACCCCTTTCAATGGAATTCCATGCATACGATCTTTTGTTATAAATCATAAAAGTAGTGCCAGTAGCGTCGCAGTCATTTCGCCCACGAATTCACATTTTAGGTTATTCGAATTAGAATATTCCAATCCTTTTTTCTACAATTTTTCCATAAAGCCTTGCAATCCTATTCTTATGGCTTATAACAAAAGATCGTATGCATGGAATTCCATTGAAAGGGGGGTTCATCTAGTAGCAAATTTCATCCTCTTTCTTATGATGTATGTTTCGACAGGCGAAAATGTTCTTAAAGTCGTTTTTTTTTGCCTTCTAATTGTACAGAACGAAATTTCCCATATAAATTGAAACTTTTCAATAAAATAATGTATGTAACATTTAAAGATCTCCGTGAGAGCTCTTAGATGATATACTTACGATTTTGTAATATTGACATTGAGCGCAGTTATGGATCGAAGAATGCGCTTGCATGGTGTTACAGTTTACACAGGATAATGTTCAAGCGTTTGGGAACCTAAGAGCGAGACCTTCAATTCTATTGAAAGAGATATATGTTGTAGCAAATTTCACGTACTTTAAGATTATCCAGGAGCGGTTGTAGCGAAATGAACATAACATACTTATTTTCGGTAAAAACCGCCTTCGAAAATGTTTAGGGATGTGTTTTAGGGCCAAATTCAAATTTTTCGAAAATATCTTCCAAGATCAAAATTAAAGCCCGTTCAATCAGCTATCCAATGATAGCTCGATGGTTGTCTAATTATAAGTTTGAAGCGACTTATGACCAATCGAATTTATAAGATTACGGTACTGGGTCTCGCGCGGAAAAATTTTTTCAACTTTGAAATACAGCCTATTGTGTTCACCACGTCGAGTTGTATACTATAATCAATTTTGGTTAAGAAATTCGAAAAAAAAATCCTAGGGCAGGTCATAATAGGGCCCTGCTCGAGTCTTACTGACATCCTCTCTTAAGTACTGTTTTCTGTTCATATTTTATTCATAGAGACACTTCCAGCACCAGCGATAAATAACTCGACTCGATTAAATTATTTCTCGCTGTTCGAAAACCACTTGTATCAAAAGAAAGAGAATAAAGAATTTATAATTTTTTTTTGTTCCTCTGCTGTTAGTTGTTTCGTATTATTATTATTATGATTATTGTGATTATTCTTATTCTTACTATGTCAATATTATATACAGCGAGATTATTATTTTATTGTTTTATTATTTTATTGTTTTTTTAGTATGTCGCCTTCTATCTTCTCGGCCATTTTCACCTTTTCTCCATTTCTCTTTCTTCCTTCTCTCTCTCTCCCTCTCCCTCCCTCTGATCTCTCTCATCGGAGGGTGAAGTTACGGCTCGTCGATGAAATTGCACACTTTGTCATCCGTCCGTTGCAATTAGAACTACATATCCAGAGCAATGACATTCGATTGATTTTACTGAAGAGACGCTAATGGTAAGGTAAGAGCAATGATCAACTAACAGATTAACCAGGCAAAAATTTTTTGAATGTCAACTATCTGAAAACAACCGACAAAACAATTCAATGGATTCCATCTGATTTTTTTTTGTATTAGTGGCATTTTGACAATAACATATGTATGCCATAATTATTATTTTGAAAATTCGATAATTATTATTTACTAAATATAAAATAAAATACATACATCGTTTTTCACGCCTTACTATTCCCTAATTGTTAGAGTGCCTAATGCATCGAGGTCTCTTCATTGATCTCTCTCCCTCTCCTCTCTCTCTCTCTCTTTCGCTCTCCTCTCCCCTGCTCTCTCTCTCTCTCTCTTTCTTTTTCTCTCTCTTCCCTCTCCTCTCTCTCTTTCTCTTTCGCTCTCCTCTCCCCTGCTCTCTCTTTCTTTTTCTCTCTCTTCCCTCTCCCCTCTCTCTCTCTTTCGCTCTCCTCTCCCCTGCTCTCTCTCTCTCTTTCTTTTTCTCTCTCTTCCCTCTCCCCTCTCTCTCTCTCTTTCGCTCTCCTCTCCCCTGCTCTCTCTCTTTCTTTTTCTCTCTCTTCCCTCTCTCAACACCATTCATCTCTTCATTCTCTACATGACCTGTCTCATCCTCACTGGGGCCATTTCCATTTTATTTGTATTCTTTTCAATCACCACGTGTTTTCATTAGGAAGCAATAAGATAGAATGCGCTGTATGCAACTTCGATCGCTCTCTCCTTTCTAGGAGAATCGGAATATTAATATCTTTATTTTTCGCTCTGTATTACACTCTCTTTCTCTCCCCTCCCTCTCAATCTATCTCAATCTCTCGGTCTCTCTTAATCTCCATCTCTATCTATGTAACTCTCTCTCTCTCGCTCTCCCTCTCTCTCTTTCTCTCTTTCTCAAATCCCCCTCTCACTCTATCCTCCTTCCATTCTTCTGCACCCCTTTTAAGAGAGCCTCTCTGTAAGGTTCGAGGAGCGCCTGCCCGGAGGAATTTTTGTTTAGTTTAGCGTTGTAAACTTTATGAGGGATATATCTAGTGTTCATAACGAAGTCTAGGCGGTCCGGAAGTTTAGAAAAATTTTTTTCACTTAGATATAAGTCGTAATGTTCTTAAACTGTGGATGACCATATCTAACGTTATACTTAATATTTCTCAATATTCTTTTCACTGTTCGATTCCTTGTCGAAAACTACACAAAAGAGTCCCAGATGACCATATTCGAAAAATTAAAATTTTTATAACTTTTGACCAATTTAATTTTTTGAAATGTCGTTTTCAGGCAATAACTTTTTTTTTTACTATTACTTTCCAAAAACTGAATCTTCCACGTGAAAGAGGAGCGAAAACTACATATAATATGTTTCTACGACGAAAAATCTCGGACACTTTTTTTGGGTATCTGCATTTGAATAAGCGTTCCTAAGCCAATTGTCGGTTTCAGCTTTTCAAACATAATCTCATTCAAACTTCATCAATTGTAAAGAAGAATAGATCATTCGATGTGATTTTTTATGCTCTTCAAATTGGGCCTATGATTTGTACGCAAATAACAAGTCTACAGGCCGAAAATTTACTTTTTGTGTTTTTATGCCAATTTCTGGTGTTGAAATACTTATTCTTTGGAATCTTAATGGGTCTTGTTCACCTATTTTCCACATGATCTTTACACTGCAAGAAAGAGCAGCTAAAACTGAGTTGCATACAGCTTTATAATCGAAATCTGAGGACACTTTTTTTGGGAACATGCATTTGAATGCTCACTGTTGCAGGCGATATGGTCGAATATATTTAGATCGTATTTCAAAATTGTCATTTTAAAGTATCGAGCACCACAAAATATCTATTCCTGAATTGTTTGCAGTTCTCTAGTGATTTACCGCTCAAAAGTGCTACATAAGTTAAGAAATTGCATTTTTAGGTGCAACGACAGAAAACAAAAATGTTTGAAAACTCTTTCGGAGCCAACAATCGAGTAGTTTTCGAGCCAAGTTCCCAAAACGATTATAACCATTCGAGAGTACTGTGACTTGTGCATAATATATCTACGGATGAAAATGCAAAACCACTCTATGTTTAAGAAATCTTGAAATCGGGGAAAAATTCGACGAGAGGATTTGGCTTTTTTGAGCGATTTTAGAAAAAATGGTACCGATTGAGCTTTTGTCCCAAAAAATGTGCCATAGGGTTCTTTGTTGTTAGAAACATGAATCTGATGTTCATTTTTACTCCTCTGTAACATCTTTGGTATTCTTGCCCGAAGTGAAATTTTTTTGCATTAAACTTTTCTTTCTATGCCTTCTACTCCATTATTCATTTGGAATATCATTCATCTTCAAATTTAAAGAAATGTAATTTCTCTGCACTCGGCTAAGGACAACAAATTTATTTTGTAAAAGCAAAATAAATAAAGGAGCATGGAAGTGCAGGAAACTATAACAATGAATTCCGCTAATCAGTCAATATGAATGAGAACATCATCGGTAGCGCGTTCCTGCAAGCGAGCCACAAGTCAACGTGATTTACGAACACATAAATAGGTGTGCGGATAAAACAAACATAGTGGACAGCAGTCTGTTCCTGGCGGCCGCAACGCGACTTCGCATACTTGTAGACGATGAAGACGAAGAGAGCGAGCAGAGCGAGACCACTAACGATGAGAGCGATGACACGCCAATTCATTCCAGCGACAGCTAGGAAAAGGATAATCGCTAAATCGACTGAATGGCGGAATTTACACACCGAGACAAAGAGGCCCTTCGTGCCCAGGAATACACACACATTTGTACTCCCTTGTCAGTCCGGGAATTTTGATACACGTCATGCGTGGAGGGCAAGAGCAAGATGGCATCTGAAAATACTCGCAAAGAGCGCAACAAGATCGACACGAAACAAAATGGAACAATTACTTTTAAAAGGAAACATATATTCCAATTCATTCGCTGAGACCGCTTTACCGCGCACATTAGTTAGCAATCAATCAATACATTTGGAGTGGCAGCCATCCATGCCATATCTGGCGCGCATGTGAAGCTCTCTTCAAACAACACTCTCTCTCTCTCTCTCTCTCTCTGTACTTTTACTTTGCTAATTGTAAGTGCACTAAAATTTCTGTATTTGCTTTAATGTATTTTACTTTATGTTTCTACTTTTGCATTTTCAAAATGTTTTGCACTTCTACCTTTTCGAGTTATTTCATTCGCTGAGACCGCTTTGGAGCCTGATGGTTGATGCTTTTCGTCTCAACGGCTGACCATAACAGCACACAACTTGAAAGGTTTGGCGATGGTGAAGAGCTGAAATGGTCATTGTGTTGAGTCGAGTGTTGCCTTTTCTTCAAGATGCTCACGCTGTGCTTTCGCCGCTCGAGAGATGGACCACTACGCATACATTCATTTTTTTTAAAAAATACATTTATTTATTAAAAAGGTGTTGAGTAGAGGGCGTAGTGGTCCATCTCTGGAGCGGCGAAAGCACAGCGTGAGCATCTTGAAGAAAAGGCAACACTCGACTCAACACAATGACCATTTCAGCTCTTCACCATCGCCAAACCTTTCAAGTTGTGTGCTGTTATGGTCAGCCGTTGAGACGAAAAGCATCAACCATCAGGCTCCAAAGCGGTCTCAGCGAATGAAATAACTCGAAAAGGTAGAAGTGCAAAACATTTTGAAAATGCAAAAGTAGAAACATAAAGTAAAATACATTAAAGCAAATACAGAAATTTTAGTGCACTTACAATTAGCAAAGTAAAAGTACAGAGAGAGAGAGAGAGAGAGAGAGTGTTGTTTGAAGAGAGCTTCACATGCGCGCCAGATATGGCATGGATGGCTGCCACTCCAAATGTATTGATTGATTGCTAACTAATGTGCGCGGTAAAGCGGTCTCAGCGAATGAATTGGAATATATGTTTCCTTTTAAAAGTAATTGTTCCATTTTGTTTCGTGTCGATCTTGTTGCGCTCTTTGCGAGTATTTTCAGATGCCATCTTGCTCTTGCCCTCCACGCATGACGTGTATCAAAATTCCCGGACTGACAAGGGAGTACAAATGTGTGTGTATTCCTGGGCACGAAGGGCCTCTTTGTCTCGGTGTGTAAATTCCGCCATTCAGTCGATTTAGCGATTATCCTTTTCCTAGCTGTCGCTGGAATGAATTGGCGTGTCATCGCTCTCATCGTTATTGGTCTCGCTCTGCTCGCTCTCTTCGTCTTCATCGTCTACAAGTATGCGAAGTCGCGTTGCGGCCGCCAGGAACAGACTGCTGTCCACTATGTTTGTTAATTATAATCTGATATTATTGAACCTTTGCTACTTGGCGCATTGCAAGTTGTAGATCAACCGGAAGCAGATGTAAATAAAACTCTTTACCTTTTTGTTTGCTGCATCTGGTTTCCCCGCAATGCAAAGTAATTTAGTCGCAATATAGAGTTTGTTGATGATAAAGATATGGGGGAAAGGCGATTAAATAAATAAAAAAAGTTAACGGAAACACCTTGTCGCCTGTGAGGTCGATTGTCAGCTTTTTGAAGAGACGCTGACTCTGCGATAACTCAAACACCTGCAAATCATCAATTCGTATCAGCAACTTTTGGTGAAAAATAGTTAGTATTAGCATTTCTATATTTATATTGTTAATACTAATATACATATTTTTCTTTCTACTTCTCACTTCTCTATCAATCACCTCATACGACTGTCGCATGTAAATGCAATCTCGAATTGAATATAGCACATGCCAATTTGGCGCGCTGCCCGAGACAAAGGATAAAAGGCCCGAGCAGGAGACAAAAGGGAAGAAAGGCTGAGAGCGGGCAGTCGATCCCCACGACCCGAATTGTGCCCTTTGCCCCCCCCCTCGAAATCTGGAGGGAGACTTTGGAATTTATCGTACATTTTGTTTTCTAATTGTCTTTCTACTGATTGCTATTCATTCACTTCTCTATCAATCTTTTATCTTTTGCGTTATTCTCAATTTGGAGTGAAAAGGTTAAAAAAAATTGTCCGGGTTGCAATAACGAGTGATGTCAAAACAAGTTGCTCTGCTTGAATTATGGAATGATTTTTTTTATTACATTGAAAGGGAAGCACGGAACAAATTGAATATGACAATAGTCATTTTGGTTTTATGATTCATTATCGATCACTCCGAAAATTGTTGGAAAAAATAAAAAAAGAAATGAAATAAATAAAGCGAAATAATATCTGTATATCGCTCTCACTCTTTCTTACGCTCTCTTCCTCTCTTTCTCCCGCCGCTTCGCTCTCTCAGTCTCTCTCCTTTACTCTCTCTCTCTCTCTCTCTTTCTCTCTCTCCCGTTCCAGTTTTCCGCCACCCTTTTTAATTCTCTTCACTCACCACGTGGTTTCTTTGGCAGTGGAAGCAATAAAATAAGAATGCTGGGTTGCCAACCTCGATCATCCGCTAAAAAGGAGGAAAAAAACTAAAATGATGCGAAAGTAAAATCCCTCTCGCTCGCTCTTTCTCACGATCTCTTGCTGGCTCTCCACGACGAAATAGCACTTATTGTCATCCATACTTTGTACGTAAACATCGCGCATTAGAAGGTGCAAAGGTCGTCTAGTCTCTCTCTCGCTCTCTCGCTCTCTTTTCTCTCCCTCCCTCCCTCCCTCCCTCCCTCCCTCCCTCCCTCCCTCCCTCCCTCCCTCCCTCCCTCCCTCCCTCCCTCTCTCTCTCTCTCTCTCTCTCTCTCTCTTTTTCTATCTCTCTCCCTCTCCTCTCTCTCTACCTCTCTCTCCCTGCTGATCCACAAGCACGAATTCCAGATCAAGCACGACCTCTGCGTCGTTCTCCACTTCTTCAACTGGGTCGGCCTCGCCATCTCCGGCCTCTCGCTCACCATGCTCAACGTCGACAAAGTTTGATTTAATTATTTAGTGTTATTTAATTAATTAAATAAAAAAAGTTTATTATATTATAGATTCTAAATTTAGTAATATGATACTTGTATGTCCTTATTTTTTCTTATTTTAAATGTATTTTGCTTTTAAAAATTATTAGTTCTGTTTAATTGGTTTTTTCTTTAATTTTATTTTTAGTTCATGGATTTCTATCGAATTCGTTCTCTTGTTGGAGTAACAAAAATTATTAAACGAGCACGAAACTCAACCGTAATTTATTAAAATTTTCCTGAATGTCGTAGTCGTGTTCGCGTCCCATAAGAATTAGTTTTCTCGCTCTTGTGAATATCGTTTCGTGCTCCTTTAACAAACATAATGATAAATATGGCAAGTTGATGAGGTAAATTAAGCGTTCTCTTAAAAAATAAATTGTAAATGACAATCAAACTGAGAGGGCCCATTTCGTGTTCCTTTCGAACAGGGGGTTTTCATTCTTTCTAAAAGTTGAAAGCATTGCACCGAACCCGTAGTTTTGATTCTTTATGATATTCAGAGCCTGTATAGTGCTATAAATTATTAAAGTTTAAGTGTTCAAATGAAATCACTCGTCTTCGTTTTCTCGACCACAGTGTGAATGTAGTTCAGGCTTCTTCCGTGTTTTTGTTTGCTTATATCATCCAATGGAAGAAGGAAAAACGAAGCTGAATGATGCACGACAAAATTGCATTCATCCGCGTATCTTTCATGCTCACTCGCCGAGGAATAATGAGGGTTTTCATGCATCACACTCAGATACACACCCGATGTAGGGGAAAATTATCGAAACACCGACTGAATGGGTTTGGTAATTTATATAGTTATATATGCATGTACATATGTAAATATTTAAAATTTTTTGTATTAAGCTGAATTTAGGTTCGAGTTTGATATACCTACCTAACCATGGAATGGTCAGAAACCGAAAACTCCAAAAACAGATTGTATATCTGAATTTTAATTTTTGGAGTTCTGTGTAAACTGAAATCCAAAATATCCAAACGCAAAAAAAACTGAATTTATAAAATTTAGGGTATCTGACAATTCCCTGGTGAGCAATTTGCTGGATGACCGATGAATGCCGAAGAGACTCTGAACGAGGAGGGAGGGCGGGCAGTGCAAGAAGAATGGGGGTGGGAGATGATACAAGAGGGGCAGTCACTTCCTCCGCTCGCTCAGACTGACAGTTCTCAAGAGAGAGAGAATGGGAAAGATAGACAGAGGGAGAGAGCTTAGAGAGAGAGAGAGAGATTGAAAAGATAGACAGAGGCAGAGAGGGTAGCGCATTTTGATTTTATGATTCGAGAAATAAATAACCAATTATTAATAAATAATAAAATAGACATAAATAAATAAAAACAAATTAATTAATTTGGTGAAGTCTCGTGTAAGGTAAGACAATTAATGAGTTCGATAAAATGGATTTTTGTTTTATTTTTAGTTCATCGATTTGTAACGAATTCTTTCTCATGTTGGAGTAACAAAAAAAATTATTAAACGAGCACGAAACTCAACCGTAATCCATTAAAATTGTCATGAATTTTCTAGTCGTGTTCGCGTCCCATAAGAATTATGTTTTCTCGCTCTTATGAACACCGTTTCGCGCTTCTTTAACAAACATAACGATAAATATGTCAACTGAATATGGTAAATTATGATTAAGCTTTCTGTTGTAAAAAAAATTGTTAATGACAATCAAACTGAGAGTGCATTTTTCGCGTGTTTAGTGTTTCTTTCGAACAGGTGGTTTTCATTCTTTCTAAAAGTTAAAAGCTCTGCCCCGAACTCGTCGGGTTGGTATACTCCAATCGAATTTGTGAAAGTAAAATTATTAAAATTTATTTAATTTACATGATATCACTCGTCTTCTTCGTTTTCTAGACAAAAGTCTGGACGTCGTTCAAGCTACTAATTCTTATCTTATTTTACAAAACAAATAGATAAAATTATAGCAAAAATTCATTTTCCATCTCTCCAGCTGATCTTCCTTTGCTGGCCGCTAAATTGCGACCGTTCCATGTACCGCAAGCGACCCACAATCTTTTGCCTCGGCACTCCGCGGGGTTTGTTCAGAGAGCATTGATAATTTTCCTTTTCATTAATTATATATTCGCCTTACTTATTTCATTATTTAATTTATAAATAACGATTCTTTGGCAGAGGAAGCAGTTGAAACGCGATCGAAGTTCCCAACACTGCATTCTATTTAATAGGTTCCTCTGCCAAAGAAATCACCTGGTGAGCGAAAAGAATGCTAATAAAAGCTAACAAAATCAATAGCCAAATCGCTGCTCACCAGTGAGGATGAGATCGCCGTTCTTCTTCCTATCCCAAGGCCTCCTGCTTATGCAATCCTGATCATTTAACAATTGAACTTTTTACATGCATCATACGGTTTCTTTTGTGTTCCATTAGATGAAAAAAACATATAATCGTTTTTTTGTGAGTTAAGTTTAAAAGAAATTAGGAAAAAATTCGCTGGCCTTGCTGGAAAACTTGTTCTGACGAGAGAAAACGGCAACGAAAGAAAAATGTTCAATCTCTCAATATCTCCCATTCTGCTCTACCGATGCTCATTGCCATGTAATTCGTCAGCGCTCTTACTATTCTACATACATACGTACATATGTATATGGTTCAACTTTCTGGGACCACAAGCTTTTCTTCATCTCTCTCTCTGTCTCTCTCTCTCTTTCTTTCTCTCGTGCTCTATCTTTCTCACCCTCCCTCATTCTTTCTCTCTCTCTCTCTCGCCCTCTCTCTCTCTCTCTTCCTTTTCAATCTTCTGTCACCATCCATAGCTGCTGATTTTATTGCTTCGTTAAAAAAATTGGGACTCTGACCTCTTTGTTGTCTTCTTGCCAGATCGACGACCTCCTCCTGGCGGCGTCGATGGCTGCGACGGTCTTCAACGTCCTCGTCATCTTCTGCGCCGTCAAACTCTACCGCCGCAGCGGAGACATAATGCATCTCGTCATTCTCAACATGACCATCGGTCACCTCATCCTCACTGGTGAGGAGCCATTTGGCACGGTGCCAGATTTTATTTGAATTACTTTCGTCGATTTGGCCAATATTTTGTATTCTTTCCGCTCACCGCGTGCTTTCATTGGCAGAAGAAGCAGGAAAACGGGATGCGGGCTTCCAACTCCGATCATTCCGAATATTGTAGAAAAAGAAAACCAAAATAAAAAAAACCAATAAAAACAAATATAATTTTCTCTTTCTCGCTTTCTCTTTTCACCCTCTCTTGTTCTCTCCAGTGCTGTCTTTCTCTCTCTCTCTCCTTCTCTAACTCTTGCTCTCTCTCTATCTCTAATGCTTGCCAGTCTTCTGCCACCCCTTTTATTTGTATTCTTTTCGTTCACCACGTGGTTTGATTGGCACTGGAAGCAATAAAATGGAATGCGGTGTTGGCAACACCGATCAGATCTGACCTGAGCACATTCTAAAGAGTCGAAATAATGCTATTAATATCTCTCTCTCTTTCTTTCTCGTTCTCCCTCTCCCTCTATCTTTCTCTATCTCTCTCTCTCTCTCTCCCTGCCCTTCTCTCTCTCGCTCTCTAGTTCTATCTCTACCTCCCTTTTTCTCACTATCTCTCTCTCGGATGCTTATTTCGCTTGCTCGGTAATAGAATCACTGATCAAATTAAATATTACAATAGCCATTTTGATTCATGACGCAGTAAAGTGAGAGAAACGAGGGTGAGAGACAGAGAGAGAGAGAGAGATAGAGAGAGAGAGTGAGAGAGAAAGATAGGGAGGAGAGTGAGAGAGAGAGCCTGAAGGAATTTTCATTTAATCTTTATATTGAAAAAATAAAAATAGAGTAATAAGAATAGGTATCACAATCATAATCATAATATTGCAACAAACTGCAAAAAAATTCTATATTATATATACGCTTTTACTTTCATACATGTGGTTTTCGCGCAGTACGAAGTAATGTGATATTTCGAAGAGTCTATCGCTGATTCTAAAGCAGATTTGGTCAGAAGTTTGATGAAAACTTAAATAGTAGGCAGTATATCATTAACACACTTTATCACCCATGGCCCTCATTATTGTCAGATTTTTGAAGAGAAGCTGACTCTTTCTCTCACCTCTTTCTCTCTCTCTCCTCTCTCTCTCTCTCGCTCTGTTATGATTTTTTTGCTTGAATTGACATTCCATATCAGAAGATGACAGCATAAAACCCTCATCATGGCCAGAAATCCAGGCCCAGTTAGACCCAAAAGGCTCCGCTATGACCGGAGCACGCCGTTCCCAACCTAGGGCCTGAGCCCGATTGTTCCCGTTTCACTCGTGAGATTTTGCCAGCTTTTGTTGGCACTATTTTTGCTCACCACGTGGTTTCTTTGGCACAGCAAAGAATAAAATAGAATGCAGTGTTTTAAAAAACGCAAAAACGACCTTTTTTTTTAGTTGGCACCGTCATATACATATGTATGTGTGTGCAGATTGGTGTCTTGTTCCTTAGATTCGAATATGAGCAATAATAGTATTTAAAGGTCTGGAAGTGCTTCATGCAAATATGGACAGCACGATTCACAATGTAGCCGACATCAGCAAAACAGGGGTTCAATCGAACTCTGTTTTTTTAGAAAATGCCAATTTGAACGCATACTAAGATGTACTCTACATTGATATCATTTAATGAATGCACTTGCAGAGTGAGCGCTAAAACGTGCTATGAAATATGGGAGCGTATATATTAAGATGCGGTGGGATGTGGGGTCAAGGTTACACACCAATAATAGCCTTCGCTCGCGCATTATCTTGTCGGCCTCGCGATAGCCAATAGGACAGGCATCCCATCTAGACACGTCCATTGGACGGCCTTTCTCGCTCCGGTTTCGGAATGCAAGCAACCGCTAATGGCTGTGGATGCCGAAATGACGGAGCGGTCGAGGATGGCATGGAAGCAACGCCAATCATTCGAGGTCGAAACCGCTTCAGAGACGAAGAAATGAGAATTCTGATAATTGAGTCAAGAGCTTCGTTATTTGTTAACATCAAAAATTTGGTAATTACCTCCCATTTGGATGTTTCTTACGTGTATATAATATTGATCTTACTTGAGCGCATTAGAGATCGCCAGAGTAGCACAAGTGAGTTGGCAAACGAATGAGAAGACAAAAAGCAAACAGCCACCAATGTCATACCTCAAGCGAAGTTTATTCTCAAGTTTATACTTCATTTGTTGTATTTATGTTTTAAATGGTCGAAAAAAGGTTGATTGTTTCAAACATTAATGGTTTAAAATCTTAATTTTTTCATACTAACCTGTCATTCTAATATTCCAGGTAACGGAGAAGAAAAGTATAAGAGCTGGAACTATAATGAATATCGAAGGAATGAGCGCCTGAAACAAAAAACTAGGTTATTTCTGCGTTCTACATGATAAACATTTTATCTGATCAAAACAGACTCACTATTTTTTTCCTAAAAATTTTTCCTAACGTTAAGAAAAACTCTCCATCCGTTTTTGGCTCCGCCCACCCGTCCGCTACCTGAAAGAAGACGGTGAATGTCATGTGTCGGTGGAAGAAGCGCGTCCGCTCGCTCATTCCTGTTGAAGGCAGGCGAATGGTGTACAGGGTATGAGCCAGAACTACGAAAACGAAGGCTACAGCCACCAGAAGGAGCTGTTAATAGAGATCAGGCTCAATTTAAATATATATGTACATATATTAAATATTTACGTTTGGGATAACATTCCATATTATTGATTTAACATAAGCAACATACCGCGCAATGTTCTTTCTTTTTACGTGATAATATTCTACTGATTTCGAAAGCATTTAGCTTCACTAGCAGCCAACGATAGGACAAGTCACTCATACCCCGCCGATGTAGTAGACGGTTATCATGGAGATGGACACACCGTCGTGATTGATATCAACAACTAAGACTTGAGGCGCCGCCTTCGCAAGTGCTAGCATCTCGGGTAGTTCTGTGATGTCTCGGGGTAATGGTAATCAGTGAGAAACTGAGATCATATATGCTTGTTCGTTTGCAATAAAACAAAGCTTCTCGCCATAGATGCAATTTCTAATAAGCGATCCCTCTCTTTCATCTTCTTTAGCTCAAACCACTGCGATGTATGGAAGCGGATCCGTGATTTCGATGCGAGCCAGAGTTGTCGGAACGCCGACAAAGCCGTAGAGCAAAAGAATGCTGAATGTGGCAAGCATATAGCCGCGCTGAAAAATTTCAGCTGCCTAGAGATCTGCACATCAAATCTGCTCTGTCTTTTTCAATAAACAGTTACAGAATAGTACTGTATAATGATAAATAATAATATCATGTAAAAATACACAGCATTCCGAGTAGCAGCATCTGTTCAATTTGTCACACATGTCTTGACCGTGAACTAGAAGTATTTTTGGATACGGTATATTCCGCGTTCTGAAGAACACGCGACCACAAAGCGAGTAAAAGTCGAAATCTGTCCGCAGAATAGTAATAATCCTCTAAAAAGGCCGTAGATTGGTGAAAGATTAGATGCTCCTCATATTACTGGGGACAAAACTCTGTGAAAATAAAATATTCGATTAAAAGGAATGATTCCCGAAAAAAGACAGCCAGTTCAAATTGTTGCGCCCATGATGGAAGTTGCTATTTCGCAGGCTGCACATACATATGCGAGAGAAAAAAATGTAAAAGCGAAGGAAAATGTGATGGTCGCGGCAACTTTAAATCTAACACATGTACTTTTCCGTAGCCCCCACCTATAACAGATTTGACAGCGTTTATGGATTGTTTATTAATTCCTGCTGTTTGGCTCTTTAGTGGTTTCGAAAGCTGACCTTCTCGAGCTTAAGCGGATGCGCTGCTGGCAACACACACTGATGCTGATGGAATATCAAGAGGCCCAGGCCGGCACTCTGCATGCTGATCAGCATAAGCAACACAGTCTGTTGTAGTACCAGTGTGATTCTCTAGCTAATTCAAGAGTTACAAACTAACCACCTGGGCGTGTACATCAACTTTTAACTGGCACAGAATGCCGGTACAATATACTCCAACCACCTGGCAAAGTAGTCTCTCCATTTTGGACATTCGTATCACGCAAAGATGTTGATCCAGGAACTGACAGGGTAGAGTGGATAGGGGCAAAATAGAATCAAGAGATGAATGTCGTGGAGAGTTGATATCAGCTATAAGATTACTTAGCTTCCTTTGTTTTGTATGTATTCTTTTTAAAGGAGGCGAAAACAAAACAATTCGCTATTAGGATGACGATTGAATGAGGCCGGATTGAGCTGGCGAACGCATCAGCAAAGAGTCAATTTTCTAAACTAAAAGTTAAAGGAGTACTTTCCATCTGAAGAGCGTCGCCTTGTCTTAAGGGAATGTTAGCGTGTTACACAGAACTTACAAGTTAACAGTTGTCGCCAACTAAATTATGGCCTAAAAGGTTTGTCGGAGTAAGCGAGGTTGAAATATACATATGTAGTTCCATAGGCCGTGAAATATATGCCGACACGTTCATGATCACTACCGGGCGCAAACCGCCAATTTAAAATTGTCCAGGCAAATTCTTGCTCTACGAGGAAGGTTTCGAAGCAAGGATCTTGGCAAATTTCCAGGATCACATTGCTAAAACTTATCATACTATCTGATCGGCCATTTCGTGTTAGGAGTTAGCGACTTTAAAACAACGTTAAGTTTCGCTTGACGTAAAAAAAAATAAAAAAAAAAATTTGCTTGTACCTGGACATTGAGAATGTACTTTCGGAGGCTTTGACTGGGCTTTGGCGTATAGAAGATGATCGCATAAAGCAGCATTATTGAGAGCAGGAGCGAGGCGACAGCCACCAAATGGATGTAGACACTGACGAGGTTCTGCACAAGCCAGCTGCCATCCGGTGGAGGAAGCGGCGACGTTGCAGGAGAGGACATTAGACTTTGCAAAGTTGATATGTTTCTCGAACTTATATTTATATTTTTGAAAGTGAACACTATTCTATCGTGGTAGCTGTAGGATATTATCAAAGATTCATGCAAAGCGTGAAGTATGTGTTTCAAGCGAGTAATCATTTTACTATACAAGGATTTAGTTTTTAAGGTATTAAAAATTTTAGTATGAGAAGAGTATTAAGAAGCGTAATTAACATTGATGGCTTTCAACAATCGCGAATGGGAATGCGTACGCAAAATTTGGTTTTGCACAAATAAGTGTTAAGTAGCCTAAAGGTTATAAGACCTTTCACATAGTAATGTTGGCGTGAATGCTGATCAACGATCGTTATGTAGGAAAACTTTGGGATGGAATATTTTGCTCTTCAAACTACAATCGATAAAATAGTAGCCATAACGGCATTAGCAATTCATATATAGGGTAATATTTCCATGTCTTCATATATTCTTTCTGAATTTAATGCGAGTACAACAGTTTTCGACTATAAAACAAACATCAATTTCAAGAAAGCAGATATATCAGACAGCTTTTATGCGAGTTTTCAAACGAGGAATTTGAAGGTGTGCTTTGTTTAGTGAAATCTCTAGATTAAAAACGAAAATAAGTTTTTCAAAAAAATTTTTTGGAATACACATAGGGTGCTACAGTAACCCTACAAATTAAATTTAAATATATAAAAAATGTATTTGTTGCCTGCACGCTCATGGTCGACTCAATCAGATTGCCTCTCTTATACCTCCTCAATCACTCTCTTTATCTCTTTCTTCATTTCTCTTCCTATCTCTCCCTCCCGCTCCCCCTCTCTCTCCCTTTCCCCTGAATGCAGTAGGTTTCTTTCTCGTCCCCTCTCTCCTTCTGTCTCATTGGCTTCTTGTTCTTCTCCGTTCTCTTGTACTCCGTATCTACGCCTTTCAATCGAAGTGTCTACTTCACCTGTTACAGCAGTATTTCCTTGGAGATTAAATTGACAAATTCGGAAAGCAGTGTGAAGAAAAAACTTGTTTGAGAAGAATATATTCACCTGTCTAATATGTAATTGATTCCGGAATTCTAAATATCTCTTCGGCCGCACGATGGATTTTACACAATGAAGAATATAAATTGCTAGTCAAAGATAGAATATTTGTTACTGGGATACAAAGCTGAACTATTGCATTAGCATACGTAGTATGCTCGTGCCAAAGAAATCTAAAGTTTAAACATTTGACATGGAGTCATGAGGTTCCTACACAATAACAGATAGAAACAGACATTTTGCCTTACCATTCGAGACGAAAGGAAAAATTTCCAAATCAGCGTTTGGCAATTTTTACGTTTCACTAGCAATCGCAAATAGAATACTATTCTAATTCCTGTAAAAGACTTTTTCGTATTTGCAACAGGTTCGATTCCTATAAAGTCATAATTATGAAATATATTTGTTTAATTATTATTGCAGCTGTCTAATTATGAAATGAGATTGGCTCATTTAAGTAAATGTCATCTACATTTGTTTTGAACAAGTAAAATAACAAGTCTATTTGTTTTGTTGTAATGCCATAATTTCTTCCAAACAAGCTTGTGATATGAGAATTATCCAAGACGTGCCTGCTTAGCAAACCTATAGACCGATGCTTCCTTTAAAGGAGGACGATAACCGAAAATTAATTAACGCATTTTTGAATAGCCGTTCAAGCCCTGGGGGTAGTTGCTCTCATTCTCACCTTATTTTCTCAGGTCTCACCAACCCTCTTAGCGAAAATAGCACGCTCTTTGCGAAAGGCAGCAGCACTCTGGTAACTCACATCATTTTCTTTCGAGGACCACATTATCAAGGCGTATGTAATTACACAAATATGTCATACATCTGAGGTAAATGAATCAGCAAAATAAAAAGATTCAAAAGTTCAAGATGCACGAGAAATTTGCACACAAGAAGAGCTACTTCAAAACTGTTTTTTAACCGTGCGTTTGAAATGTATACGCTTCGAAAAGGTTTAGTTATGGTTAAATATCTAGCGTTATCAGTACAAATTGAAAGAGAGTGTGAACACAAAAATTTCGCTATAAATTCATAAAAACCACGGCGACAAGTTTTCGTCATGATAACGGAGATGAGAGGGTTGAGGCCGGCGAGGAGGATGTACAAGACATTGTTATTAAATCGCTCAATGAATTCGTCCTCGGAGAATCCTTCAAGGGGAGCCGGACAGAAGTTGTCGTGCCGGGCACTGCTCCTCCCTTGTACTCAAATGTCGTTCATTACTACTTTCACTTTTCAAAAGAAATTTTTCCCATTTATTCTCAGTCAAAATGTCCGAAATTTTTGTCCTATTTTTTTTTGATTGTCTCATCTTTCTTTCTCTCTCTCTCTCTCTCTCTCTCTCTGAAAAATAGAGTGTGATTCTACTTAACGAATACATATGTATATGCAGACATGCAACATATACACATTCCGATCTACTTGTACCCCTTTTAAGTTCGATGATTTGCAAGGCTGAACGCCTGCCGCCGTAGTAAAGTGTCTCTTTTTTGATGCTAAGTAAGCCTGAGATTACTAACATGAGGTAAACCTCTCTGAATCTCTCTCATCTACAGCTACTCTTCTTGTCTATGTCCGTTTGTTCAAAGTTAGCCTGATGTAATGACTAGAGGCATGCACTCAGCGAGAGCATTGTCTTCGCTCATCGAGGTGGCTTTCGGAGTGTCAGGAGATATCAAGAATAAGGAATGTGAAAACCCATTGAATGCGGAATGCAACGGCACCGACAACGACCCGTACTGCTGGCTGCACTACCAGATATACTACACCGGACACAAATCACTCGAAAACGCAAAAACAACCGTTTTTTTTAGTTGGCACCGTCATATACATATGTATGTGTGTGCAGATTGGTGTCTTGTTACATTCGAATGTGAGCAATAATAGTATTTAAAGGTCTGGAAGGAGCGTTGAAACAAGATAATGTTAACTTTTGTAGATGTAAACATACATATTGGCTGACGTACATATATTAGTATATATGTATATATATATGCATACAAATATGTACAATTAGTAAACATTAGCTGATGAAACGCAGCTGCTTCGTCGCATGCCAATTGATACTAGAAAAGTTGAAATAGAAGGGAAAAATGATGAACGTAGATTAATTATACAGATGAGTGATATTAAGTTCGTTTCGTTTTATTTATCTTATTATTTATTTATTTAATTTGTGTCGCCTCTGGCCGCAACAAAGCTACACTTTCTAAAAAAAAAATCTGGACAAAAAACCGCGCAGTTATTGTGAAATGAAGCTGTGGTTTTATCGGTTAACATGTTATTAAGTCAACGTGATGTTAAGAGACAGTCGTTAAAAGTGTGTTCTTCCTCTTGGCGGCGTAGATAGCGGCGACGGTTTAATTACCCAAGTTTGAGGTTTAATTACCCAAGTTTGTGGCTTAATTACCCAAGTTTGAGGTGCGGTCGGTTACCCATCGTGCTCCGTATCGCCCATCAGCTAGGCTCGCCTGTCCCCCCGTGCCAAGAGGGGACCATTCATCTCTCGTTCATTGGCACCGTCTGAGGTTTTCCTGCTCCTCCTTTTTCTCTGATGACTGATAACGCCACCCCTGTGCCGCATGATTTTCCTGCCGTCTCCTCTCTCCTCCAGAATCGCACTTCTCGCAAGCGCCTCCGCTCGACCGATGAGCCGCCGGACACCGACGACGTGCTCGCCTTCCTCGTGGCCAAGCTGAACGCTCTCACTCTCGCGGTCAGCACCATCGAGACCGCAAGTCTTGCCAAGGACAACCTCATCGCCGACCTCTCCGCCACGCTGGCAGCCCAGGCCGTTAAGCTTGAATCCCTTGAGAAGAGACTATCCGCTCCAGAGACTGTCTCTCAGCCTATTGATGATGTTGACATGGCCCAATCTGTTGCTCCCCCTTCCATCTCTGCTCCCAAATGGGACTTCTCCCGCGAAACCACGGACGAAATTAGAGATCGTCATGAACGTCGGAGGGCCCTTGTCATTACCGGTCTCCCACTCCTTCTGGTTCCCCCTCTCATCAAGCTAGCTCGTATTACAATGCCGTTACCCAAATGCTAGATCACATTGGCGTTTCTGCCCTGCCTGTCTCTGTCTACCCTCTTACCAACAAGAGCTCCTATTCAAACCCCGTCAAAGTCATTTTGCCCAACTCTATTCTGCAGCAACAAGCCATTCGTTCTTCTCACCTCCTTCGCTCCTCTCCTACTTTCTCTCGCTGTTCTATTCGTCCCTCTCTCACATTCGCCCAGCGTGGCATCATTCCTTCCCCTCCCAAGCTCCCTGACTTCTCTCGCTTCTATGCGAACCCTCCTGGACAGCGCCAGCCGTCCAGGTTACCCTCCCGACCCTCTGCCCCCCGAGTTGCTGCCCCCATCTCTCATCGTCTCTCTTATTCCACTGTCACTAATGGCCGACGCCCTTCTCAGTCTCTCACCCATTCCAACTTCATGCCCCCCTCTTCCACACTTCACCATCCTCCTCCCTCATTCACTCCCAATTATCCTCCTCCTTCTTTCAAACCTCCTCATCTCTCTGTCGGCCCGTCTCTGCCTCCAATCAATCAATTCTTCCCTCCCTCTCTCAACGCCTATAATCACAATTATCAGTCTCTCCCCTCTCCTTCTCCCTTCTACTCTCAACCAGGCCCTCTCCATTTTTAAAGACATCCGATCGCAGGCCAATTTTATCTCGTAAATGCAGTCTTTATATGTGCAACTCTCGATCTCTTGTTAACAAAATTGGTGAACTCTCTGTTCTCTTATAACAATCTTTTGCTATCATTGCCGTAGTTGAAACTTGGCTCTCTTCCTCAATCCCTGACAATTTCCTTCTAAATGGTTCTTCCGATTTTAATGTTATTCGCCAAGACTGCTTTAGAAAAAAGGGCGGCGGTGTTGCACTCTTTGTCCGCTCTACTATTTCAACCAAAACCTTTACCTCCTTAACTATTGCAAATGCCTTTGAATTACTCGCTGTTGATGTCAATTTTAACGATGATCTCATCCGTATTATAGTAGTTTATCGTGCTCCTAGCTGTTCTGCCGAACACAATTCAACTTTAGTAAATCACTTGCGCGATCTATCGACCTGTGCACACCCTTCTGTTATTCTTGGCGACTTAAACTACCCGGATATACCCTGGCATCTGCCTCCTTCCTCTCCTACTTTATCTCTCTCCGCACCATCTAGAGTTTTCTACGATTTCACTCTCTCTTCCTCTTTTGCTCAACTTACCCCTTCCCCGACTTGCAACCAACACGTTTTAGACCTTATTTTATCAAATACCCCTTCTCTTATTTCAGATATATCTGTTACTCCTCCATTCCACACCTCTGACCACTCGTCTGTTCAAACCACTCTAGCCCTATCCTACGCTAAACCCTCATATACCTTTGTCAAGGATTATTCCAAAGTAGACCAGTTAGCTGCTTCATCTTACCTTTTGCGATTTGATTTTCCTACTCCTTTTCATGCTCTCTCTAATATAGATGATATGTACTCCTCGCTTTCTTCTGCTCTTCAAGCAATCGATGATCTTTTTGTCCCTTTCAAACGTGTCAGTGCCCACGGCTTTCGTACCCCTGACCATATCCGTAGACTACAGCATAAGCGCTTCGACCTTTGGCTAGCCTCCCTTTCAGCTGACACTGATCAGTCCCGCGCCGCCTTCGCGTCAGCTAATTCTCGATATTGCAAAGCTGTTGACAAGTACACACGTAACGTAGAAAAACATGCTGTCCTCTCTCAGAATAAGAGCCTCTTTTTTCGTTACATCAGGTCTCGCACGTCCAGTAAACCACGTGGTGTAGATACCCTCCTAGATACCTCCGGAACTGATTGTTACTCTGACTCTTCTAAAGCCGACCTTTTAGCCTCAACATTTGCAAGAAGTTTTACTTTAGATGATGGCTCTCTCCCTCCTCTCCTTCCAATCCATCACCAGCCAACTCCTCCTCCACCCTTCTCTTTAGTCTTTGCTAGACATGATATTTGTCGTCTAATCGAGACCTGGCCCAACTCCTCTTGCCAGACCCCAGATCACTTTAATCTCTCATTAATTAAGAAACTGGCCATTCCAATTAGCGAGGCACTTGAGTATATTTTTAACTATTCTTTCGTTACGTCCCGTCTATCTGGAAGTCTTCAGTTGTTATCCCCATTAAGAAAAAAACACCCTATTCAAATCCCACAAATTATCGCCCTATTTCAATTACTTGTATGTTTACACGCCTTTTTGAAAAGCTTCTGTGTCGTAGACTTCACTCATGGTGCATCGATGCTAGTATTCTTCCGGATGAACAATATGGTTTTAGGCCCAAAAGGTCTATTGAATTCCAACTCTTAGATTGCCTCGAACACTGGACCTCCGCCTTGCATAATAGAAACGCCACCGATATTGTCTATTTCGACCATGCGCGAGCCTTTGACCGTGTTTCACACCCAAAACTCTTACACAAACTTGTTCTTCTCTCTTTCCCCACCAAAGTTATCTCTTGGATCTCAGCATTTCTGGCCAGCCGATTATATGTAGTTCGTGTAGGCTCCTCTCTCTCTCGTCCCCTCCCTGATACCAGCGGTATCCCCCAAGGAACTGTCATAGGCCCCCTTCTCTTCATTCTGTATACTAGCGATCTCCCATCCCTTATTGCTACTCATTCTGTACACTCTCGCTGTTTTGCAGACGACATTAAGATCTTTCAATCTTTTCCTCCTTCCGCCCCCCGTAATTCTCTCCAGTCAGCGATTGATGAAGTTTCCGCTTGGGCTGACCGCTGGCAGTTCCCCTTGGCCATCGATAAATGTGCAGTTCTTCACGTAGGCTCTATGAACCCTAAGTCTCCTTACCACCTTAACGGATCCGTTCTTAAATCAGTAGATTCTGCTCGGGATCTAGGAATATTGATTGATTCTAAGCTCTCTTTTTCCTCTCACTGCTCATTTCTATCCAATAAAGCATTAGCAAAAGCTCACCCTATCCTCCGCTCCCTTCGCTCCTGCAATAAGGATGTTCTTGTTTTCGCTTATGTTACATATATTCGCCCAATTTTAGAAACCTGCTCTACTGTATTTTCCCCTCGCATGAAAAAGGACATTTTAACATTAGAGAAAGCACAGAATTATTTCACACGGATAATTTTTCGTCGCTGCCTTGGATTTTCCAAAGATGATCTCCCCAATAGTCATACTCGCAATCAGGTCCTTTCACTGCCCTCCCTCCAATCCTGTCGTGAGCACATTGATTTTACTCTTGCTCGTAGACTTATTTTTGGTAATCGCCGTATCTCTGATATAATTTGTCATCATTTCCACTTCCACAATTCCCGAACCAGAGGCCTCTCTTTTAAATTAGCATACCCTAAAAATCATTCCTCAATCCGTAATCATTCCTTTTTTATCCGCGCCGCTAAGGCATTTAATCAAATTGCCAAAGATTGTACTCTCTCAACTGTTACATTATCCGCCCCTTGATTGTTTCATCCTATATCATTTGAATACTTCCACATGTTACATATATATTTACCCACGTGTGCTACTTAATGTGCACCGTAAATAAAGAAAGAAAGACGGTCTTCAACGTCCTCTTCATCTTCTGCGCCGTCAAACTCTACCGCCGCAGCGGAGACACCATGCATCTCTTCTTTCTCAAGGGGTAACATCCATTTCCATTCATTTCGATATCTCTCACCCTTTCCTCTCTATCTCCCTCTCCTCACACTCTCTCTCCTCTCTCTCTCCATGTCCTCTCTCTCTCCATCTCTCTTCTCTCTCTCCTCTCTCTCTCTCCATTTCCTCTCACTCTCTTTCTCTTCTCTCTCTACCCCTTCTCTCTCGACACCATGAACCGATTTCGAAGCATATCTTGTCCCATTTTTATTTCTTACTGCTTTGCAAGCTCATTTTTCGATTTGAATTGTGTTGTATATTTTCCAACAAATCAAATATTTAACGGTAGCACGTCTATCTCATAACAAGCACATAAGTCTTTCCTCGATGCATTGAAGACCGTCGCCGCCAGCAGAAAGGCACAAGATCTGGCAAGCAGCCAACAAAGAGGTCAGGGAAAGATTTAAAAAAAAACTAATTAAACAGAATTAGCCTTCATTTTCTGCTTATAATTCTTCAATTCTTCGTTAAGTTAGTTCTTCGTTCTCTCTCTTATGCTTTTTACGCTAGAAGGGCCATTCCATTTCAGACGATGACAGCATAAAACCCTTACCATGGCCAGAGATGCAACCGGCCCGGCCCAAATTTGCAAGGCCCACTTGGTCCGGGCAGCGCCGTTCCCAACCTATGGCCTGTGAGCCCGATTGGTCCCGTTTCACTGTTGAGCGTCGATTTTGCCAGCTTTTTGGCACAATTTTTGCACGCCACGTGGTTTCGTTGGCACAGCAAACAATGAAATAGAATGCGGTGTTTTAAAACCTGATCTACCATATGCTTCAACTGCTTCAAATAAACGAAATTGTACATATCTTACTCTATCTCCCCCCCCCCCCTCTTCTCCCCCTCTCTTGCTTTTATCTCTTTTTCTCTTTTATCTTCTCCTCTACCAGACATAAGAAGTTCGCTTGTCTCCTAAAGTGTCTCATCTATCGCTAAACGGCTGGAGTTTCACAAATATTTTGACAAAAAAAGAAGCTAACACGGGGTGATTATGAAGGAAGCTGTGGATTTAACAATAATTTTTTTATTTAATTAGAGCTTGTAAAGTGGGTCGTTCAAATGACAAATGAGAACGAGGGTGAGGGATGTATCTAAATTATGGAGTTTATTAATATTACGCAAAAAATATTTAAGTTCTTCCAAAAAAAACTAGATGCAGCGTTCGTTGGCGGAGCCTTAGATCAGAATAAGTTTCGCAGGGGTTTATGTTTTCAATTATGAATGACATTCAAACGGAGAGTGTCTATTTCCTCGTGCGCTATGCAGTGTTTGTTCCAGTGGTTTTAATCCAATTCAAATGTTTATAGACGCTCTCCAATTCCCTGAATTTGTTTTTGTCTTCGCTACGTTTCCTTAGAGATGCTTATTTCTTTAAAGGAGGTCCGAGGCGAATAAATAGTGTCTTGTTTTTTTCGCCTTATTTGGTCGGGATGTGCTAGAAACTTCGATTGCAAGTGTCCCGAAGTCACAAAAACCTTCATGCCCTGAGGAAATTAACACTGTTTTCTACTTTGAATTCCCAAATATTATATTTTCCCGCCATTTTCAAAATTTTTTTTAAAAAACAACACTGTGGCCGCTGTGGCCAGCCGAGTCTTGCCCATGAATTGCATACATATGGTGCGCGCAACCAACATTGGCCGGGTTTTTCTTAACACGTAGGCTCACCTGGCAATGGTGCAAACCACCAGTTTCTGGGGAGAGAGGCAAGGGCAGTAGCACCATTTCTGTTGATTCTTTACTCCGTTCTTTTTATCATTCCGTCCAAATCCGTCAGGGAATTCGTGGTAGGAGTTTTTCCCTTAAGGCCTCCTTTAAGCAATTTTTTTTGTTCGCTTCAATTTGGAGTGAAAAGCTAATATATTGCATGTGTTGCAATAACTGGTGATGCCAGTTACGAATGTTGTTCTGCATCTACTATGTGTTTTGCTTGGAAAGGGAATCTCGGAAGAAGTTGAATGTGACAATAGCCATTTTGATTTATATGATTCGTTGAATAAATAACAAATTATTTAAAAAATAATAAAATGAACACAAAGAAATAAATAGGTAAAGTAATGAGACCTTTCAGTTGGGGTGAACTCTCGTGCGAATGAAGACAAATAATGCCTTGGATCAGGTGGATTCTTGTCTATCTGCTCACTATAAATCCGGGCAGTTAATCAACTATATGTAAATTGGTTATTTAGCACTTCTTGTTATGCAAATTGTTTAAATATTCATGCTCGGGATTCGGCGCCGTGGAAATCATATCCGACCGTATCTGCATCGAATCGAATGGGACGATTAGATTGGGAGAGAGAACGAGATACTTCGAGAAAAAAAATGAATTGACAGAAAAGAAAAGAACGAGATTTAGAAAGGAAAAAAGGGGGAGAGAGATGTAGAGAGAGAGAGAAATAGAAGGTTAGAGCGAGAACCAAAAGTAAAACAGCCAGAGAGAATCATTAAACAGTCATCGGAATTATAGTAGCAGCTCAATTAAAAAACAATAAAATGATGATGACATTGTTTATTTAAGCTTTTTGTTTAAATAATAATCGCAGAGACATAACTATAATAATCGTCACAATAACAAGAAACGCCAAAATGGAGAAAAAAAAAATTGAAAATTCTTTACTATTCCCTTTTTGTTTGCTACATGTGGTTTTCGTTTAGTGCGAAGTGTTTTAAAGCCATGAAGTGTTCATCGGCTGACTGTCCTCCTTTGATATTGTTATGTATTCGAACTGTTGAAGAGCGCTTAACTTAACCATTTGGATTTCCTTGACTATTGAACTGGAATGCTCACTCGTTATTCAGTCGAGCAGAATTTCGAAAAGAATTGAGTTTTGTAATCTTTAACTGATGAGATCGGTGAATTCGATCAGTGACGTCACGACTCGCCTTGTCATCCGTCCGTTGCAACTAAACACAAGCGATTAATTGGGGTTTTTAAAATCTGCAGCACTCGGGAAATATCAGAGTGCAAGACGACCAGGCAAGAAGTTGTAGAATGTCATCCCTCTAAAACTACTAAGAAAAAAATGCAATGAATTTTCTAGGAAGAGAGAGAGAGAGAGAGAGAAAGTACAGAGCATTTATTGGCCAATATTTATCTAACAAAATGTATAGGTTCTATTAAAAATATAAAACAAATTGTCTTAGTGACTCTGGACTGGGCCAAAATACGGTACGTCATCTCGAACTTGGATCGTTTCCAGATCAACATCACCAGCGGCCATTTCGATTCTTTTCGATCACCGCGTGGTTTCCATGGCAGAAGAAGCAATAAAATATGAGGCGGGGTCCGCAACTCTGATTTTTTTTCCTTATTTTCGTCTCCTCCCTATCTGAGTAATAATGAAATGTCCATTTCTCCAGCTGATCTTCTTTTGCTGGCCACTCAGCTACGATCCTTCCATGTCCCGCAAGCGCGCCGCCATCTTCTGCCTCGGCATCAGGAGTATCTACGTCGGGTTTCTAATATCTTTTCATTTTTATTACTAATTTATTCGGTATTTGGTCAATTAAATTATTATCTTTCAGAGACGGTATTCTTCTTAAACCTACCTACCAATCCAATTGTAAAATTAAACTTAGAACGGCAACAACCTCAAGTTTTTTAGTTCAAAAATAAGAAGAAAAAAATTATAATTTTATATGGCAAAGGTGACAAACATATTAAAAGAAATGTTCTTAGGAGTAGCTTTTTCAACCAATCACGGATACAGTAATATTATAAAAAAAACCTTTCTGTGAATATTGCTCATTCTATCCTCTCGTTCATTTTTTTGTTTTTCTCCATTTCACCTTCTTCCTCCTTTCTCTTACCTTCCTCCGATCTGTTCACTGATGAAACGATGGCATTTGGACAGTGAAGTAGGGGCTCGACGATGACATTACGCGTCAGCTGCAAAATAAAAACACATCGGAAGGCAGAAATTGGTTGGATTGCAACGAGTGGATAGTATCGATCAATTTAACGAGCAGTCAAAACCTTATAGAATGTCAGCATACTGAAAACCACCAAGAACAATATCCACCGAATTTCATCGGAGAAAATTTTTTTGGTATTGTTGATTTTTTTTACTACAAAATATTTTATTTATTATCATTGAAATTATCGTTATTCGACATCTTAAAATACGCTTACAGACAATATTATGAAATTAATGATTTATTGCCTATCATTCTCTCTACTTTTTCCTCGCTTTCTTCATTTCAGGTTTGGACTTTAATGTTTTTTTTAAACTGCCACATCTGTCTTTATACTGAATACTGTTCATCTTTCTCTCTCTCTCTCTCCCTCTCTCTCTCTCTCTCTCTGCTGCATAACCTCGCAAGACTATTGCTTGGTAAAGGAATCTCTAAACAAATCGAATATAGCCATTTTGATTTAAAATATTAATAAATAAGAAAATAAATACAAAGGAATAAAAAAGAAAAGTAATGACTCCTTCTCTCGCTGTCTCGCTGTCTCTCGAACTCTCTCTATCTCACCCTCTCTCGCTGTATCTCTCTTTCTCTCTTTCTCGGATCCTTACCTCGCACGACAATCGCTTCGCAAAGGAATCTCTAAACAAATTGAATATAGCAACATTCATATCAATGTATGATACAATAAAACAAATATTTATAAAAAATAAACAAAAGATAAAGTTAAGAAGTAAGCCCTTACAGATGAGGATAATTCTCGTGCGAAGGAAAACAAATGATGACTTGGTTCGCATTCTTGTATATCTGCACACTGTCAATCTGTTCCGTCCATCTTATATTTCATCTTATGTTGATTTTGTTGTCCTTATAACAATTTGGGCAAAAGCTTTGAAAGTTTAAAGCGCATTCCCTCGTACTGGGCATTCGATGCCGTGGAAACCATTTCCGGATATACCGAGAAATAGAGGTTAGGCGAAGAGAGAATAATGAGAAGAGAGATACACACATACATACAGAGAGTAAATCACACTACAAGCTATACATATAGACGTTCCCTTTACAGAATGGCAAAGGAAAAGAAATTTCCAAACGACATATATGCCTATTGTCTAAGAGAGTACAAGGAGTTCATAGACAATAATACAAGTATCGAACAGTGGAAGAATTCTATCTACTGATACTCCTACTTTTCCATTTATCCTTCAAGTTTTGGCAATGAGCCTTCATTTTATCCTCCAATCTCTCTCCTCATCTCCTCGTGTTATCAGCATTGCTATATATTTACTTATGCTGCTATTTGTCCAATATGTTTTTTGAAAGCCAATAACCTTCCTTGTTCTCCGATCGAGCACCAATGTTGGTGTTTGCGTGGTCGGGCGTCAGCCAGTAGAGAGCGATCATCTCCACGGCCGCAAGACGAATCGCGGGCGGCGCCGGCGGTCGTATGGCGGCCGTGGAGATGACAAGGCGACAAGATTCATGGTCAATAATTTATTTCTGCATACTTATTTAGGCATTTTATCTGTTCCATTTTCTATCTAATGGAACAGGAAAGAAACCTTATGATGCATGTACAAAAAATTAGTTGTTGCAAGACCAGAACTGAATAAAAAGGAGGCATTGGTGGGTAGGAAGAGGAACGGGGATCTCATACTCACTGTTGAGCAGCGATCTGGCGCCTGATTTTATTAGCATTCTTTTAGCTCACCAGGTGGTTTCTTTGGCAGAGGAAGCTGTTAAACAGAATGCAGCGTTGGAAACATCGATCATTTCGGGCTTAATGTGGAACAATTGTATCTCCTCATTTCTCTTGCTATCTCTCACTCTCACTCTCACTGTCACTGTCACTCTCCCTCTCTCTCACTCTCTCTCTCTTCAATATCATTTCTCATCGTTAAGATCTTGGGTTTGGATAATCTATTTTATTTATACTGGTGTGGTAGATGCTACAAGACGAGGCTCACAACCCGACAGACAGTTCACACTCGAGAGATTGAATGGAGAAGAGATAGAAAGGGATCAAGATGAGGGTTTTGGTTCCCTTAATCGTTCCATTCGATGCAATGCAGATACGTTCGGGCATGATTTCCAAAAGGAGTCATTACCTACAATTAGCCTTATGTATTTATTTTATTTAATTATTATTTTTTTTAAATTCTCTATCTCCTTGGGTATTTGCATACAAAGGGAAAACAAAATGCCTCGTATTAATGTCAATCTGTGGATCTTTAATCAGAGAATTTTATATATCATTAAGTCTACATTGTTTTCCTCCTCTCCTCCTCGCTCTCTCTCTCTATCTCTCTCTCTCTATCTCTCTCTCCCTTTCTATCTTTCTCTCTCTCTCTCTCTCTCTCTCTCTCTCTCTCTCTAACGCTGCCCAATTCAAACACGTTTCAAAATTAAGTGACAGCCTGAATGAAGGAAATACGATAAAAAAATAAAGATGTATTATTTGTGACAAAAAGAAGTTTAACAATTTATAGCAAAACAACTAAAGTGGATAGATCATTCGAAATTGTCATACATGTCCCTATCTCATCTACAATACACCCAGCAGATCTTGGAGTTCCCCTTATTGGGCGAATTGATGTCGCTAATTGCCTTTACACTAACAGCGAATGAGAGAAGTAGAGTGAGAGAGAAAGAGGGGGCCCTCTCTTTCTCTTTCTCTCTCTCTCTCTCTCTCTCTCTCATGGTCAACAAAAATTCGGACTTCTAGAGCTATGGAAAGGCAAGCTGATCCTCTTCCGCGAGCCCTATCATTGAATTTGAATTTTTTATTTTTTTGATATTCTTCTTTTCAACATCCCTTTACCTGTTCCCCAGGAAGCCGCTCAATTTTGCATAATACGCATCATGCACTATTTTTCTTCTTCTTCCATTTGATGTGAAAGAGCGAGAAAATTGAGAGAAATCGAGCGAAGATAGAGGGAGAAAGAAAGAGACAGAGAGAGGGAGAGAGGAGAGAAACATTGAGGGAGAGAAAAACGGATAATAACTTTTCGATTGTTCTACAAAGATGAGAGAGACCGAAATTGCAAACAGCGCATTCCATTTTATTGCATCCTCTGCTAAAGAAACCACGGGATGAGCCAAGAGAATACGGAATATAATCCCGCACGGACCAACTCGACAAAATTAAATAAATAAAATCTACAAATCCCAAAATTCGTATCAGCAATTTCTATTGAATGATTATCAAGTGGTTTTCATGCCGACACCCTGCTATATTTGAGAAGTTCAAAGCGCATTGATTTTCCAAGCAGTTACCGGGAGATTAATATTGAATAATTGCCTTATAAATAATGCATGCACATGAATAGTTACGAATATATTTGCAGTAAGTTGTATTGCGGTCCGAATTTAACATTCTTGAGCACTTGGCTATATGGACTAAGAATGCCGAAGAGATGGTGAGCGATGAGGGAGGGCGGGCCGTGCAGGAAGGACTGGGGTGGCAAAGAATTGTAATCACATGAGACACAATGTTATTCCTTTTTAAATGCGCATACTCAGTTTATTCATAGAAAATTACGCAAATAAAGATGCAAAGATTCTAGTAAATTATCGACACTCCGAAGCAGGCAATTCCGTACATTCTTTTCGCTACCAGTTCGTTGTGCTATTTTAAACAACATATTATGGGTCATGAATGGAAAACGAAGATCGTTATTCATTTGTTTGGAATGAGATATCAAGGCGAATTGAAGAGCACAATGTAGTGAATCTATTTTAACAATTCCTTAAAATGAACACAAGTTCAAAATTGACGTTGTAGATCACGAAGTAGGAAGATTCAACTGCATTCCTTGATGTTTACATCATATAAGTTTTTTTTAAAGAAATATTATATTCTCAATTTAATACTTCCATCAACCTTTTTTAAATATAATTGGAATAGAGGGACTCTTGGCATCATTCATTATGCTGCGCAATTGTATGCAAAAAAAAAACAATCTGCTTGGAAATTATGATGTGTATATATGTTTATTTGTTGGCATACTAGTTGTTGATGCCCAGAATGACTTATCGTTAAGATAAAAAGTAATTAATTTAAGTTAAAAAATAATAATTTTAATGACTAAAAAATCATAAATAAACTGACTCGTGGAATAGCTCGCCATCCTTAGTCGCCACCGCATTCGTTTCTCGTTCTTTCATCTCTCTCTTAATTCATGCTTTTTCTCTCAAACTCTTTTGTTCTAGAAGATAACCAAGGTTGGCAACCCCGGATTCTATTTTATTTCATCCCCTGCCAAAGAAACCACCTGAGCGAAGAAAAATATAAACAAGAGTTGTGGTAGAAGACGGGAAATGGTGAGCAAGAGAGAGAGAGAGAGAGAGAGACAGCGAGAGAACGAGAGCAAGAGAGCGTAAGAAGGTGTCAGCGATATTGAGATATTATTTTCGTTTTAGTTATTTAATTCATATTTTCTTTTTTTTAATGTTCGGAGTGATCGGAGTTGTCAACTCGGCATTCTGAAAAAAACGTGGTCATCGAAAAATATGCAGAGAAAATTTAAAAAAAAAAGGAAGGAGAGACAGATTGAGAGAGAGAAGGAATGAGGGAGGGTGTGAGAAAGAGAGCGAGCACGAAGGAGAGAGTGAGAGAGAGATAGAGATAAAGAGACAAAACTATTCCATGTGAGCTACGAGAATTCAGGAGAAATGATGTTAGCAACGCGCATTCTATGTTATAGCTTCCAGTGCCAAAGAAACCACGTGGTGAGCGAAAAAAATGCTAATAAAATGTGGCCGCAGATAACTGCTCGCCAGTGAGGATGAGATCGCCGTTGCTTTTCCTACCCTCAGGGCCCTCCTTCTTCTCCAATGCTGGTCTCGCAACAATTGATTGTTTCTTTGTTAAAATTAAATTGGAACTCAAGATTGTTAAAGTTGCATTTTTCGTTCATCTTAATTTTCTTTGCAAAATATGATTGCGCGCATCCAGAAAGTAAGAACTTTGTCACAAACAATAAGTTTAGCTAGGGAAGGAGAGAAAGTGTGAATGGGGATTGCGAGAGAGTCATGTGAATTATAGTAACCGTGTAATAATAAAAGAGTAAAATGATAACGGCTCTGTTTAATTAAGCTTTATATTGAAATAATATTAACATAGAAAGAATAAGAATAATAATGGTCATAATAATGATATTACGAAGCAACAAGCAGCAAAGAAATTTTTTTTAATTCTTTACTCTACTTTTTTGTTGATGCATGTGATTTTCGAGCAGTGCGAAATAATTTAATCGTGACGAGTATTTTATCGCCGATGTATGAATTCAAAGTGGTTAAAATATAAGCAGTAAACAATACATTATATACACACATTGTAGCCCATGAAGTCTTTGAATTTTATTTTAAAATGGTAAGTGACTCAAAATGGTAAATGATACATGATACATATAAGAGGTCGCCTCTCGCACAGACAATTTTCAAGGGAGAGAGAGAGAATGGGGAAAGATAGTGAGAGAAAGGTATTAAGAGATGTGAAAACAGAGAGAGAGAGAGGGAGAGATTAGAGTGAGAAAGGGATACACAGAGAGAGAGAGACAGAGACAGAGACAGAGACAGAGACAGAGAGACAGAAAGAGAGAGACGGCCAGTCCGTGATGCGATAAGAGAGACGAGGGATGTCTTTCAGGAAGGAGAAGTTGTCAGCACCCTCCTACTCCAGAACATGGGATGGCGGCCGATTATTAGCTCGCCCGGCAGCACTCCATTGCTCCAGACGTTCGAGTGGTAGATGAGAGAGATTGGTTGGTTGAAGAAGTTACTATTACATACAAGGAGATATTGAATTATAATTCCTGGTGTACATAACGATATGTCCTTCATTACAAAACTTAAACAAAAACTACGGGAAAAAGTAAATAAATGAGTAAACAGAATCAATAAATAAGTGGAGAAGGAGAGAGAGAGAGAGATCGAAATGAATGGAAAGTGTAGCCGCTGCGGCGGTAGAGTTTGAAGGCGCAGAAGATGACGAGGACGTTGAAGACCGTCGCCGCCATCGACGCCGCCAGCAGAAGGGCCAAGATATGGAAAGCAGCCAACGACTCATGTTTCTTGGCAGCCAGTAAGAAAGATTTTGTTTAATTTTCCACCAGGACTCTAATATTTCAAAGCGTACAATCTGCACTTAAAACTACTGTGAGAGGAGCGAGGTGACCTCTTGTACCATGTATCATTTCATGGGCGACAATGTGTGTATATAACGTATTGTTTACTGTTTATATTTTAACCACTTCGAATTCATACATCGGCGATAAAATACTCGTCACGATTAAATTATTTCGCGCTGCTCGAAAATCACATGTATCAACAAAAAAGTAGAGTAAAGAATAAAAAAAAAAGTTCTTTTGTTACTAGTTGTCAGTATTATGATCATTATTATTCTTATTCTTTCTATGTTAATATTATTTCAATATAATGCTTCAATATATCATTTTACAGTTTTACTATTACACGGTTACTATAATTCACATGACTCTCTCGCGATCCCCATTCACACTTTCTCTCCTTCCCTAGCAAGGCTTATTGTTAGGGACAAAGTTCTTACTTTCTGGATGCGCGCAATCATATTTTGCAAAGAAAATTAAGATGAACGGAAAATGCAACTTTAAGAATCTTGAGTTCCAATTTAATTTTAACAAAGAAACAATCAATTGTTGCGAGACCAGCATTGGAGAAGAAGGAGGGCCCTGAGGGTAGGAAAAGCAACGGCGATCTCATACTTACTGGCGAGCATTTATCTGCGGCCACATTTTATTAGCATTCTTTTCGCTCACCACGTGGTTTCTTTGGCACTGGAAGCTATAAAATAGAATGCGCGTTGCTAACATCGATTGTCCTGATTCTCGTTGCTCAAATGGAATAGTTTTCTCTCTTTATCTCTATCTCTCTCTCTCACTCTCTCCTTCGTGCTCGCTCTCTTTCTCACCCTCCCTCATTCCTTCTCTCTCTCTCAATCTGTCTCTCCTTTTTTAAATTTTCTCTGCATATTTTTTGATGACCACGTTATTTCAGAATGCCTAGTTGACAACTCCGATCACTGCGAACATTGTAGAAAAAAAGAAAATATAAATTAAATAAATAAAACGAAAATAATAACTCTTACACTCTCTTGTTCTCTTTCTCCCGCTGCCTCTCTCTCTCTCCTTCTTTGTCTCTCTCTCTCTCTCTCTCACTCTCTCTCTCTCTCACTCTCTCTCTTTCTCTTGCTCACAATTTCTCATCTTCTGCCACTCCTTTCATTTTATTTTTCTTCGCTCACGTGGTTTCTTTGGCAGAAGAAGCAATAAAATAGAATCTCTGGTTCCCAACTTTGATTGTAATGTAAAACGAAAGAGTTTGAGAAAAAGAATGAATTAAGAGAGAGAAAAGAACGAGAATTAGAAAGGAAGAGAGGGAGAGGTAGAGAGATAAAGAGAAGGTTAGAGCGAGAGCGAAACGGAAAACAGCGAGAGAGAATATAATAATAAAAATAATCATCTGAATTATAGTGCCCGTTAAATAATAAAACAGTAAAATGATGATTACAGTGTTTATTTTAAAATACTTTAAAATAACGACATTTTAAAATACTAATAACATAGTAATCACTGGGCAGAAGCCATTTCCATTTTATTTGTATTCTTTTCCATCACCACGTGGTTTCATTGGCGGAGGAAGCAATAAAATAGAATGCGCTGTTTGCAACTTCGTTCACTCTCTCCTTTGTAGGAAAAACCGAGTATTAAAATCCTTGTTTTTCGCTCCATATCACACTCTCTTTCTATCGACCTTTCATGCTCTCTTCCTCTCAATCTATCTCAATCTCTCAGTCTCTCTAAATAACCCTCTCTCTCTATGTAACTCTCTCTCTCTCTCGCTGTCTCCCTCCCTCTTTCTTTCTTTCTCCCATCCCCCTCTCGCTCTCTCATCCTTTCCAGTCTTCTGCACCCCTTTAATTCAACTTTTTTTCAGCTCACGACGTGGTCTCTTTAGCATAGGAAGAAATAAAATAGATTACGGTGATTTCGACTTCTATATTGAAGAATTTCGTAGAACAAAATAATAATATGAAAATATAAGCTATTATTGAACCGCATTGCCAGTTGTAGATCAACCGGAAGCAGATGTACATCTTCTACGAGGTCTTCATGCTGCTCTTCTGCGTCCTGCCCGTGACGTCATCTTAATTATTTTAACTCAATATTGTAATTCAAAATTACTTGTAGAATTCTGTTTATTTAGTCGTTTATTTTATTTTGCAATTTTAATAAGAAAATTGTTAAGAAACCTATCAATGAATATGTAAAACAAATTATGTAAATGAAGACTCGGCGTACTCTTAAAGGCTAACGAGGCAAAAGCGAAATGCAACTTCCTTTGGCGGAGCCTCGGATTAGAACAAGTTTCGCAGCAAGGTGAGCAGTTTATTTATTTTTCTTAATTGTTTAAAAAAAAGTTGATCAGCAAAACTAATTTGAATGACATTCGAACTGAGAGTGTCTTCATATTTCGTTATGCGCAGTTTTGTAGTTGTTCCGGTGGTTTCAATTCCATCCAAACGTTTATAAGCGTTGACCCAATATTTATGTTGCTATATTCATTTTCTCAAGTTTGTAAAATCAATTCCATTTATCGTTGGATGATTGATTGCCAAATTCGTTGCGCGATACGAGTGGGAGAAGAGAGTGGTCAGAAATCGGATTGGAAGCATTTATGGAATATGAATCAGAAATTTTAAGACATTATTAATTATATATTTTATTTGTTTAGATGAAATTACTGGTCTTCATTTTAACGACAACTGTCTGGACTTCGTTCAGTCTTCTTCCTTATCGGATAACATTAGAAATTGTTCGATTCTTCAGGTGGTGTCTGCGAAGTCTCAAGTGGTTGCTGGGCCATTGTACACCTTCGAAGTGTTCTTCGGAGAGTCTAACTGCACTCGTGGCATCGTCGCTGCCGAGAACCTGACGAAGGACAGGTTCCAGCTCAAGGAATGCGGCGCCCGCCCGCGTCATCTACAAGGTCGTGCTGTGGGAGAAGATCTAGGAGAACTTCCAAGAGTACAACGTCGAGTGAGTAGAAAGCGAGATCGAGAGAGAGAGAGAGGGGAGATGCCAACTATTTATCTCTGTTCAGAAGAAGCAATCAAGAAGAATCTGGTCGCGTTCTCAAAGAAGGGCGACAATCTCCTGATCAAGGAGTGCTCGTACAAGTACTGGCGTAACATGACGGAGGCGACGCCGGCGCACGTCGGCCACATCGTCAAGCCGTACGGCATCTGCGAGATGCCGGTCTCTTTTTTTCCGAATTAGTCAATACTTTAAATAGTCAATAGTTTTAATTGCTCATTTCCCCCGTTAAATATTAATGTATAGTTTAATATAATTTTTACAAAATACTACATAATTAGCAATATACGTATTCATTTTAAAGTGAATCTCTAAAAAGAACCTCTTTCTAGATTCACTATATAATGAAGCTACTAACAATAAAGCGCCTCTAAAGCATCAAATAATGCAGCATTTCACATCTTTTAACAATAAGAAAATATTATTGCGCTTAAAAAAATGATAGAGACTTGAGAGATTCAAATAAAATAGAAAATAGAGAAGAATTGAGCCTGGCACCAGCAAGCTGCGGTTCGCTGTGATTGGCAACAGTTATGCGCCAAACCAGGCAGATCTCGTCTGGAAACACTTCAAGCCGTTCTTAACCACCTTCACCCTCTTCAGCCAGTGCTGTGAGCAGCGATTCTTTCCTTCTAAAGTGTTTCGCCTAAAAACACTATTTTTTCTACAAAATACAAATTAGTTTTGATAAATCAATTCGTAGACATATCAAAGAGAAAAATTATTCTGATTTTTCTAGCCTGCGAAGTCTTCACTTACACACGCTCTCCATACTGTAATCACTTTGCGAACTTCACGGATGTGCTTGACGACCTCAAGCCGGATGTCACCTTCATCATTCAAAGGTTTCCCTTGTTTGATTTAAAGAGTTTTAGAGAGAGAGAGAGAGAGAGAGAGAGAGAGAGAGAGAGGAAGAAACAGAGAAAGATATAGGAAGCATATATTCATCCCTTTAAGGAACACAAAACTCAACCCTGACCATTCTAGTCATATAGTAAGAAAGAAAGAGAGAGAGAGAGAGAGAGAGAGCGTGAATGAGAGAGACCGCAGACATTATGCTCTTGTCCTGTCGAGCGCACCGTTTTCCGGAGGCAGCGTCGATGCATTGGATTCGGGGATGGTCGAGCGCCGGGTGATGCTGGGGGTGAACCAGCTATTTTGGCAATAGAACGAAATCAAGATACAAGTAGACAACTAACATAAACCTGATAACTTCCCAGGTACGGCCGTCCAAAAGAGCGTCCACCACACAATGTCTACACCGACTAATTGTAAGGCCACAAGACATATAACGCGCCGCCTTCAGAATCTCAAGTAGAAGAGACGAATTTAACAGATTGCTTTTGGGACTCTTTATCTTGCTGGATTAATACAACGCGCAATAGAACTGGTTAGAAAAGTCACCGGAAATAATATCGATATCCTTCTACCACCTACCGTGGATCACACTTTGAAGTTGCGAAATGCCGTCTTATCCATCGGAAGGTGCAAAAGTCCAAATTACCTTCAGCATCGGTACAATATCTCGGTTCATGGTTAAACACCAAGGGATTCATTGTCAGATGAATAGCGTGAAGATCGAGGTCTATTTTTGGCAATAGCAACAAATTTTTACGTTCATTCATACTACTTGGTGGTTTACTCGAGAAATATAGCAGACAAAATTTATTTCACTCCGGTTATACGTCCGATTCGATGATCATATATAAAATAATAATCTTTAAAAAACTAAATATTTAACTAATCCTTTTGTTGTCCATATAACTTGTTATCCGAAAATACCCCATTTTCCCTGCAGCTTTTTTTTATTCTTAACTTTTTTTCTTTTGACCTCTTCTTCTCATTGTTAAATCTCCCAACTCTACTAATTTCTATATCTTTTTTTTCTCTGCCCAATTCATCTACCTTTCTCCAGGTCTCACCCTCACCCTCTTTTCCGCATGTACGAATTCTCTCTCCTTTTCCTCGGCCAGGAAGAGAGATAGAGAGCGAGAAAGAGTTAGAGAACCCTGGATGCCCTGATCGTATAATTCAACCCTACCACTGCGCTTACCTTCTCCCTTCAACTAGAGGGTCTTCCAGTAGACGGCGTCGGCAACTCGGGCATGGTCCACATCAACGGCCGCTGCGGCTTTGACACCTTCCCCAATGGCCGTCATGGCGCGCAGCGCCCTCAAGCCTCAGCTGTGACCTACCGTAATCATTTGTGAGCTACAGTAGTCTTGTTTATGAATTCTGGCTAGAATGTATCTCCATTTTTAAACTTTCTCCACCAAAGTTTGCCATTTACATATGTATGCATGGTCGTTTTCATTGCTACAAATTCGATCCGACAGAATGTCTGCTGTTAAATATGGAAGCGTGGATTAATTGATTACACACGGTATTTAATAAGATCGAAATAAATAAGATGGACTTCTGAATCCTCGCTCGACGAGATGGCAATGAAGAAATTGCCTTCGAAATTCAATCTTTTAGTCAAAAGCTAAGACCACTTAGTTCCATATAGTATTTTTGCGTATTACATAAACTAATTGCTCCTTTGCAATTGCATGCTAATTTTGCTTATTTGCATGTATTACTTGCGCATCAGCCTGCATAAATTAGCCTAGTAAAACGTTGAATAATCAACTTATTCAAACGTCAAATTATTCTTCGTTAATATATTTTTTTAAGAACCACCTCTTAACACGTACGAATCCCAGATTGCGAATAAAAGTTTCTTAAGTCATTCGGGAGGAAATGCAAACCACCGTTGTGAATGTTTCACTTTGTATGGCTGAAAAGTGTTTCTCAGTCATCGCCTCCTTTGAAGAGACGCATGAGTTTGTGAGCAGTTGACGGATATTATTCTTTATTTCTAACTCGCTTACTCTCACTTTCCTATCTTCTCTCCCTTCTCTCTTTCCAGCATTCCTACTCCTCTTTGCAGTGAATTTTCCCTTTGGCGGTGCCGGCAACTCGGGCATGGGCCGCAAGAATAGTTGTCAAAGAAATTATTATTTACATTATATTTGTGCTTTAATTATTTAAATAATTAATGCTCTAAACACCGTTAATGTAATTTTAATTTTAATAATTTACTTTTCCACTAATTATTCAGTTAAATTGACCCAAAAATAACTACCAAAGTATTCTTTATATACATTAAATTTATTTACTTTAAAATAGTAAATCTCCCCGCTTTTAGTTAGTTATCTGCAGTTAGTTTTCTACTAAACATCTTTATCGCCTCCTCGAGATCGTTGTCATTCAGAGTGCAGTCATTTCGGATGCCTTCCAGTATCTTCAGCCCGGACGCCAGTTCCACCTGCATGATAGAGACTAATTAGAGAACGAAATGGGAGAGAGAATGAGAAGAGAGGAGAGAGAGAATGAGAAAGAGAGATAGATGGTAGAACTAGGCGAAGCAGATTCTACTAACATACAGTGACTTCTGATTCCAGTAGCCTGATCGCTTCCTTGTCCTTTTCCTTTTCTTTGCGCATGTGAAATTTTCGCTAATTTAAATTAATTTAATTTAAATCGTATTCCATCTATTTTATTTTATGATCAAATAAACACATTTTATTATTATTATTCAATAGTAAAAATATTATAAAAAATATATAAAGTCCTCAAAAATAACAAATAAAGCCCTAATAAGGCTCCTCGGTCGCCTTATTTTGTAAACCTCCATGCTGATTGCCTTGAGCTTTTTCTGTCGCAAGCTCATGGTTTCTGCAAAGATATGTATGTACATACAAACATATATAGGGCGAGAGGGTCATATTTAGAGATAAAGTGTGAGAGAGCGGATAGGGTGAGAGACAGTGAGAGTGATACGGAGAGAGAAAGACAGTCATGACTAGTAGAACCATGCATATGCTATTCATATCCCCGATATACATATACATATGTACATAAGTAGAATAATAACTTCAGCGAATAACTTCAAGCGCTGCCTACCTCGGGTAAATTATCTTCGAGTTAATTAGCACAAATCAACGAGACATACAGTGAAAGTGAGAGAGAGAGAGAGAGAGAGAGAGAGAGAGAGAGATTGTCTGGGTTGAGCCTTCAAGGTCTTCATAGTCCGGGTTGAAATTAGTGCAGCTGCATCCGGGGGTGTTTCAGATGTTGCCTTTGTGGCTGGGGCGTTCAATGCCGGCCGGCAGCGGCTAGCCCGAGCTGCCCGAACGGCTTTAGCATGCCGATTGTGAAATTTTTAAATATAAATAATCACAAGCTTTTTTTCATCGAGCTCAATTTGGGGACGGCATAATCTTGTAAGAAATGAATCAAAGTAAATAAGAGGAGTGCATGAAGGGGAATGGAGAGAAGACGGGGGCGGGGCAATCGATGGTGAGAAGTCACAATTTTTGTGCTGCCTCTCCATTGTGACATGCAATGTCCTGCGACTGGGGTCACAATTTATTGGAACACAAATTGTGACACAACCTGGAACACAAGTGTGTTGGCGTAAAATCTATACAATATTGTAACCTGAAATAGTGATATCCCATAACAGAAGCATTCGTTGTGTGCTAACCATAAGTGACAATGGAAAAAAGTAATAGAATATTTTTATTGCTCAAAATCTGTATAATAAAATGAAGACACGATCACCCATACAATAATAGATGCAATAAACGGCTAATCATTGGCAATGCTCATTGCGATGCTTTTATGCGATGTCGCCCAAAAAAAAACCAAAACCACCAGTAATTTTCTATTTCCCGTTTCAGACGTATTTTCAACAGAGTTGACAAACAATTCTCGAAATGCAGGACAATATTTATTTTTTTCTGAAATATAATTGGTAATATTACCTTGAACTCATTACTATGTAGATAATCCTGTTTCACACATAAATTTAGCAAAAAATAGGTCAATTAATTTTAAAGGCGAATTTTGGTCACTCGTATCAAAAAATTTTTGAAAGTAGAAGAATTCAAAATGAAAGCGACTCATGGCCAATAAAACAATGGGAAAAAAGAATAGGCCCCTGTCTTGTGATGTTATGAGTTTGGAATTGTAAAGAAAAAAATGGATGTGACAGAGTGGCATGTTACCGGACGTTGATAAGGAAACGCAGTCTCTTTCTCTCTTTCTCTCTCCCTCTCATTCTTACTATCTCTCCCCCTCTCTTCTTTCGTCTGTTTCTCTCTAACGTTGTGTCTCTGTTATCTTTATCTTACCTCTTTCTCTCTCTCACTCTCTCAGGTTATCTCTCTCTCTCTCACACGTCCTATCGGTCAAGACGGTCTTAGCGGGAAAATAGAGTGGCAGGTTGAGGAGACAGGCACGGCCAAGAACGTCTTCATGATGGGAAGACGGCAGTGCAAGGAACGAGGAGAGAGATAGAGTGGAAGAGAGTGTAAGGGTAAGAGAAAGAGAGTGAGGAGAGAGCCAGAGAGAGAGAGAGAGAGGGAGAGCGAGGGAGAGAGAGAAAGACAGACAGAGAGAAAGAGAGAGAGAGAGAGAGAGAAAAGAAAGATCAAACGTGCCCTTGACTATTTGATAAGATGCCCACCCGGTCCCTTCCATCAGGCAGTCCTGCATCTCCGATTGGTCGAGCATGGTTGGTTCCCTTGATACATATATTATTTAGATGTGGAGAATAAAGTAAGGAATTTTGAGCGAAAGTCCTTGTGATATAGCTAGATAATTATCGAAACAATTATTGTTTGCTATTTCAATATTGTTTTAGTTACATATATTACTGCAACAATATTGTTCGATCAAATAATGTTTTTAATGTTTTTGGGTATTTTATTAATAATAATAATGATGATGATGATAATAATAATATTAGTTATTATTATTATTCTTATTCTTATTATCATTATTTTTGTAACTGTACATATATTCCAGCGCTCCCTTTTGCTGCTCGTTTTCTTCTGTCTTCTCATCAATCTCACCATAACCAAGCATTCAAGGTTGGGAAGGTTTTTTTCATATATAATTCCTATCAATACAAAAGCTATATATGAGAATATAAATAAAGTAAGACATATAGAATTGTAAAAGAATCTTCTGGAGTTAGCAGATTTATGATCCGTTATCAATTCTTATCTAGGCATTCGAAGCGCGGTTCCCACAATGGAATTGACAACGTCGTTAGCGCCTCTTCGGTGAGGCACTCCGTACTCGGTGCGTAACTTCTTTTTACTTATTAATTAATTAGTGAGGCTAGGGCTCACAAAGTAATGCTTTTTGCAGCTATAGCATATACGCTGACAATGAGGGCTCACATTATGTCATTAGGCTTCTGTTAGGACGGATGATTGGCATAACAATTCTAATAGTTTATTTAATTGCTTCTAACATAACGAGTACTTTACAGCTAGCCTATGGTGTAGCTTTTATACGTACTATAATGCTTCGGATAAGTGACAAAGGATTGCAAAGGATTGATCTGTTCACCAATGGTTGAGTCAACCCTTTAATTCCATAACTGCAAAAGTCATTCCTAACTGGTTACAGATGAGTACCGTAATCGCGAGATCCCGGAAGAGGCCGTCAATCTGCATGGCGATGCACTCATTCGATACGTCAACCAAAAGCAGAATCTGTGGACGGTAGGGAAGTTTGTCGCTCTTCATCTCTCACTATCTCTGATAAATGGAGAGACGTAGAGAGGAATGCAGAGAAAAAGAGACAGACATGAGAAGAAACAGAGAAAATGAAGAAAAGAATTTAATATGGATAGGACAGGAGAGAAGGATGACAAGGACTGTAAGTCAAAGTTGAAACCACCAAATCGCGCGCCCTGTTGATAGGCGTCTCTGTCCACTCTGCTGTCGTCCAGATTGCAATGTCAGGTGATAAGAAACGTCCAGACGAACTGATACACACGCTTGCTTTCCTTCTCTCTTTCTTTCCTCCAAGGGGGCATTCATTAGTGATACATGTAATTTTTTAGCGTTCATATTAAAAGAAGTTCAATATGCCTAAATGTTCTAATGAGTAAAATAATTTGTACAAACTGCAAAGGAGAAGATCCTTGAAAAAAAAACATGAATCAGTAAATAACGATTAAATTGCCAGGCTCGCCGCCACCGCCGTTTCTCGCACTATCCGGATGCGACCAAGTGGGGCCTCATGGGAGTCGACCATGTCCGCCTTTCTGTTGAGGTCAGGATTTACGTTATTTATTTATAAATATTTTGTTAATATAATTTGTTTTATAAAGTTGTTATTGTTTTATTAGAATAAAAGTAGAGTTTATAAAAACAAAGATTCTCTGTTCTCAGGCAAAGAAGAACCTCTCGCCGACGCGCCTTCTAAACATTGCCGTTCCGGAAAGCTTCGACTCACGAGAGCAGTGGCCAGAGTGCGAGTCACTCAAGGCTATCAGGGATCAGTCTTCGTGTGGTGAGAGAGAGAGAGAGAGAGAGAGAGAGCGAGAGAGAGGGAGAGGGAGAAGGAGAGAGAGAGAGGGATGGTGAGGGGGCGGGGGAGAGGGAGGGAGAGATTGAGGGAGAGGGAGGTAGTAAGAGTGATCGGTGAGCGAGAGATACATAAATATTTGGAGAAAATAATGAGTCTGATTGTGTGAAGAAAAATAGAAAACGAGATGTTTTTATCTTCACGTTGCAAGAAAAGCAAGCAAACAAGTAAATTACCACAAAAAGCAACTACTAATCAAATTTAAAATTAACACCAGCAGCACTTTCTTCTGAGAGTGCGAAAGAAAAGCAGCGATCACTAATGTTAATTGCCCAAAAATCTTCTAAAAGTGGCAAATTTTTGATCCAAAATATTATTTTTTAAATTGAAAAACTTTTTGGTCATCTCTAAGGCGTGTGCCTTATTAAAAAAATAATAATACTCTTTAAAAAGAAACAAGAGAAAATGAAATGGAGGTAATCTACTTGGTTGTGAGGGGAGAATAATATACATGCACAGGGTCGTGCTGGGCATTCGGTGCCGTTGAAGCCATGTCGGATCGGATCTGCATCGCGTCCAAGGGGAAGATTCAGGTTGGAAGAAGGTAGAGAGAGAGCGCGTGGAGATGAGAGATAGGTAGAGAGATATTGAGAGAGAGAGAGAGAGATATATATATATATATATATATATATATATATATATATATATATATATATATATATATATATATAAAATATATTTATCTTTCAAGGTTTCGCTCTCTGCCGACGACTTGCTGTCATGCTGCAGGAGCTGTGGTTTTGGGTGAATTGATGTTTTATCTCGCACCTTTCTTCAAATGATCAATTTTAATAGAATAGTAATTGCTTATTTTACAAATATATTAAAATAAAATCAACAACAAATCCAAAAATAAAAAGTAAATTTTAAATAATAATAATAATAATAATAATACTAATAATACTAATAATACTAATAATACTAATAATACTAATAATACTAATAATACTAATAATACTAATAATACTAATAATACTAATAATGCTAATAATACTAATAATACTAATAATACTAATAATACTAATAATACTAATAATACTAATAATACTAATAATACTAATAATACTAATAATACTAATAATACTAATAATACTAATAATACTAATAATACTAATAATACTAATAATACTAATAATACTAATAATAATAATAATAATAATAATAATAATAATAATAATAATAATAATAATAATAATAATAATAATAATAATAATAATAATAATAATAATAAAAATAAAAAAAATTATTATAATAATAATAATAATAATAATAATATAATAATAATAATAATAATAATAATAATAATAATAATAATAATAATAATAATAATAATAAGCTGCAACGGCGGAGATCCGCTCGCCGCGTGGAAATATTGGGTGCGGGATGGAATTGTGACGGGAACGAACTTCACAAAGCACGAGGGATGTAAGCCGTATCCTTTCCCGCCTTGCGAGCATCACTCTAACAAGGTGAGGGAGAGAGAGAGAGAAATAGAGAGGGATGGTGTGAGAGAGAGAGTGAGAAAGAGAGAAAGAGAGAATAAGAATGAAGCGATGGTAATACGCGAACAAACAGATATTGCAGTTGTAAGTTTGTTCGGAAAATAAATTAAGAGCGGGAAAGCGAGACATATTGAGAGAAAGAGAGCGATAGAAAGAGAGGGAAAGAAAGAGAAAGATAGAGAGAGAAGGACAATATTTCTTCTCATTGTCAGACCCACTTCGACCCCTGCAAACACGACCTCTACCCGACGCCAAAATGCGAGAAGAAGTGCATCTCCGGCTACACAGAAAGGACGTACGCTCAGGACAAGTTCTACGGTAAGCGCCTAAAAAGAACTCTAGAAGTACTGTGCCACAAAAATCAATACTAATACGCAAATAAACTGACAGTACAATCACAGGATTTAACTGATAGTAATTGTTCCTACATCTGATCATCGCAACAAAGTATAATTTATGGCAATTCTCAAATAGCCCAGTTCCAGCATAAAACCACCTGCCGATCAGATTTTTGAATTCTTGAGAATGACTAGAGCTGTCTCTTCTTCTGAAAAAGCAGAATTAGTCAATCAATTTAATTTCGCAGGAAAGTCAGCATACGGCGTGAAGGACAACGTCGAAGCAATTCAGAAGGAGATCCTTACAAATGGGCCAGTTGAGGTAATAGGAGAGAGGAACGATTGTATTTTGAAATGACGAGACGAGAGGGCGTAAATAGAGAGAAAGATGAGAGAGAGAGAGGGAGAGAATAGATATTAGAGAAGGAGGGATGTAGAGAAAGAAAGAGAAGCGATTAAAGGGGTATTTTAAGGTAGAAAAAAAAATTTTTATTGAAAAAATTGCGAGAATTTGTAGGTTGCCTTTGAAGTCTACGAAGACTTCCTGAACTACGCCGGAGGCATCTACGTGGTTAGTGGCCAAATACAGCTAATAATAAACTCGATTTATTTTAATATTAAATTGGTAGTAATTTTAGTCTTACTGTTAAACTAACAAAAATGGCGGGAATTTAAATTTAAAATTTATTTTTTAAAGCACACGGCGGGCGCACTTGGCGGTGGCCACGCCGTGAAGATGCTCGGCTGGGGCGTCGAGGGCGGTGTGCCTTATTGGCTCGTTGCCAACTCGTGGAACACCGATTGGGGAGAGGACGGTGAGTTTGTTTGTTTGAGAATTATATATATATATATATATTATTTTTTTTTGGAATAATAAATTTACCCGCCAACTGCTTCAACAGGCTTCTTCCGCATCCTGCGTGGCGTGGATGAGTGCGGAATTGAATCGGGCGTGGTTGGAGGCATTCCGAAGATCAACGCTGGAAACGGGTTCGTGTGATTTCTTTATATCTGTTTCTATGACTCTATCTTTTGTCTTTTCCTTTCTCTACCTCTCTCTTTCTCTCTCTTTCTCTCTCTCTCTCTCTCTCTCTCTCTCTCTCTCTTTCTATGGCTCGCTCGATTCTATTCTCTTTCTCTGTCTCTAGCTCTCTTGATATATCTCGCATGCGTTACTCTTGCATATGTATAAATCACATTAACCAAATAAGTGGCCAAGACCTAAACAGTAATTCTGTTCATTCGTTGGCGATCTATTTCCTTCATTTCTCCAAATTCTCTTCATCAGATTCCTCATTCGATTGAATCTGCCGCTTGGCTTTCTCTCGAATCCAAAGACATTCGTCTCAGTCGTCTACATTCTTCTTTTACTTATATTGGCGAAAGACTAATAAATTATAAATGATATTTGTTGATTAGTAAATTAAATAGCATAATAAGGCGCATTACATTGCAGTTTCGCCGACGAAGATGACGGCTTTTTCTTCTAGATGTTCTATCTTCCTGTGAAAAACTCACCCGGATTCCGTCCTAACAATATGACAATCTCAATATCAGAATCCCAAAAACCAGCCGCCACAATTTTTATTTGGAAAAAAATTGTTGTACATTTTCTCCGCCCATTATTCGTCCGTAACAATGAACTGAAATGCAGTGCGAGTTATTCCTCGACATACCATTCACATATTCCTACCTCGTATCAAATTGCTCTTTTTTAAATTCTTTTCTTAACCTTTATACATAATCCGAATAAATTGTATGATCAATCGAATCCAGACTTAAGAGAGCCTGTCTGAGAGACTCGAACATGACGGGACAGGGAACAAAATTACCCTTTGATCCTAATTTCCTTAATACAGCGTGTGTAGGACTTAAATGGCTTCCCAAAAACGTTTTCAGAAATTTTTTTTTCTCAAGTATGTCTACAGTATGCCCTGTTAGACCAAAAATATTCAAATGAGCGTAATTCCTTTAAATAGCGACCAATCTCAATTTTGAAACATTTGTTCGATTCCTTGTCTAATAGGGCACAAAATAACCAAAGAAACTGTTTTCTGAAATCTTCATTATAAGGGTCATTTTGGCAAAAATACGTTTTGAGGGGTCCATTTCGGGCATCGGGACCCCCCCCCCCCATGTTAAACAACGAAGTACACCACGTGAAAGAGCGTGCTTTGTTACCTCTAAAACAATTATTGCTAAAGTGGAAGTCCTACCTCGAAGGGACGGTAGCACGCGAAAAAAGCCGGTCAAAATGGCGCATTTTCGGCCGCCGAGACACCGTGCAAGCGCATTCATCGATCCATAACTACGCGCAACCTTAATATTACAAAATCGTTAGCATATCATCTAAGAGCTCTCACGGAGATCTTCAAATCTTACATACATACTTTTATTGAAAAGTTTCAATTTATATGGGAAATTTCGTTCTGTACAATTATAAGGCTTACAAAACTATTTTAAAAACATTTTCGCCTGCCTAAACATACATCATAAGAAAGAGGATGCAAAATTCTACAAGATGAACTCCTTTCTATGGAATTCCATTTATACGATCTTTTGTTATAAATCATAAAAGTAGTGCCAGTAGCGTCGCTGTCATTTCGACCAAGAATTCACATTTTAGGTTATTCGAATTGGAATATTCCAATCCTCTTTTTCTACACTTTTTCCATAGGACCTTGTTATCCTACTCTTATGGCTTATAACAAAAGTTCGTATGGTTGGAATTTGATAAAAAGGAATTCATCTTGTACCAAATTTCATCCTATTTCTTATGATGTATCTTATGGTTTAAGCCTTATAATTGTACAGAACGAAATATCCCATATAAATTGAAACTTTTCAATAAAAGTATGTATGTAACATTTGAAGATCTCCGTGAGAGTTCTTAGATGATATGCTAACGATATTGTAATATTAAGATAGCGCGTAGTTAGGGATCGATGAATGCGCTTGCACGGTGCCTCGGCGGCCGAAAATGCGCCATTTTGACCGACTCGCGCGCATTTTTCGCGTGCAACCGTCCCTTCGAGGTAGGACTTCCACTTTAGCAATAATTGTTTTAGAGGTAACAAAGCACGCTCTTTCACGTGGTGTACTTCGTTGTTTAACATGGGGGGGTCCCGATGCCCGAAATGGACCCCTCAAAACGTATTTTTGCCAAAATGACCCTTATAATGAAGATTTCAGAAAAAAGTTTCTATGGTTATTTTGTGCCCTATTAGACAAGGAATCGAACAAATTTCAAAATTGAGATTGGTCGCTATTTAAAGGAGTTACGCTCATTTGAATATTTTTGGTCTAACAGGGCATACTGTAGACATACTTGAGAAAAAAAATTTTCTGAAAACGTTTTTGGGAAGCCATTTAGGTCCTACACACGCTGTATTAAGGAAATTAGGATCAAAGGGTACTTTTGTTCCCTGTCCTCTTTACCATGGGGCATGGTCGAGTCTCTCAGATTGGCTCTCTTCACCACAGGCATTTGGATTGTTCAGTAGGGAAGCACGCATGTTACTAAATTCATTAATATTTAAATTTTTTTTTGGATAAAACTGATTGCGAAAGGGATGACATTTGTTTGGCCGAACGTTGAAAGAAAAAAAACTAGCAATTCGTCAAAAATTTTGACATGAGAACTGTTGATGTACTTTTCTATGTCGGTGCATGCAAAGATCGATTTCACAAATCCAAGAACTCGCAATTCTCATTTTGCGCTCATTTCCCATCAGTTATCTCACCGTGGTCGGCTCGCTCTTCGTTGTCAGCTGCCAATTTCGTCCATTTTATTTTACAATTATGCTAAAAATAAATAATTCAATATTGAAAAAGTTGCTTATGAATACTAACTATTGAAAAATTAACGAAATGGAAAATTTCTCAAACAAAAAATTTATATTACTTTTTAAATATAGAATAAAATAAGATTTAATTTCTTGACGAAGCGTGATGACTGGCGGAGGCAGCGTTGAGCTGCGAGCGTGGCTCATGGCAATCCACGTTGTCGGAATCATTCTTCTAACGACTATTTCGTGCGCCAAAAAGGTCGAACAATGGAATATAGAATATAAAATTATATGCAAAAAGATGCTAACCCTGTTCAAGACATGAATTATTTTTCAGTGCAAATTTTTTCACCAAAAAGGTCGAACCATGAAGGATGGATTATAAACCTTTATCTAACAAAAATTAAATAGGGCAATTATGAAATTAAATATATAGTAATACAAATCACAATCTACTGAATTATGCTAATAAAAGTAACTCTTGCAGTTATTAAATGAATTAAATATGCCAATAAAACCATAATATGCACGTATTCAAGATACGAATATCTTTTCAGTGCACATTGAATCGCTTTCTTATTTAATTTCACTTGCAGAAGTCCCAGAAAGGACGTTGGGGCCTTCGAAACCAGCGTCGATAGCCGGAGAAGCGGTCACAAATCTGTTTTAATGAAATAAAAATTCCTATTTAAAAGAAAATAAAATAAAGCAACATCAAGTTTAATAAAATTAAAATTAATAAAATTACAGAAAGCAACACCATCGACGATGGCCAGCAATGAGAAGCAGGCAGCCCAAGAGAAGAAGAAGGAAGAAGGAGACGGAAAGAAGAAAGATGAGGGAGAGAGAAAGAAAAAGGAAGAGGGAGAGGGAACGAAGAAGGAAGAAGTAGAGGGAAAGAAGAAGGAAGAGGGAGAGGGAACGAAGAAGGAAGAAGGAGGGGGAAAGAAGAAGGAGGACCCTGCAGACCTCGCCAAGACACATACTAGCGGTAGAATTTATTAAGAAATTGGAAAATATTTATGATAGCAAACAGAATAAAATATCACGCTTTTCAGAAAAAGAACAGGAAATAAATAAATAAAATGCATTCAGATACAAAGACGGAAGATAACAAGGAGCCGAAGAAGATTGAGCACGATGAGAAGCAGGCGAGTCTTTTCGTTTCCTCCTCGAAATCATCGACACTCTCGCTCTCTCTCTCTCTCGCTCTCTCGCTCTCTCTCTTTATCTCTCTCTCTCTCTCTCTCGCTCTCTCTCATTCTCTCTTCCTCACTGTTGCTTCCTCTCTTTTCCCCTGATAATTCAAGATCTTTCTGACCGCTATTACATATGTATTTGTATAGGGTACGATATTTATTAGTTCTCTTTATATTCCTCATTCCTTGCAGAATCAGATCGGGGCGGGTCTCGTGAAGAACAAACACGACTACCCGACACTCAATGACGTCAAGAGCGAGTGGTCCTCTGATCGCAAGGTTTGCAACTTAAGCCCCGCCCACCCGTCCTAATTTCGTTCGTATCCTCACTCAGTGTCCCCCTCAATCCTGCTTTCTATGTAATTTTTAAACAAATAAATATTATAATTTCGAATAATAAATTCCCTTTTCAGAAGAAAGACGGAAAGAAATAGATGATCTCCGTTATCGACTCGATCCCGATGCGTGTGCATCTAAATGGTGTTGTGGCTGGCGTCTTATAACAAGACACTTAGTTCGTAAGCTCCGCCCACCTCCCAACTTAAGCTCCGCCCACTCTTCATTCACTCAATCCACGTCTCTCCGTCCGTCTTCTATTCCTTTCATCCTTGGCCCGCACCTCCGTCCAAATTCTGAAGCCTTGTAAAGAAATAAAAGAGGTTCTCCATCATATCAATGATACTCAGCTGTAATGTTCATTTGAGTATTTACGTATCTGTTTTTTTTGCCAATAACAGTCTAAAAACTGGCAAATTTTTGTCCGATCAATCAATCCGCCCACTCTTCATTCACTCAATCCACGTCTCTCCGTCCGTCTTCTATTCCTTTCATCCTTGGCCCGCACCTCCGTCCAAATTCTGAAGCCTTGTAAAGAAATAAAAGAGGTTCTCCATCATATCAATGATACTCAGCTGTAATGTTCATTTGAGTATTTACGTATCTGTTTTTTTGCCAATAACCGTCTAAAAACTGGCAAATTTTTGTATAATTCTTATTGTTAGATGAGTTTATCTCGCTATTATAGTAATTTTTGTATCATTCTTATTGTATTTCACACCCCCTCAAATTAGCGTCCCAGAATTTATTTACAAATTGCATACCTAGAACGTAATTTTGTTTAAAAAATAATTTATTTTCATCCCATTAAATCAATAAATAAACCGACGGATTGCTGATCGAATAACACGTAAACTAAGCGGCCTTCGGGAACATTCGCCTCAAAGAGAAGGTGATTCGACGAGCAGAGAAGGCAAACGAACAGGACACGGTCCGGATTGCCAAGCAGGCAGGAAGAGAGACACAAAGAGTGAGAGAGAGAAAGAGGGAGAAAGAGAGCAAGCTCGAGTTAAGATGGAAAGTGCAAAGCAGTTACCAATGAATAGCTTCACATACACTCCAGCTTTTTCCTAAATTAAAATACATCTCGTAATTTTCCTTCAACTGACTGCTTCTTCTGTGCCGCCGTGTAGGCAATTCTTCCGCAGAATCCATTGCCCGGATACGGCCGCGGCCGTGCATGACCGCGTGCCGAGTCCGTCAATCTCTTGTGTGCTGTAATTATCATTCTTTAATCATTAATATCGTTCTTATTTTATTATCGATCCATTTAGTTAACGAGATCGCTTGATTATAAATTTTTGCGAACCTTGATCGCGTTGTCCTTGCCGCGGCAAGGAAGAGCTGAACGTTAAAGAGAACACGCCAGCATCCTGAGGCAAGCACTCGACATCAGACTAGTAGTAGAGCAGCACAAATGGAAGCGAGCTGGCTCTCTAAGGAAATCGATTCAACACTTATTCAGGATTTCTTTATTATTTTGACTTTTCCAAAAACATTTACAGTTGGATTGTTCTTTATAAACTACCATATTTTCTCTATTAGTGCCCCCAGGGGCACTATTTTTCAATACCCCTGCGAGAGGGGGGCACTATTGGAGGGGGGGGGGGTTCTATTAGAGGGAGGGGCGCTAATAGAGAAAATGCGAAACATAGAAACAGAATTTGAATTTCATTCTATTAATAGCTCAGGATTCTAATAATCACCTGCAAAAGCATATATAATTCTTGAAAATAGCTAGCGAAAGAGAGATTGAGGAACCGGTTAATGTTTTTTTATATTAATATTAGAAATATTACTAATTTTATTAATAGCATACCCAATAATGTTGAACATGAAATGTATGGATTGTCGATTTAAATCAATGTAAAACACTCTGGTGCGTGGAATTGCGTGACGGTCAACAAACAAGGCAGCGAGACGGCGTAGTAAGCGGAAAAGAGTAAGAAGAGGAAAATGAACGTTGCATTGAAAGTAAAGATAATTTCATGGAACTTCGCGAACGGCAAGGATTACTCCGATCACTTCACAATTTTACATGATATGCATAATACGAATGTTTGATAAGAATGAATGAACTGTTTGAACAAAAAAAAATGCAGGTGCTATTTGTTTTAACTAAGGCGATTAATATTCAGGATGGACGATTTCGTTGACAAGAAGGAGTGATCTGGGTTGCATATGAGTGCAGAGAGTGCTCGCATTGACGCGAGCAGGTGCTATTTGTTTGAACTATTGGCAATGGTGGGTGTTCTCTCCTTTTCTCTATCATCTCTCGCCTTATCCTTTCTTTCGCTTGATGATATGAAGTCACTCCAATTTCGCACAGTGGCTTTAAAATTGATGCCAAAAAAAGAGAATCACGCGGCCGTAATCCTTCCGCCATGTGCTCGTCTCTCCTTCTCGAATGGTATCTCGCCCGCGGAAGCCGTGATGCCAACTCACCCGGTTCAACTACAGCAATGCCAACACTTTTCCGACTCAAGGGAAACTTTGAATTTGAAATGAGCCTCTACCTAGAAGCTACATATAAAAGCCACCCAAACCCCAGTCAGAATCATTCGCAGGAATAGCGTCAACTAACCATAAGTTCCAGGTAATTCCATTTTTGATACCCCACCAATTTACTCATACTTCTCATATTCATAGATATCTCCATTATGCGAGGTTATACTTTTCAATTTGTAATAACCATCCCTCATTTGGTCATAATCAATAAAATAAGCTTTAGGGTAAGTTATTTGAATGGTGGCTTCGATGACTCTGGGTGGAATAACCGCCGCCGCCACGGCCCTTCTCTTCCTCCAGCATCCGCTTTCTGCAAATGCATACCTCGGTTGGTTTCATCGTTCTTTTGACTTGTTCATGACAACAAATTGACTTAGTTGTCTAAGGTGAAAAGTTTAATTTCTGATTGAACACCCAAGATTTCTGTACAAACGATCGGACTATGTTAGATCCCATCCAAATATCGAAGGAAAGTATTTTGTATTGAAAATCAATCATAGTACCAAGTACAAACTACTAGTCCAGATTACTTATCTCAAAGGCTTAGGGACCTTATGACATTCTCCAATCTCTTGAGGTTCGCCCTGCTCGTGCTCGGGAATCCCGGCTGCGACGGGTACAACGGGCAGTGCCAACTGTCAGACGGGCTACTCCTGTGACCCAAGCAAACTCGTCGAAAATGCTTGTACCGTTTCCTGCATTCAGCCATTTTCTCAGCCAGTGGTTAGTGTCGCAAATTACTCGAACTATGAAAACGTTCCCATTGCCAATTCGTAATGCATAGCGCATCTCTTCCCAGTATGTCGATTAATTGGAGGATACTAAGTAAAGAAAGTCGCACTCTGTTTCAGTACAAGACTGGTCTATCGTGGCTGACAGCGGACAAGATCAACTGTGCCAACGGCCAGTACTACGCCAACGACAGGGTCATCCAACCCAAGGCGCTCAATTGCAAGAGTCTACCTCGTTAGAAATGCTTACGCCTATTTCCTATTGAGACAATGCAACCCTTCGAAAAGAAACCATTCGGAATGAACCCCTCCCTTCATAATGAAACAATAATTCAAGGCTGTGATGAGTGCTCGTATTCAATGGCGCCGCTATCTTCGTGCCCGCCTGGATACGCGTGCAGTTCAGCAGCGGTTGTTGCGACTTCGTACTACACCAACTGCACAACGCTACGCTGCCCTGACGGCTACACAGGAATGGTATGTAGATATCTCTCGGATTTCGATATGACATTTGCTAATACCAAATAGAGAACTCATCTCCAATAATTGGACAAACGTAGAAGAGTGATTAAGGTGACGCATTCCGATGGAACTGTCACCAGACTCGACTCAACGCTAACCTGCACTTCCGTGAACAAGCAATGGAAGGACTACTCCAACAAGTACTACCCGACTCCTCAGCTGACGTGCGCAGCCTATGGTGAGTTTTCGAAACATAATCCATTGCCATATTGCACTGCTTCATAGCGTTGTTTTAACTGTTCTGATTTCACGCTGTATTAAAAAACTCCTTGTTGAACAAGTTCAGTGTGAATTCTAACCTCATTTTGTACAAGGTGGGCATCCCTCAACAAATCCGCCCCACATTGAAACCACGACTGAGGAGTTCTATGAATCAACTTCTGATGATGGTTACTTTTTTGGAATTTTGAAATGTTACTTACTTCTAAAGAATTTACTTAACAGCATTTTCATTTGTCTCATAAGAGGATATGGTTGTTGTGGAGTCAACATTATATTAAGGCTGCGACGATCGGTGCGCATATTCTGTTGGTCACGACTGCTTCTTGCCACCATGCGCTGATCCACTAATGGAATATCACTATGCAAACTGCCCGAGGGTCACTTGTCCGAGTAGCCATGAGTTGTGGGTGCGATGGTTTTTTACAACCTCTTTTACTAACTAGTCGCAACAAAAAACCCACTTATAACAGATATCCGACGGAACCGCTTCACAACCAGTGTCAGAAGGGGCATGGTGCAAGCCAGACGGCAGTTGGTGGCAGGTCATTCACGGCAATAGTTTGCCCAAAGTTGTGAGTCTCATCTGCGGCGCACTTGTAACAGAAGAACCACCAATGGAAACGACGCCTGCGGAAGAAGAGTCACCCGCACCGACGGAGCCACAATATTATGACACATCTTCTGATGATGGTTACTTTCCACAATATGATGACGAAACTGTCGCTAGCTTTAGGATGCTGCGAAACCTAGATAATTTTCAGCCTGCGGCGATCGGTGCGCATATTCTGTTGGTCACGACTGCTTCTTGCCACCATGCGCTGATCCACTAATGGAATATCACTATGCAAACTGCCCGAGGGTCACTTGTCCGAGTAGCCATGAGTTGTGGGTGCGATGGTTTTTTACAACATCTTTTACTAACTAGTCGCAACAAAAAACCCACTTATAACAGATATCCGACGGAACCGCTTCACAACCAGTGTCAGAAGGGGCATGGTGCAAGCCAGACGGCAGTTGGTGGCAGGTCATTCACGGCAATAGTTTGCCCAAAGTTGTGAGTCTCATCTGCGGCGCACTTGTAACAGAAGAACCACCAATGGAAACGACGCCTGCGGAAGAAGAGTCGACAGAGGCATTCTATGATTCATCTCCTGATAATGGTTTCTCCTTTGGGAATTATGAAGAAATATTGCTCACTTCTTAAAAAAAATTTTAACAGCAGTTTGTTTTTGCAATTATACTGTTGTGGTTACTGCGGAGTCAAAATAATCTTTAGTCTGCGGCGATCGCTGTGCATATTCTGTCGGCCATGACTGCTTTTTGCCACCATGCGCTGAACCATTCATAGACTCCTTCTATGAAGACTGCCCGAAGATCACCTGTCCGCCTAGCCACGAGTTGTGGGTGCGACATTCACTATCTTTGATTTAAATTAACAACAACAAAAACACGAACTTATAACAGGTATCAAACGGAACCGCTTCTGTACCAGTGCCAGAAGGTGCATACTGCTGGCCAGAGGGCGTTTGGATGAGGGGCGGAACCGGCGTCAAATTGCCGAAAGTTATAAGTGTCATCTGCGGGGCACTTGTTACCGAAGCACCACCAATGGAAACGTCGCCCGAGGCCAGTTACTTTTTCCCAAAAAAATTTCTACCAGATGTTATTTTTTCAGTCGTGAATTCGGGTCGGCGGGATACCAGTCCCGTTCTTCGTACAACATTCTCGCGTTGGCAGCAATGACTGAAAAAAAAGATTCCACATTATAGAAGAAGACTTCCTAGCCTTCCCGATACTAATTCGCCTGTAGATGCTTGTACTGACTACTGTGTTTTGTATAAGTTCGAATCCCAAATTTTTGCCAATCAATGCTAATGCTCAACGATAAATACTGCAAGAGTAGTTACAATTTATTTGCATAACAAGAAACAAGACAGCTTATTAACAGGATCAGTAAAGGAGCTCAGCATTCCGTGATTAATGCTTACAGCAGTATGCAGTAAATTAACCGCCAGTTTCCTTGCCACTCGAGATGGTCGTGACGTGCATGGTAGCGGACCCCGTTGTCATGTCGGTGGAGCCGTCGCTTCTTGTTGCGGAGGACGCCGCGGTGGTCGAGTCGGAGCCGCACAGGTTACACGTAAAGGCACAGGCCCTGGGAGAGGGTCCTCAGTTTGCTTCTTCTGGCATTATGCTCATAATGAACAGAAAAGAGAAAGCGAGATGTTTAATCTTCGCGTTGCAAGAAAATAAGCTAATCCGTGTAAGCATGCAGACAAGTAAATTCACTCAAAAAACCACTTCATATCAAATTTAAAAATAACTCCAGCTTTCTTCAGAGAGTGCGAAAGAAAACCAGCGAGCACTAAGGTTCATTGTCTAAAAATATTCGAAAAGTGGCAAATTTTTAATCCAAAGCTGCTTGGTTGTGAGGGAGAATATAATATATGTATGCACAGGGGTGGCCGGCCCCGGCCCCGGCCCCAGGCCCCGGCCCCCGGCCCCAGCCCCCGGGGCCGGGGCCGGGGCCGACCCTGGGGGCCGGGGCCGGGGCCGACCTCGGGGGCCGGGGCCGGGGCCGACCACGGGGGCCGGGGCCTACCCTTGGGGCCGGGGCCGGATATTTTCGGCCTCCCGCCACCCCTGTGTATGCACAGGATCGTGTTGGGCATTCGGCGCTGTCGAAGCCATGTCTGATCGAATCTGCATCGCGTCCAAGGGAAAGGTTCAGGTTGGGAGAGGGGATCGAGAGAGAGAGAGAACAAAGAGAAGAGAGATAGAGGGAGAGAAAGAGATTGGGAGAGAGATCGTGAAAGAGAGAGAGAGAGAGCATTAATAAATTTATCTTTTCAAGGTTTCGCTCTCAGCCGACGACTTGCTCTCATGGTGCAGGAGCTGTGGTTTTGGGTGAAATGATGTTTGATCTCGCTGCTTTCTTCAAATCATCAATTTTTAATTTAATATTAATTGCTTATTTCGTTTTAAAATATTGAAATAAAATCAACTACAAACCTAAAAATAAAATGTACATTCTAAATAATAATATTATTAATATTTTGAGCTGCAACGGTGGAGATCCGTGTGGAAGTATTGGGTGCGAGATGGAATTGTGACGGGGACGAACTTCACCAAGCACGAGGGTTACGCATCCGTTCCCGCCCTGCGAGCATCACTTTAACAAGGTGAGGGGAGCGAGTTAGGAGAGAGAGAGAGAGAGAAAGAGAGAGAGAGAGATAGGGAAAGAGAGAGAGAGAGAGATAGGGAAAGAAAGAGAGAGAGAGAGCGAGAGAGAGAGAAAGAAGAGGAAAGAATCGATGGTAATACGCGAAGAAACGGACTGCAATTGTAAGACTGATAGGATAATAGATATATTAAGAGTGGGAAAGAGGTAAAGAGAGAAAGATTGAGAGAGAGACAAGTGTTCTTCTCAGACCCACTTCAACCCCTGCAAACACGACCTCTACCCGACGCCAAAATGCGAGAAAAAGTACGGAGAAGACGTACGCTCAGGATAAGTTCTACGGTAAGCGCCGAAATAGAACTTTAGAAGTACTGTTCCACAAAAAATCAATACTGATACGCAAATAAACTGACAGTACAATCACAGGATTTAACTGATAGTAATTGTTCCTACATCTGATCATCAAAGCGAAGGTCGGTTTATGGTAGTTCTCAAATAACCCAGTTCCAACATAAAACCACCTGCCGATCAGGTTTTGAATTCTTGAAAATGATGACACTTGTCTTTTCTTCCGATATAGCAGAATTCGTCAATCATTTTAACAACGCAGGAAAGTCAGCATACGGCGTGAAGGACAACGTCGAAGCAATTCAAAAGGAGATCGGCTGGGGCGTCGAGGGCGGCGTGTCGTATTGGCTCGTTGCCAACTCGTGGAACACCGACTGGGGAGAGGACGGTAAGTTTGTAATTATAAATATATTTACCCGCCAACCTCTCCAACAGGCTTCTTCCGCATCCTGCGTGGCGAGGATGAGTGCGGAATTTTATTGGGCGTGGTTGGAGGCATTCCAAAGATCAACGCTGGAAACGGGTTCGTGTGACTTGTTTATATCTGTTTCTATGACTCTATCTTTTGTCTTTTCCTCTCTCCCTCTCTCTCTCTCTCTCTCTCTCTCTCTTCCTCACTCTTTTTTTATATGACTCTATCAAGTTGTATTATCTCTCTGTTTCTTAATTGCACCGTGTCTCTATTACCGTGTCTCGCTCGCATTACTAATTTGCTTCATTTTTCGAAATCCTCTTCGTCAGATTCCTCTTTCGATTGTATCCGCCACTTGGCTTTCTCTCGAATCCAAAGACATTCGTCTCAGTCGTCTGCATTCTTCTTTTACTTATATTGACTAATAAATTATAAAGGATATTTGTTGATTAGTAAATTAAATAGCAAAATAAGTCGCATTACATTACAGTTTCGCCGACGAAGATGAAAGCTTTTTCTTCTAGATGTTCTATCTTCCTGTGAAAAACTCACCCGGATTCCGTCCTAACAATATGACAACCTCAATATCAGAATCCCAAAAACCAGCCGCCACAATTTTTATTTGGAAAAAATTTGTTGTACATTTTCTCCGCCCATTATTCTTCCGTAACAATGAACTGAAATGCAGTGCGAGTTATTCCTCGACATACCATTCACATATTCCTACCTCGTATCGAATTGTTCTTTTTAAATTCTCTTCTTAACCTTTATCCATAATCCGAATAAATTGTATGATCAAGCGAATCCAGCCTTAACCGCACGCATTTGGATTGTTCAGTAGGGAAGCACGCATGTAACAAAATTCATTAATATTTAAATTTATTTTTTGGATAAAACTGATTGCGAAAGGGATGTAGAGATGACATTTGAATGGTCGAATTTTGAAAGAAAGAAAAAGTGTGCCAAAAGAGATTTGACATGAAAAATGATGAAGTACTTTTCCTTGTCAGTGCATGCAAAGATCGATTTCACATGTCCAAGAACTCGCAATTCTCATTTTGTGCTCATTTCCCATCAGTTATCGCACCGTGGTCAGCTCGCTCTTCGTTGTCAGCTGCCAATTTCGACCATTTTATTGTACAATGATGCTAAAAAGAAATAACTAAATATTGAAAAGTTGCTTGTAATTACTAATTTAATGTCTTTGTTCAACCCCTTTCTTTGAAACTATTGAAAAATTAACTAAATTCTTCAAACAAATTTTTTTTATTTCTTTTTGAACACAGAGTAGAATAAGATTTAATTTCTTGACGAAGCGTGATGACTGGCGGAGGCAGCGTTGAGCTGCGAGCGTGGCTCATGGCAATCCACGTTGTCGGAATCATTCTTCTAACGACTATTTCGTGCGCCAAAAAGGTCGAACAATGGAATATAGAATATAAAATTATATGCAAAAAGATGCAAACTATTTTCAAGACATGAATTACCTTTTCAGTGCAAATTGTTTCGGTTAATTGCTTCATCTCAGTTTCAGAAGTCCCAGAAAGGCGGTGCCAAGACGTTGGGGCCTTCGAAGCCAGCGTCGACTGCCGGTGAAGCGGTCAGAAATCTGTTTTAATGAAATAAAAATTGCTATTTAAAAGAAAATAAAATAAAGCAACATCAAGTTTAATAAAATTAAAATTAATAAAATTACAGAAAGCAACACCATCGACGATGGCCAGCAATGAGAAGCAGGCAGCCCAAGAGAAGAAGAAGGAAGAAGGAGACGGAAAGAAGAAGGATGAGGGAGAGGGAAAGAAAAAGGAAGAGGGAGAGGGAACGAAGAAGGAAGAAGGAGAGGGAAAGAAGAAGGAGGACCCTGCAGACCTCGCCAAGACACAGACTAGCGGTAGGTTTTCTTAAGAAATTGGGAAATATTTATTATAGCAAACGGAAGAAAATATCACGCTTTTCAGAAAAAGAACAGGAAATAAATAAATAAAATGCATTCAGATACAAAGACGGAAGATAACAAGGAGCCGAAGAAGATTGAGCACGATGAGAAGCAGGCGAGTCTTTCCGTTTCCTCCTCGAAATCATCGACACTCTCGCTCTCTCTCTCTCTCTCTCTCTCGCTCTCTCTCTATCTCTCTCTCTCTCTCGCTCTCTCTCATTCTCTCTTCCTCACTCTTCCTTCCTCTCTTTTCCCTGATAATTCAAGATCTTTATTACATATGTGTATAGGATACGATATTTTTTAGTTCTCTTTATATTCCTCATTCCTTGCAGAAGCAGATTGAGGCTGGTCTCGTGAAGAACAAACACGACTACCCGACACTCAATGACGTCAAGAGCGATTGGTCCTCCGATCGCAAGGTTGGCAACTTAAGCCCCGCCCACCCGTCCGAATTTCGTTCGTATCCTCAGTGTCCCCCTCTATCCGCTTTAAATGTCATTTTTAGACAAATAAATATTATAAGTTCGAATAATAAATTCCCTTTTCAGAAGAAAGACGGAAAGAAATAGATCGACTATCGACTCGCTCCCGATGCGGGTGCGTGTGAATGGTGCTGTGGCTGGCGTCGTAAAACCAGACACTTAGTTCGTTTGCTCCGCCCACCCGCCCACTTAGGCCCCGCCCACTCGTCTGCCATTCAATCCACGCCTATCCATCCGTCTTCTTTTCCTTCTCATCCTTGGCCCGCACCTTCGTACAAATTCTGAAGCCTTGCAAAGAAATAAAAGAGGTTCGCCATGATATCAATAGCAGCAATGTTCACTTGATTATTTATATTTTTTCCAAATAATAATCTAAAAACTCCGGAGAGCAACATTTTGGGGAATGATGTACATACTTGTAGGTAATATCTATGGTCAAACGAGATTTTTAATAGTCGGAGGAAATCAGACACACATTGCATGACCTGCCCGGTGCCAACAAACCTCGCCTACTGCCTCAGGGCTTGTAAATCTAATTAGGAAACAAGCCAAATGGGCAAACAATTCAACAATTGGTCATACATATACAAATTTTCATACTAACTGAGCTCTCTCATGAAATCCAGGCATGACTTGCAGGTGTCGAGAGATTGAACAGAGTGAGAGAGACAGAAACGGAGGGTGAGAGAGCAAGAGAGAGAGAGAAAGAGAGACAGCGAGATAGAGCAGTACCGATCAATCTTCAATTTCGTCTCTCGACATCTCCGTTTGTAGCATAAGCTTCATTTGAAGGAGTACAGTTAGTGCTCATAAATCCGCTATACAACTTTAATATACCAACAATTAGTAGAGACTAAGTAAATCATTTATTTTTAACCCATTAAATCAATAAATTCACCGACGAATCGCTGATAGAGTAATACGTAAACTACGCGGCCTTCGAGAAGATTCGCATCCCGAAGAAGGTGATTCAACTAGCACAGAAAGCGATAGAAAACGCCCTCGTTGCCTGTTCATTTTCCGCATTTTAGATTTCTCGTTTTGATTATGTGTTTCTGGTTACAAGGAGAATAAAGGTACTTGTCGAGAGATAAAAGCAAGCACGACAAAAGCAACCAAAAGGGGGCAGTGAACGGTGGGATAAGGGGCCAGATGAGCAGAATAGGGGGCCCAAGTCTGTGGAAAAAGGGAAAGGGGCCCGACAACGGAGAATTAGGGGCCCCTGCTCGTAGTATAAGGGGCCACGACGTTGTATTTCGGGAGCTTACGCGCTTGATCAGGAGCCCACACAAGCTGAATAAGGGGCGTGGGCCACTTCGATAATGGGCCAAAATAGGTTCTTATAATTCCACGTCGTGGCCCCTTATTCCCGATGCGTGGGCCCCTTTAAAATTCCTGTGAAGCAGGCAGGAAGAGAGACACAAAGGGCGAAAGAGAGAGCGAGAGGGATAGAGATAAAGAGAGCGATGAAGAAAGATAGAGCGACTGAAAGAGCAAGCTCGTGTTGAGATGGAAAGTGCAAAGCAGTTCATGCGTAGAAGACTACGTAACAGAACAAACTGTTTCAGATGATATGCATAATTCGTATGCTTGATCCTGATGTGTCAAATGCTCGGTTTGTTCGGACTATTGTAGAATTTGAAATGTTGGCATTTCGTCGGTGTTCTCTATTTCTCTACATCAACTACCACTTCGCATTCTCTCTCTCTCTCTATTGATGAGATGAAATCCAATTTCCTTTCATTCTGCCAGCACAGGCGACTCCTAAAATTGACGTCAATAAGGAGAATCATCAGACAGTCCGGTTCAACTACCGCAATGCAACGCTTTTGTGATTTGGGGAACTTAAGAATTTGACGTAGTTTAGTTCGTAGCATCCTTCTTAAGAGTGCTGAGATGGCCTCCATCGAGAAGATGCAGATAGAGAGTTAAACAGCCAAAAACTGAGATCACTCCTTTTACAGCTCAATCTTTGTCTGATCGCATTTTTTTCGTATGTGCGATTCGATGTATCAAATCATAGAAAAATCATGCATGTTCTATTTGTTTGAACTAATGCGATTAATTTTCAGGATGAACGATTTCATAGACTGTCGGCCACGACTGTTCTTCGCCACCATGCGTTGATCCAGTGATGGAGTATTACTCCGAAACCTGCCCGAAGGTCACCTGTCCGGCTGGCCATGAGTTGTGGGTGCGAAATTTAGTATATCTAATTGAAATTACCATCCACAAAACACGCACTTATTTCAGTTATCAGCCGGACCCGATTCAGTACCCGTGCCAGAAGGTGCATTGTGCAGGCCAGAAGGAACTTGGTGGAGAGGCGAAAACGGCGTAGGCGTGGGTGGGCCAAACTCGAGCTTTATCTGCCCCTCACTTGTAACAGAAGCACCACCAATGGAAACGACACCTGAGGCCAGTAAATTTTTCTCAAAAAATCATATTTTCTTTCAACCCGATAATATTTTTTCAGACGTGAACACGCGTCGGCGGAAAACAAGTCCCTTTCTTCGTACAACATTCTCGCGTTTTCAGCAATGACTGAAAAAAAGATTCTCCGTTATAGAAGAAGTCTTCCTAGACTTCCCGATACTAATTCGCCTGTAGATGCTTGTACTGACTACTCTGTTTTGTATATGTTCGAATCCCAAATTTTTGCCAATCCATCCTAATGCTCAACGATAAATAGTGCAAGAGTAGTTACAATTTATTTGCATAACTCGTGATAAAACAGCACATTAATAGGATCAGTAAAGGAGCTCAGCGTTTCGTGATTAATGCATACTATAGTGTGTAAATTAATCGCAACTTTCCTTTTCGCTCGTCACGGGGATGGCGACGATGATAGCGGAAGTCGAGGATCCGGTCGAGGAGTGGTTATACAATGACACTCTAGCCGCATCATTTCTTTTGTGCTAACAATTAACATTATAAGCAACGTAATTTTTTATGATATCAATAGTAAAGCGAAAGCTCAGTAGTTGGGTATTCAACAAGTCGTTATTCAATGACACAGTTATGCAAGCACATATAAATTTCAGATACTGTTGGCACTCTTTGTTTATCACATCACAGTTTTGTCTCCAATATGTAGAGGTGGCCACTTCACAAGACTGATTTTTCTCTCCTTTTAATCAATTAATCATTCTATCGGGCCGATTGTGAGACTGGCACAGAGATGATATATGGCCGACATGATTACTACTATAGAACACACCGTATAAATGAACTAGTTAGATGACCCAAAGAAGTAGTTTTTGTCTCACAAACAGAATGCCTATATAGAAATACAATATAAATATAATTACATGTCAGCGAAAGTTTTCAGTCAATCTTTTTGTTCCATTACATCTTGGATTTGAGTGCGAGCCTCTTGTACTCCTCCAGCGTGTACATCCTCGGATGTCTTCTCGGAATCCACCGGCCTTCGTCGTCTTCTTCAAACGTCCCTCGCTCCTTATTATGCGCATACGTCCCCGCCTCTTCCATCTCAACTACGGGAGCGACGCAGGCATCCTTGCCTAAAGGGAATTTCGAGGGTCGACGAGCTGCTTCAGGATAATAGGAAAGCTACCGCGGTCATAACAATAACGTGTAACATATTGTTCCTAAAATGCAATGGATCAGTGCGAACTTTTAAAAGTTCGCAGCGCAAGCAGGCAGCACCAACGATTCATCTAATTGTCATTATTTTATAAATAATAAGTTTCTGAAATCTTTCTTCGTCTACATTCAAATGGAAATGATTCAATGAACCTTCAAAGATGCGCGTCCATTCGTCGCGCGTCTTACAACGGAAAACCCGCTCGATCTCGGCTGTGATCTCGCCCGGACGTTCGTACACATCAGCGATAGCAAACTGTTCGAGCCCGAGAGCTTAACCAATTTAACATCATAAATTAATATCACCAGCAGTTTGCGATGCACTTGCACCCATAAATTTGTGTAGTTCAATGGAGAAGTCGATATTCCCGAGCTGTGCATTGCTTGCCTAGTAAATAAAACAAAGGGTGGTTACTGTACTTTTGAGCAAGTTGCCCGTGAATTTGGGTTCGAGCGCGCCGACGGACATGAAACGGCCATCGGAAGTCTCGTAGCAGCGATAGACGGGAGAATTCGAAGAGAACGAGGCGTGCGGCCCACCGAAAAGGATGTCAATGTCCTTGTACCTGCAAATGGAAGAACATGCTATTCAAATGCTACGTGGACACGTTCCGAAGGTCAAATGCTCTGCGTTCCGCACCATGTACACATATATCTACATCCTTTTTTTGTTTGTGATTTATATAAATCATGTAAAGTATATTTGTAACTAATGCTAATTGTAAGGAATTTATTAATAAATACAACATAAATATTTTTAAAACATATTTAAAAACGGAAAGAAAAAGTGACATTGTGATGAAGGTTCCGAGGTAGGCGAGACCTTCGGTCATCGAGACATCGAGGATGCAGCCGCGACCTCCTTTTAGGGGACACCGCTGGTTTTTTGTTTATTTATGTAGTATAAAAGAACGATTAAAAAAACGAAAATGATGGGTCATGGAGTGAGGAAGAAAAGTAATAAAATAATATTTTCTGATTACCGTTCCTCGTGCGGTTCTGCAGCGCGAGAAGGACGCCAATGGCCGCCGTCAGCCCACCGCCACCAAAGTCGGCGAGCAGATTGACGGGTGGCCATGGCGGTCGTCCCGGCGCGGCGATCGTCGGCAGAAGGCCTGAGAGATTTCAACTGAAGATAGTCGATTTACTAGTTATTCTTTTCAAAAAAAAATTAAATAATTGAATCAATAGAACATTACGTAATCTTTACTCTAACAAACCAAAGTGAAGCTCAAAATTAAAGTTTCTAAAGAAGGATTTATCCCGATAAATGTTTCCTATCTCCTGTTTGCATTCAGGAAGATTTTTTAATAGTTTTGAGGGCTACTTTCGGGAGATTGTTCTTGGTACCAGGGATCTTTTTTGCACATTTATTTTCTATTTGTTTATTTATTTGTTTTACATAAAATTAGATCGGTGTTTGTTTGTGGTTGATTCCTAATTTAGGGAGAAGGACGAACCAGATATGGCGACGTAATTGATGTCATGGCCGGCCTCGTTGGCGAGTGGGCCCGACTGGCCATAGCCAGTGAGGCGGCAGACGATCAAGCCGGGATTCGCCTGCCGCGGCATTAATCTTGCCGTTTGTCCATGACATGTCAAGGACAATCGGTCGTGACCGTTTCAAAATAAAACGGACACATGTCCTGGACACATCCACTTCTGCCTATGTTAATAGACAGGAGTCTAGGACATGTCTAAGACATGTCCTGGACGTGTCCTGGACAAAAAAAGAAAAAAATCTCGATGGTCATTTACACTTTTGTGGGCTTGTCCCTTACGTGGTCATGACCATAGCGAGAGAACACAGAGTGACACGCTCGCGGTTACTACCGATGTCCCGGACAAATTACGGCATGCGACACAGTTTATGACATATGGCACCTCTTTTTAGTTTTGTTTGAAGTCAATTTGGGGGGAAAATTTTAAACGAGCCAACAATTCTCGGATGGATGCAAGAACATTCTTCCATATTCTTTAACATGCTGCACTTATTTTATGTTGTTTTGTTTTCTAAACTGATTTCGGCATGTTTTTGGATCCATTCGCCATCATTGTGCTGAAGAGCATAGCTGAAGAGACGGGAGAAGCTTGCCTCGCGAACATGCGTCTCGCGAATGGTGTAGCAGAATTACTGACTGGTGCCAACTCGCACATCCACTGCTCGGCACCATCATATTCAAGCAGTGCTCGCGAATGTTGCACGGAGTGACCCCCGTTCCTCAGCTATGTTTTTATCCCCCACCGTTTTTGTTATGGCCATGTTATGAAGCCCCAACAGTAAATGTTGTTACATCTAAGAATTTCTCGAGATGTGGTTGTGCATGAGACGATACAGGGAACTGGCTTGAAGGAAGGACCTTGGGCGTATCTAACAATCAGAGTTGGGGTATGGAAAGGAAACCGATTCGATACATAGTTTCAAGCAGATGATGCATAATTGTAATTGATTAGTGCATAAGTGTCTGGTGCAATTCGACTTAAAAAGTTGTTTTTTTTCAAAAGTGGACTTAGAGTGAACCATTTTAGTTTCTCTTTTTTTATTTTGATTATTTTTGTAAAATAAATATAGAATAACAGTAAAAGAGCTGAAAATGTCAAAATAGTTTTTTAACGCGCATATGTGCAGGTGTCCATGACATGTCCTTGACGTGTCCTTGACATGGTTATGACCATGAACGGTCATGACCGATTGTCCTGGACATGTCTTGGACAAACGGCAAGATTAATGCCGCGGCTGAACTGTTCGCTATCGTTGTCTTAAAGGAAGTATCCGGCGAATAATTGTACAGTAGCGCTAGAGAATCAGTTTGAATGCGCGCGCTCATAAAGTTGCCTGTCGCTCATGCGAGATAGCATGTGAAATAGGAGGGCGGCTATGATCTACGGAAGCTAATTCTTTACCCGCCAGTTTTCACGCTACTATTGCTCAGAATTTAATGAAGGAAAAGCGCTCAAACTTTCTGGATATATGTTTCACGCCAAGAGTAACTAATCCACATAGAACAAAACATAGGTTAATTATACCCCGCATACCTCCTTTAAAGGAAAAAGTATCACGACATCAACTTTAAACTTGAAAAGATTCATTTTTAAAGCAGTACAAAACGAGAAAAATCTCTTTCACCTAAACAAACATGTAAGCGAAACCATTCATTTGCAAATACATTCATACATACATATTTCCGCAAAAATGTTTATACAAATATTTCTGCCAACCGTTTTTTTACAAATAAAAAAATTCCTTTTTTTTCTGCCAAACCTGAAGGAGATCAACCGGGTCCAAGCCGAGCTTCTCGAGCACGCCCGGTCGGTAGGGATCGAGCAGAACGTCTGCTGCGCCGCCCATTTCTCGCACGGTGCTTCTGTGAAAATGATAATTGAAACAGTACTCTAGAACAATAAATTTTCTGTTAATTTTTAAGTAAAAAAAATACTCATTATTCATTTACAAAATATAATAATAAAAATAAACTATCCAAAATAAAATAATAAATTAGAAAATAATTTTTTTAACCGACTTACTTCCCCTCTACCGTCTTTAGGTCGACCTCAATGACGCGCTTGCCACGATCAAGACGCCGAACAGCGAGGTCGCCTCCTGACTGAAAAAAGAACATTCAAATAAATAAATAAATTTTTGAAGCTTACCACCTTATCGAGTAGCGTGACGTCGGCGCCAAAATCGGCGAGCAACATTCCGCAGTGCGGAACGGGCGCGAGGCCGGCCAGCTCGACTACCTGAAGTTTTTTTTTCAAAGCAAATATTTTGCAATTTTTCACGTTCTTTCATTTTTTCGCTACTCTCTTTTTATGATTTTAAATGTATTTTAGCGGGAAATAAAAAATTTCCAGTTCTTTTCTCCCTTTTTCATCTCCTCTTTTTTCCCTTTCCATTTATAGTTAGTTTCGATTTTCGATGTTATTCTCTCAAGAATAAAACAAGTGAAATATTTAATTAAAAAAAACCTTAATGCCTTTGAGCGGAGTCATTTGAAAACCGGTCGGCGCTACATTTGAAGTCATCTTCCGAGTGTTGAAAGGCTGAAGACATTTCAAACGAATAAAAAAAAGATCTTACGAAAGCTAATAGAACAATTATTTAAACTCTCAATATTGAAAAAATCCTCATATATATTATGACTTGAAACTCTCACGATCTTAGTGCCGCAAAAGGATCAGTTTAATCAGTAGGGCCTTAAATCAAGAGTAAAGTGATGCCTGATTAATTTAGTCAGCACGAATACATACCTACAAAAGAAAGTTAAATAACGATAGGCAAGTTTAACGTATTTCTTCGGAGTTTCTCTCTTTCTATCTCAAGTACTGCCTTATCAAGCATGTGTTTCTCATACATTCCTGTATGCGAAGGTGAACACTCGCACTTCGTCTCTATCTCATAAACTCTCGTTTCTAGTCAATCTTTCGCTGTCTCTGTCTATCTGTCCTCTCTCTCTCTCTCTCTCTCTCTCTCTCTCTCTCTCTCTGTTATCTGTGTGCCTCTCTCTCTCACCCTAGTCTGGCCCGTGAGAGCATTTCAGAGTTTGTAGCCGAGAGAAGAGTGCAACCTCACTCGAGCGGCAACTTCCGCTGGAGTCAAGGCAAGGTGGTTCGAAAAGGCCATAAAATAATAAAACCATTTATTCAATCAACTATGGCGGTTTATTCAACTGGCTTTTCTTTCACTATTCTCTATATTAAAAAAACAACTTATTTGATTCTTGGAAAATTATTCTATTTATTTATTTTATGATGATGAAATGAAATGAGAAGAAGCGAATTAGTGGTAGAAACTTCTTTATTCACGAACCAGAAGCGACGTTCCGTGTCGACGGAATGCGGTCAGCATTTGTGGGGTGATTGAATGGCTCTTCTTATTTTGAAGAGGTGGGTATATCCCTTTGGGATGTTTGGGATGGAGTTGGGCAGCTTCTAGGCCCTGTTAGGCCCTACTATTAGGCTGGGGATTCTCTTGACCCATCTAGAGGGGAAAAGTTTTTGGCTACGAAGCGACCACACGGCGGGCACCAAAGTCCACTCGCTCGCATACACAACGCGAGAGAGCATGGTAAGGGTGGAGAGTGAGTGAGAGAAGCAGAGATGGCGAGAGAGCATGGTCAAAGTAGGAGAGCGAGAGAGAGAAGCAGACAACTCACATCGATCGCAAACTCATGTGGTGGCGAGCGAAGGAAAACAATATAACACCTTGCAAACCATAAGTCTCACGGCTCATCTTTGTATATGTTAAATTTATTGTCAAACGAATATTAAAAAGAGAAATGCATTATAATCTGCCAAATAAGATGTTTACAAATATTTTTTTAGTTACAACCATTTCATGTTGTATCTACATGTCTATGCAGCATCTGTAGTCGAATAATGAGAAAAAGACACTAAAATTTATTCTTTCCAATCGAATCTTGCACCGCTTGAAGCTCGCTCTTTCGATCGTTCGAATCGCCGACATGAAGAATCTGTTGAGAAAATAACATTTTATTTTTATTTTTACTTATAATAAATGTATATATATATATATATGAATATATACATATACATACATTTATATTTCATATTAATATACATACAAATATATAGATATAATTAAATACATATACATATATATGTATATACATATTTATTTATATATTTATTTATTAATACCTGTCCGACATGATGTCGCTCACGATGAAGCAGAGCGAGAGAAATGATCGCGAGCAGGCGCATGGTGGAGAAGGCGCAGCCGGTATCTCAATTATAATTTTTTTTATTTTTATTTTAAAGGCAACTTTCTGTGAAACAGTTCCCGAAAAAACTGAGTCCCCGAGTGATTATTAGGCTTTAATTTTGTTTTATTTTATTTTATTGATCTGCTGGGAGACATGATCTTTGTACTTTAGCCAATGCTTCTCAGACCCCATGCATTTGCAGAAGATGTTTTCGTCTGTGATCAATCATTTTCGGGAGTAGAAACGAAAGAGATAGAGAAAGGAGAGATATAGAGAGAGAGTAAAAAAGAGAGAAAGAGAAAGAGAGAATTTGAGAAAGAAAGACATAGGGAACAGAGATCATGATAGCGAGAGAGAGAGAGAGAGAGAGAGGGACAGAGAGAGAAAAAGCTCTGCAAGAGCTGCAGCTGTCTGCTCATTGTCGACTATAAGATCATAGACCTAATTGAAGTGAAAGGAAACTAAAGAGAGAAGGAAAGACGTTCCGTGGAGAAAGGGAAGAGAGAGAACCCCCAACCCCCCTTCCCCGTGAGATTGTGTTTCAAGAGAAGCTACGAGAGGTAGATTTTTTTTGCAATAAATTTTTCACCCCAGAACGGAAGTTCAATATGGATAGAAATAAATTCAAATTCAAATTTCCCGCCAACCAGTAAAGTGTGCAATGACGAGCGATGGATTGACACGCTGGAGCTGCTCGTGCGAGAGGCCGCCGAGGGTCGGAGAAGAAGTCGCGTTCACGATGACGTCAGAGCTGCGAGCAGCGCCCACCACGCGACTCCTCAAGAAACGAGAATATTCAATTTTAAATGTCCTATGTTCACCGCAAATAGCGTCTCGAATGGCTAAAATGAAGAATTAAAAGAAGTTTAAAAACTTGAAACCACAAGATTCGAATCGATTACAAAAAAAGGATGTAATGTAAAATAATAAAAAAAGACATTACGGTGATTGGAAATGGGTAAAAGATGCAACAGGAACATAAAACACATAAAACAGCACAAGCGAACTCATTGTCAGTAGCACAAGAAAGAATACATATGTTTTAACATGCGATAGACCATGTGAAATATGTGAGATGGTTCGGGAGGCGGGCGATTGCGATGTCTGTAGCACTCGCCCTGACATTAATGTCTTCCAGGAATGCTATGATTGTTTCGGATAACAATGTCAAATAGCAAAACGGTGCAAGGCAGGTGAATAAAAGGGTCTACATTTCTAGTTCGATTAAACAGCAATGAAGAAATAGATTGGAAAAGGAACGCTCATATAGAACGATATACTATGTGTATGTGTAAAATGGTTCAGCGAGAGAGAGAGAGAGAGAGAGAGAGAGAGAGAGATAGTGAGAGAGTCAAAGAGGGACCGAACAAGGGAAAGAAAAAAGAATTTACTGACGCTTCGGCCTCGCTGGAGAATTCGCGAGCGGCGAGCGTTGTGACCTTCGCGGAGTTCTCTCCGAGGAGATGAGCAATGATCGCAGAACGACGGCCTCCTTGATCGTCAACCACGAGCACCTTTCAAAAATAAATTATTTTAATTTTATTTTTATTTTAATATTTTTTCACCATTACTGTTGTGTCCTTCCCTCACGTGGAGGACACAACAGTAACAGTAATGGTTTCAAAGGACTTTCTTAAAAACATTTCTTATTCACAACATTATAATTAGGTTATACAAGTTTAAGAAAACATAACAATTGAGATAAAGAAGGAAAAGTAAACAAACATACGTTGACATCCCTGAGCGGCTCGCTGTCCCTGATTCGCAGCTGAACACGAGCGCCAATGTGGAGATCGGAAGGAGCGACGGAGGCGGCAACCGACGTTGGAGCTGCCGCCGCAGTCGCCGTGGACAACGAGCGCTGAAAGAGTAGTAACTTTAACGCAACAAATAAAGATGAAAGAACTATGTAAAGTTATAGAAACTAACAAATAACAAAAGCTAAAAAATGCTTCAGCATGAAAGTGTTTTATTAAATAAAATAACAAAATGCGTACCGTGATAAAGCTCCGTACAAATGTTGCAGCAGCCATAACAATCTCGGTTTGTTCTCTGAACAGTAAACTTGAATGTGTGAGTGGAAAAAGCGAAACGTGTTAAATGCATTTCTCTCCCACTTTGTCGCTCCGTCTTTCTTTGCTTTTCTCTATCTCTTTTATTCTCTCTCTCTCTCTCTCTCTTATTCTATCTTTTTCGTTCTGACGCATGAAAAATACTGGTGATAGGTTTTGGTTTGACGAAAGACTTGAAGGAGAAAACTATGAGGAAGAAGAACGCTCATATGATGCTGGTTTTCTCTCTTGCCTGCATTCTCTCGATCCTTCGCTCTCGCATATTTATCATGAAGAGATGTTTGCGACATCTTAACATATGGGAGGAGTGAAAGAGAGATGAGGACAGCGGGGCAGAGAACGAGAGATAGAGAAAAGGAGAGATTGAGAAGGAGAGAGAAAAAAGATTAGAGAGAATGATAATGTATATGCGGTTAAATCATAAACATGAAGAAACGTCTATTTTAAGATAGAGATCCCAAACCGCTAGGACATAAACAAATTCGCGATAGAACCAAAGAAAATGCACTGGGTACGCATGTTAGTGGCGTAGACCAAATTGGGGAAAGAGCAAGGAAGAGAGGGAGAGAGAGCGAGAGTGCACGAAAAGGAGAGGTTGCGAGAGACAGCGAAATATATGTATGTTGAGAGAGAATTTGAGAGACAGAGAGAAAGAGAGAGAGAGAGAGAGGGAAAGAGTGAGATAAAGGAAGAGAGAGAGAGATGAAGTGAGAAAGAGACATGGTGAGTGAGTAAGCAAGGAGGACGAGAGGGTCGCACAGCTGTTTGGGGAAGGAAAGGGGGTTTAAGACGCACACGCAAAGAAAATGTATATGAAGGCTCGGCCAAAGGCCATCAGAGAATTTCGTTCTCTTTCTATGAAGATAACGTTGGCCCATGCGCAAATAAAAAGAGAGAGAAAACAGCTTAAGATTTTTTTATCCTAGGATGGAAAATCATGGGAGTATATTCAAAAATAAAATCAGCATTTTGTTTTCTAAAGGAAGATTATGTACCTGTGAGAAAATCAGCCAGGAAATGAGATTATCGACAGTGACTTTGAAATTGCGCTTCATCTCTTTCTCGAGTCTTCTTTTCATGCGCTTATTTCGCAGCATTCACCAATGTCAGTTCCCTCTGCTCTCTCTTTCTCTCCCTATTTCTCTCTCTCGCTATCTCTTTCTCTTGTCCCTTTCTCTTTCTCTTCCTCGCTCTCTTCCTCCCTCTTTCTCTCTCGCACTCTTTCATCTCTCTATTTCTACTCAAACTAATTACTTCAATGGTGACCAATGCTCAGCATTGGCGGAAATCAAGCGTCGCCAACAAAATTAGCTGGCCCTCATGGGGTTAGGGGGTCTATCTCGCTTTCTTGTAACTTCTCTCTTTCTTTCTCACTCTTTCTCTCTCTCTCCCTTTCTCTCTCATTATCTGCATCTCTCTCTCACTCTCTCCCTCTCCTTCTATTTCCTCCCATATTTTTCGCTTTCTCTTTCACTTTCTCTCTTCTACTAAGCTATTTCTGAATACTCTCCGGAAGCAATTTGACTTGAAGGCCTCTTCTGAAAAAGAAAACTGAAAAAGAAACGAGAAAGAGACAAGCGATTTTAAGAAAAATGGTTCATAACATGAAAATCTGTAATAGTTTGCTTTGACCTCAAAAAAACAAATTCTGCGATACGAAATTATAGGAAATCGGTTACATTTTTAAATGAAATTGCGAAACAGAATAATATGTAATCGTTCATGTACATATGTATATGAATTAAAGAGAATAACGCGAGCAAAACAAACGATGCGTTGATGGTCAAGGCCATACATACATATACATAGTTGTTTTCGCTGTTTTGCGGGAACAGTCGAGAAAGCAAAGTGGAGAGGAATCGTCTATTGTATGTGCATGTGGACTTGCAGTCAAAACGGTGCCTTCTCTTTCCCAGAAACCACGTTTTGAGGTCCTTATGTTAAGATTGATTTTAAATTTGGTTGCCGATGTTGAGTAAGGCCAAGAAATTATGATTTGAAGTTTTTTTAATAGCGCTGGATTTGGGCGAATATCTATATTTTTTTTATTTATTTACATCAAATGTTATATATGATGTGACAACAAAAGAAGAACTTTAAAGCGACAAGAGCATTCACGTACAATCTTTTGTCGAAAAGTGTGAAATATCTTTTCGTCGTACATGTACGCATTTGTCCTCAGAACGGGCATTGGCCTGCCTTCGCCATGGGCGATCTCTGCCTCCGCTTCTGTAGCTTTGCTTTGTATCGTCTCGCCCCGTCGAGAACGGCATCGGGTGTAAGGCGTGAGAGATCGAAGACGGGCTGCGTTTCATGATTGGCCGATTCTAAAACGGATACAAGTTAATCTTCGTTGAAATAACAAATACTACAAGTTCGAGTCAAATTGCCACACACTAGCCTAGTCATGGTAGGAGTTATTGTTTGGTCATATTCTTTCAATTTAATTAATACATAGTCTTTAAAGGTATATAAAAATTTAAACAAAATTGGAACGAAAGCGCTACAATTAATTATAGTTCATGAAAATGGTAGTTAATGCCTTATCGACTCCATGAAAATAATGATTAATTTAATGGAATATTTTTTGATGGAAAACAAAACAGAGCGAACCCTCTTCGTCGGCGCCCATGATGTCTGCGCAGAGTTCATCGTTGTGGTGTGATTTGCGTGCTTCGCAGAGAAGTCTCTTTCTGCAGGTCGCGTCGCATGGCTCGTCCGGCTGGCGGCGGTAGTAGTTCCTGCATGGAAGAAGACAATTATGTCGTTTTGGCCGATGGCACCAAAAGATCGAGGATATTCTGTGAAATTCCGCCAAATTACAGAATGGGCTATCTAGATATTTTAGAATTCTACCGTATCTCATCAGCTATTTCTAAATGGATTTATATCAGCAATTTCACCATTCAATTCATCATGCTCTTGAAGATTGCTATCTCTCATTTCCCGCCGCCTGACCTTTTATATTCTTTATTCTCATACAAGATGTTACTTTATGAGATACAATTGCAATGGCATATGCCCTTATATGCAATACAAAAATACATAGATAGATAAACAAATCAATGTAAATCTATGACCTCACTAAATTTCGCCAAAACTCATCTAGATATGTATCTTCTCTTTTATATAGCATTGCTGTTTGTAAATTAAAGGATATCATTCCTTTCACTCATTTCCTGCTCTTTCACCTCGCAACTTTCCCTTCCCTCACTTACTTTCGATACTTTGCAAAGAGCGTTGGCTCTGCGTTCATTCGGTCGATCAGCTTCGACCACTCGGACGCGGAAGTGTCCTGCAAGGAGCATGGATTGAAAAAGAGGAAAAGAGGAAAGTACGAAATGAAAAAAGGGAAATATTTAACAAAATGGTTATCTCAACAGCTATATCAATGCACAACCCATTTTTTTCGAATTAAATGAATGATTTAAAATTTTGCTTCCCCACAAATAGAAGATTGCAGTAAATGAGTGTACAACAGGGGCTAAAAAGGAAGGAGAAAAGGAAATATTTATTATCGCTCGCAGTCGCCCATTCCAAGCGGATAGCTGTTATTCAATATTTTTGTTTGAGCGACATAATCTTATTACTCAACCCTTACCTTGATACCGTACTCGCCAAGCACGGACGGGTAAAGGACTTTCCACTCGGGAGCACGCTCCGGATGCGCGTTCGCTTCGGCCAAATCGACGTAATGCTCCTCCCAGTCGATGACGCGCTTTAATCATCCATACTTTCTCTCTCTCTTTCTATTTATGTATCTCCTTCAGTATCTCTCTCTCTGCCAAAGAATCTCACTCCTTTTTTTGCTTTTTTCATTGTCAACTATTTTCAGTCCTATTTCAATTAGTCACAATTTCAGTATTACAACTTTTTTTTTCTTGTCGACTACGTATATAGTTGCTCACTAACATAATTGGAGCCCTGAAAAACGCCTTCGACGGTGTAGACTCGATAGGCCGGCTGATACTTGCTGTAGGAAGTGAGAGAAGGCGCGCTCCATGTCACGTGCGTCGGACGCGTCTTGGCGTTCTGCCAATTTTTTTTTAAATATATTTTTTATATTAAAATATTATTTCAAATATCGAACTCACTTTGGAATTCTGTCAATAACTTTATATATACATATTTTTTTTACTTTTTAGTTTTAATTTGAATATTATTTTTGATCAAATATAACACTTTTCCAAAATATTGAGAAGTAATTTTTTACCGCAATTAGGTAGTAAAACTAATAATCGAAAAATTATCTTGCATTAGGATTCTCATAGAAGACGCTGAACTGCTCCGAGTGAGTGTGGCCGAAGAATTGTGCGGCGATTGTGTCCTGAAAGTGGGAGAGAGAGGATAGAAGAGACAGAGATAGAGCGAAAGAGTGAGAGAGATAGAAGAAAGAAATGGAGATAGAGAGGGAGAGAGAAAGGGGTAGAGTGAGAAAAATACCAAGATAAAAAAGAGTGTGAGAAGATACCTCGAATCTGTTGACGATATTGTAATAGTTGATCGCGTACCCCTCTAGCATCTCGAAATTGTTGCCAGGAATGTGCGCGACAATGTGAACCTGAGAATTGAGAGACATCGATCATATTGTCCTATTTTGTTTGTTTGTTGTTGTTGTGCTATCCCATAGCACATTGTATGTGGTTTTATGAATAATTAAAGGAACAGAAACCCCCTTTTGAATTGGCGCTCTTTTCTTTAGTCAATTCAAATTTTGCAACTATCAAAATGACCTTCTCGCCGGCCTTCTCCGCGTCGAGCAGCTGACTCGTAAGCCACGCGAGCGTCCCGTCCGGATCCGTCTGGTTGATGTAGAGGAAGCTGCAGGAGGCGCAAATTGTTCAACTGTTTTTTTCTTCTTCATTAAATCATCCAACTACTTTTACAAACGTAATAATTGTTTGGACACCATAAAAAAATTAAAATGAATAGGATATTTAACTAAAATTTGATTAAATATGTATTGAAGTAGTAAAACAAAAAAGTGAAGAAGAAGAGAGATATTACATACAAATCAAACGTGTCGCCGAGGCCGTTGTTCAGCGAGATGAGTCGCAGGCCGGGATAGAGACGGCGCATGTAGCAACCGTTGCTACAAGGAAAATAAAGCATTTAATTTTTTTTTTCTTTTACTGCCCCCTCTGGGGCTCAATTTTTAAATGCCTTCTTAGGCAGCGCATAACAATAAGTTTAATAGTATCTTTCACTCTTTCTCCATTTCTCTCCCTTTATTTCTCTTTCTTTCTCTCAATCCTTAACTTTATTTATCTTCTTTCTCTCTTTCTCTGTTCGCCTTTCTCTCTTCCTCTCTTTCTCTCTGTTCTTTTTATCTCTCTCTTTCTCTCTCTCTCTCAGCAGTTCTTTCTCTCTCACCCCTTCCCCCCAACTGACTATCGAATGATGCTGTCCTGATCCGCTGGCACCCATCCCTTCCACGCTTCGGCCATCGTTCCATACAGCCAGTCCATGTGGAACTTCTCCGGCACAAAGTGGGGTGCGAAACTTAGAAAAAAGTTCTTGCTGATAGTTCTCCGATGTCGAACTATCAGCACCAGGATATGCATACTCACGTTGCCCCCGCCCTTGACTTCTGACACTATTTCAGCTATCTGTGAAATGTGAAATATCACGCAGAATTTAGAAGGACTTAGTGGCCATTTACAGATATACATATATATATATATATATATATATATATATAATATATTTGGGCTTTCGAGTGCTTAACAACGTATAAGTTCCAGTCATTCCCATGGGTATTAGAAAAAGAAGAATTATTTCAATTCGAACTGACCTGTCCATCGGTACGCCTTCGTGATTGCCAATGGCAAAGAGGACGGGCACACGGAAACGGGCGCGAATCGTGTCGGAGATGTTGCGGATCATCGCCTTAAACGAGACAAAAACTAGCATTTGAATTCGCGCCTTTTTTCCTGATATTTAGTTACCCGATTACCATGCTTAATAATATATTCTTATATATGTACATATATTACGCTCTACTAGTCAAGAAATTAAATGCTTCAATTGCTTTTCTCACAAATTTTCCAAATTTACACTTACATACATATTTACGATAAGATATTCAATGGTGAAAATTTAAGTTATTATAATTGCATCCCAATTGCCTCATCGATCAAACATGACCGGAAGCCATCACGTTTATAGCACGGAATTAATCCACAAAACCACTGGGTGAGCCTTTTACGGTTTATTTGTCGCAAATAAAGAATTAGTGCTAAATGTGCACTAGTAATTCACATAAATCGTTGTCAGATGGCTCATCATCAGACTTCAAGTATAAAAGCGGATTCGAATCGAACGGGAAAATGAAGCAAGATTGACTAAAAGTCTTAGACTAGTTATTCACTGCATTCTGTAAGCACTCTTCTCCATGCCAAACATACTTGGTGTCGCTCCTTTGTGTACTCGTTGATTGCATGCGACTCGAGATCGCCGGAGACCACGACGTAATCCAGCTTAATTAAGGATCTGCCCATTGAAAAAGATAATTCTTTAAATCACGCACTAATCATCATATTAATCATTTTTGCTCGTTATACTCTTTCATTTTTAAAATAAAATATGCTAGATATTCCAATATATAAATATTGAATATTGTGCAAACTGAACGCACTCCTCTCTCACCCTTTATTCAGGGGAAATGGCGCCAGTTCAAACTGTATTTTCCGATTCTTTTGTTTTGCACGTACATCCGTATGCGTCGCGGCGATGTGATCGAGCGCTGCCGTGAGCAGCCAGTACGGCACATCGCATGCGGCGACCATTCCCCAATGACCCGCGGGCATCTGTGCAGGAGGAGGAGGAGGATTGGTGGGAAATTTGAAGACAAGAAGGAGATATAGGATTGTCGGGAAATTTGAACTTGGAAAAAAGTGAAATGGCAGATTCAAGGCGCATGTTATGGTAAAACTGACTCTAACGACGTCTCCCGAACGTTTTGTCTCCTAAAATGGGCTGTGTATGACGTACTTGAAATAAAATAAATGTCCAATAAAAAGATAAATAAAAAATATAATTAAAATTTTAAATATAATTTAAAAAAAAAAGAATAATTTGAGAGAATTTTTGTGAGCCGACATCTGGATCGAACGGCTTGCGACAGCATTGCGGTTCGTGACATTCGGCCTCCTCTCCGGGCGTGTACTCGCGGTCGACGTGCAGATCGGTGAGATGAAGGACGCGCAGAGTTGGCTTGGCTCTCTGGGCAAGGCAAAAGCGACTTGAGTTCGGTTTATGTTCAGGGGGGAGGGTGCCAATTCAAACGGCCGGGTGTTTTGCTTATGAAATATTTATCTATATACTACATATGTACATAGTATTTCTCAATGACTCTGATAGTCTCCTAATATATGTATTTACAAATAAGTATATACAGTACCGGTCAAAATTCTATTAACTTTTGGTTTTTCGTGCATAATTTCTTTCAAAGTTAGTGAAAGTTGATGAAATTTTCAGGGTTGCTTCTTTATGCTGTGTAGTCGATCTATGAAATATTGATTTCATAGATCGACTACAAGGCGAGAAAAAAATCAATAAGTCAGTATCACCCGGGTGCACATTTAGGCGTACTAAACAAAATGGGTTGTTTCTTTGATAATCGGGTAGTTTTTATTGGATGCATGATTTTTCTGTATTCTAGAGCATCTCTGCGATAAAGTTTTGATCTAATCGCTATTTAGTCACATGTTTTTACATGTTGCCTACCCCCCGTTCCCGATACATGCACTCGGACTGAGATGCAAACGGTTCAGGAGGATAAAATCGATCATTTACTAATATACCTCTCTCAATAATGATTTTAATATATTTGTATGTCATCACTGAACTAGTTCAGATGGTTATTCGTGCTGTTAAAATTAGGTACTAACTATTTGTGCACATTCTGAACACCGCGGTCAACTTTGGTCCTCAGCCCAGACGCACTTATAGTGCTGCTGTGCAGGGGTCCGTGTTCCAAAAGCGGTTTTGCCAATCTCAAATGAAAGATCATAGGCTTGTATACCTTCAGAAGACCTATTTCATCCCTGTCTGCATGAACCCACAAGATAAAGTAGATCTTTGGAATGCACCCGTGGCATAGAGTAGTATGTTGACCTACAAGGCAAGAAAGTAATCCCTAAAAACATAACATCGAATCAAAAATCACATTAATCGGTACAGAAGAGTGTTCAACAAGCGCCTAAATCACTATTAGATTATTTAATGTTGTGATTGATCCAGAACCACACGTTGTCAAATACACCGTACTACTATGCCACGGGTACATTCAAACGATCTTCTGTATCTTGTATGTTCATGAAGACAGGGATGAAATAGGGCTTCTGAAGGTATAAAAGCAGATGATCTATCATTTGAGATTGGCAAAACCGCTTTTGGAACACGGACCCCTGCACAGCATCACTATATGTGCGTCTGGGCTGAGGACCAAAGTTGACCACGGTGTTCAGATTGTGCACAAATAGTCAGCACCTAATTTTAACAGCTCGAATAGCCATCTGAATTAGTTCAGTGATGACCTGCAAATATATTAAAATCATTAATGAGAGAGGTATATTAGTAAATGATCGATTTTATCCGCCTGAACCGTTTGCATCTCAGTCCGAGTGCATGGATCGGGAACGGGGGGTAGGCAACAGGTAAAAACATGTGACTAAATAGCGATTAGATCAAAACTTTATCACAGAGATGCTCTAGAGTACAGAAAAATCATGCATCCAATAAAAACTACCCGATTATCAAAGAAACAACCCATTTTGTTTAGTACGCCTAAATGTGCACCCGGGTGATATTGACTTATTGATTTTTTTTCTCGCAGTGTAGTCGATCTATGAAATCAATATTCTGGAACTAATAATCTGACAGCATAAAGAAGCAACCCTGAAAATTTCATCAACTTTCACTAACTTTGAAAGAAATTATGCACGAAAAACCAAAAGTTAATAGAATTTTGACCGGTACTGTAGGTACATAATGTGCCTATTCAAATGGCAAGTAAGAGAAGGAGAGAGCAGGAGAGTCAGAAAAGAAGTAGAGAGAGAGAGGGGAAATAGATATAGAGAGAGTGTGAGAGAGAGACAAAACATTCGGCTGACCGACGGCGGCGGCAGTTCCTTATGCGGTGGTTTCCCACCGGGCATCTCGAGATACCACGTGGCAGTGAGTGGATCAATGAAGGTGCCACAATCGTGGACGAGCAGGCCGCAGAGCTGCGACGGCTCGACAACCAACTCGCCGACCACGTATTGGATCTCCTCCTTTGTACACACACATACATATTCATATGTACATAAATAAATTAATTTAATTTGTAAATTTATTATTATTTTTTTTTATAGAAAATCTTTTAATCAGATAATATGTCTCTATCTTATTTTTAGCATATTTATACGTTTATTTTGAACTTTATTTTTATTTCCAATCTTTTTTTATTTACGATAAAATATGTATATACAATAAACACCTCAAAACTTGTGCCCATTCCCTTGCAGGCAAAGTTATCTTCAAGCTTGAGCTCTTCGCACATGTAGCCAATCTGCAATAACATCCGGCTTTATACTTCTTCTTTGTCTCTCTCTCTCTCTCGCTCTCTAAACTTTGTTGAAACTTTGCACCACTTTATCTCTTTTTTTTACTTTGTCCGTCGCTATCTTATTGTCTTCTTCATTATTTCTCTCTTACCACGTTCCTCCTTAACTCTCTCTCTCTCTCTCTCTCTCTCTCTCTCTCTCTCTCTCTTTCTCACTCTCTTTCTATGTTACTCAATCTTTCATTTTCTATTTTTCTCTCTCCTACTCTCTCTCTCTCTCTCTCTCTCTCTCTCTGTCTTTCTTTCCCGACCAGCTCTCCCAGGCAGTCCTCGATGAGACGATCGCCCCATAGATTGTGCAGAATCCCGACGAGAAGCGTGCATGCCTTGCAAGTGCTCGATGTCTGCGCTGCTAAAAGTTGGATGTTTCCAATTTTCAAAATATAGCTTTTATTTAAAAAAAAAAAGTTTGCAAATTTGAAATTTTATTCTTTTTCCTTTTATTTTTCTTGCGATCTATTATGAATAGCTGATAGCGAAGAACATTTAATTTAATACCAAATTGTTCTTCGCTTCATCGAGCATATTAAACATGATAGAAAAATCACATTTGATGCAAATAATAACGTAGAAAATCATCGTGTGTAATAATCCTTTAAGCCTTCTTTATCTCTTCAACACAATAGAGCTATATGTTCTCTATTCGTGCCCACCCTTTATTAAATTTCTCCCCCTCTAATAGTAATCCCTTGATATTGACATTGAAAAATAGTACCTTCGTTCTAGTAGAACCCATCCTAATAGTGCCATCCCTCGCAAGAGTATTGAAAAATAGTTAACGGGGTACTAATAGAGAAAAAGTTTCCTTACCATTGTAGTCGCCTCTCTCTAAATCAAATGTTCTCTCGCCCTTGTTACAGATAAAGAGATGAATTCAAATGGCGCAAAATGACGTTTGTTCTGGTTCCAACGCCTCCTTCTCTCTATCTCTATTTTCTCTCCCTCTCTCGCTCTCTTCTGCTATCTCTTAATCCAATCCTCTTATTATTAGTTCACATTCACTATCAAGAATACTGTTGATCCTTGGAATGACTTTTCCCTAGAGCATACCAGCACTGCGAAGGAAATAGTGCAGATTGAAACCTCTAATTTAGATTATTTTTACCGTGTGCTCCCATTTTCCAGGTTAAACTATAAAACACAACTTTAGATATGACACTTGTACGTACATATATCATTTCAATCTCTTTATTTACTTGCTATTTTAAAATTTTATTTGATGCTCACCGGAAATGTTCGATGGACGGGCTGTCGTAAATGGAAGAAGAAAAAGAAGAAGAAGCAGAGAAGGCAATACGAGACGCATCAGAAATCGGCAAGACCCTTCAGCTTCTACTTCGCCGTTATCAGTGTTCATGGCATCGCAATCAGCAACCTTTTTAAAGGTTTCTCTTTCTCCATCTCTCTCTCTCTCTCTCTCTCTCTCTCTCTTTGTCTCTCTCTCTCTCTCTCTCGTTGACAAAATATTTTCCTCTGTATTTATCTGTCTGCCTTCTCTCTAGCCTTATCTCAGCTGTCATTAATTTGTTCACTAATTCGCTATCTGTAAGTCTCGGCTCTACCGCGAAAAATGCTTCCTAATCAGAGGCGCAAATAGTATGTAAACGGGCGGACGTGATGTTTGACCGAGGTTGTCAAGACGTTTTGGAAGGCACGCAAAAGGTACAAGCATACTAGACATGAGGTGACTTCAGTCAAATACCATTTCTCTTTTTTTTAAACTTGTATTAAAACAATTTTCTTACCATCAATTCAACAATAAAAAACCTCAATTTTGTTATGACATTTTACCGTGAAGTTGCCGGATTAATAAGTACGCCGCCATCTGTACTATCTTGGCATTTAGAATGTGGAGTTACCCTTGACATTTAGATTGTGTAGTTGCCGGTGAAGAAGCAAGGAGAAGATGACATTTACATGAAGCTTACATACTAAACGCAACAAATGATGTTTTGCTCCGTTACCCATCATTTTATGGTCTTATCTTATATGGTTTCTAACTCTTTTTTCTATGTTACCGTCTCTGGCTCACTTGTTTGATGCTCTATTTTGCATATTGGTAGAAGTTATCTAGAAATTTGTTTCGTGTATTTTACGACATTGTGAGTACGCGTGTTTTTCTTTCAGAAAAGTTCGACCAGAAAAAGAACAATCTGAAATTTAATACATTGTTCCGCGCATGTCCCGCTCAGGATGGTTAGAATGGCAAACTATGGTCCTGCCAAGGAGGGTTAGAATGACAAACTATTATCCTACGAAAAATAAGATTTTTTAAATGATTCATTAGTTTACTTTATGTATGCTTCATGCTTATGTTTATGAAATCGAAACTATAATTTCCAATCACTTGATATGTAGTACGTATTATCAGTTTTTGCTTATATTAATTTTCATTTTAGGCATCTTTCAAAACAATTTCTCGAAAAAATGAGATCTAGGATTCTATGAGAACTACATGTGTATTTCGTACATGTGCCAATAATTTATTAAGCATAGAAATTTGCTAGTTTTTTTTTTAAATCCATTAAGATTTACTCGTCTACAGACATTGATGCGATCGTTGCAACGTTCATCACATAACTTTATTTATTTATACACCTACATACATACATACATACATTAAATTAATACTTCGATTTGACAGCTACAAAATAAGAAGGAAAATGAGAATAATGAACATGCAAGCCATTTTTTTTATTTAATTTTCAGAGAAGCGGAGCTTCGCTATTGTAAGTGATTTGTATAGCAAAGTGATCTATGTAAATGATCGTGGAGGCAAACAATTCTGCAGTTTTGGCCCTTTATCTCCCTCCTCTCTGGCACCCCACTCTTATTCTCGGTTTCTCTCCCATCTGTTTCTAACTCTCTCTCTCTCACTCTCTCTCTGTAACTCTCTCTCGCTTTCTCAAGTCAGCCCTCAGCTGTCTTTACAACATATAGCCAAGCTGCTTAGTGGGAGTGACCCTCGATTGATTCTTCTCTGAGATGTCACAAGCGTGTTTTTGCTTCCTTTTCTTCAGATTTTTCGTGCAGTCTTCGTTTACATCACCAAAACCGAGATTGCTTATCATTCTAAGGATCAAAACATTAATTTTGAAAATAATTTTTGAAACCCACATTATGTATATGCTTGTGTATGAACTTAAAATTTTGGAACAAATTCTTACAAATGAACGAATTTCTTACCATGCGCTTTTCGTGCCGATCTTGAGCACAAATAGTCTTCTTTTCTTAGCGACCTTCGTTTTGATGAAATTCTTTTTGGTTATAATGTATTAGTAAATTATGTGATTTAACTGCAATTTTTAAATTCAGGAGAAAATAAGATAGTCATGGCGGACGCTTCAATCAGAGGACTTCGCGATGTTCTTCAACCATGTGCCAAATGTTCGTTGTACTGACAATGAAAATTACTTTTATAATTGAACATTAAAACTATTAAACGACTATTTGTTTTCTTTGAAACAATACTCGATATCCTGTATTCATCTATCTCGTCTTCTCTGACTACTTTTCCCTATGTCGCTCCCACGCTCTCTATTCCCCACGTACACTTTCGTTTTTTTCTCTTTCTTCTCTCTCTCTCTTTCCCTCTCTCTCTCTCTCTCTGTTTCCTTCCCTCTCTCTCCATCAGGCACACTCCATACCCTCTTCTCGTCGCCCTCCGGTTCTCTCGTACTCCTCTGCCAAGAGCGCGGTCTCAGCGTAATTGAAGCATCTTCTGGAAGGCATTCATACTTCTTGCATATTTATTAATACTCCTCTTCAAAAAAGTATTTATTTTAAATTTTTTATATTGGGATTTTTCTTTTAAAAAATAGTTTCCGTTTACGCAAAATTTGAATATACAATATTTAAATAAAAGATTGTTTTTATTCATTGCCATTTTCATAAAATAAACACATGCAATTATACAGATAAGCCTCTCTAAATATTCGCATTATTTTACAGATTGGCCTCGCTCTCTGCCGTGCAGCTCAAGACGGTGATCGCGCAACTTCTGCTCGCGCGCACCTCTTCCAACGATACGCCGCGCGGTCTCATGCGCTTTTCGCTGCTGCCAGGAGGTGGTCGTTGCCATTATAGTAGCGTTTCTCTAAGTCTCATGATCTTGTGCCAGGCCAAAAGGCGCGAATTCAAATGCGAGTTTTTGGCTCTTTGAAAAGTTATCAGAAAGCGGAAGAGCCATATTGCCAGTATAATTTTTTTTTTCAGCTTCCGCCTCCCATTTCTTGCTGCTCCGTCATCAGAATGACGTCATCGTGGATGTCGTCCGTTTTCCGCTCGGCGGCTGGTCGCGTCTGCTCAGCAGCGCAGACCAAAGAACGACGGCGCCGCTTGTTATGGTTGTTATGGCTGCCGATCGTTACGCCTTTTGTGATATCTTTCTTTTTTTCTTTTTTTTTTCGATGTTTTTTGAATGCAGATATTGTACTTATGAAAATTTAAGATATCTTTGAACAAATAAAATTTAGTTTAAAAAAAAAACATTTTTTTTTTTATTTTCGAGAAGCAAAGTCGAGACGGAGGGCGCGGCGCCATGCGTCCGCTGGCGTGACTGTATCATTACGGCCGCGCGTTCGACGCCAAACACTCTTCGACGTTTTCGCCTCAGCCAATCCGGGTGAGAGATTATTCAATCTGAAATTAACACTTTTAGAAATTTACTATTTTGAAATCAAAATTTAAAAAGTAACACTTTAAAAATAATATTTTTGAAACAACAAATTTGATTATTTAATTTTGAAATCAAAATTTTTAGATTTTCAATTTGGAAATTAGCTTACAATTATAAATTCTCTGAGCATCAAATGAGCCGATTCTTGAGTAGATATATCATCACCATGACATTCAAAAGCGCATGGGTTTCGCAGGTTGAAAATGTTAAATTTCAAAATATTTTTTGTATATAAGATTTTACTATGGAAAATAGATATAGATTAAATTAGTAAAAATAAATTATTTAATTTCATAAAGGTTGACGAAAAGAGGCTTATTGTTAGGTTGACGCTGAACAGTATTGTTCGGTGCGTTTTATTACTTACCGCGGTCGGTGATAACAATTACATCCATGCAACAATAATGTGCCACGTAATTGTTATGACCGCCATAACTTTCCTTCTCTGTGAGTGAACTTCTCGCTGGCCACGACTCACTCCGTCTGCCGGACGAGTTCGCACAGCTGACGAATGCAGTCATGAGCGTCGTGAGTCGGACGAAGACATCAAATGGAGTTCGTCATATTTATTTATTTATCAATTTTAGCACTAATTATTCAAGAAGCCCATTGTGGAATTGTAGCCTCTTTGTCTTGCCAATGACAGAAAGAGAGAGAGAGAAAGAGAGAGGGAGAGAGAGAGAGGGAGAGAGAGAGAAAGAAAGAGAGTGAGAGAGAGAGGGAGAAGTGCAATCCGAGAGAGCGCAAGGCTAGTGAGCTATGTATATAACTCTCTCCAGTTGAGCATGTTAAATATCCAGATTAAATTTCATAAGTACTATTAGGATCTTCTTTATGAATCAGACGCCTTTCAAATATAACTTTTAGAGTTCGGAACCGTTCATCCTCTTCACGGGAGGAAGTTGCTATGACGAAGTTACACAGGTAATTGTGTTCTAAACTTTTCATTGCTCGTTTTCTATTTTATTTTCCTTTTTGAATGACTTTTTCCACTTCAGACAACAAAATATCTTCCCTTGGACACTCTTCTCGCGGTCAACTTGGACACGTTCACTTTTGACAGACTTGCCACCTCACAAGACGAGGTTTGTGGATGTATTTTTTTTAATGTCTTTGACGAAATTAGATGCATGTTTTAAGGCACAATTGCAAGAATTATTGTGAAGAATATTATGAACATTTTATGCATATTACTGTGCACATTATTATTGGCATTTATCATGCTTATGACACTTTATTCTTCTTACTAAGATCACCGGCGTTTTCCCTGCCGGTCGCTGCCAGAACGCCGCCGTCCTCGCCGGCGACTTTCTCTACGTCCTTGGCGGCGTAACGCCCTCACTCGATGCTCTCTCGGTATGGCGACTCCGTCTTGAGACGCTGCGCTGGGAGCGCACAGGGATTCGGCTGCCGTAGGATTAATATTTCATTATATAATTTTTTATACCTTGGTTTATTTTGGATCGTGAAGGAGAATTTATCTGGTTGGGTGTAAATTTAGTTTAGGAAAATGTTTCTTTTAATTAATAAATAATTTAAAATAGGCACTCGCGAGTCACGGGCGCCTCGTTCTGCGGCGCGGCACAAGAAATTGTCGTCGCGGTTGACGAGGCACGCCATCAGGCGGGCGTCAGTCGTCCGCTCGTCGTCGCAATCCCCGTCGGCCCACCGCCAACACTCGCCTCTCTCGCATTCAACAAGGTCAGCAACGTTGAGCTCTCTTTTTTCATCTTTTTTTATTCTTCAAAATATTTTTTGTTTAATTTTTTTCAAAGCTTTCAATAATATTATTAAAGACTAGGAATAGGTTTTGTTTAATTTTTAATTGTCTCCAATTATATTTCATAGGAATGAAAATGCGACTTTCCAAGGTGATACCTCTACTGAATGCGGAGAGTCGTCAGCGTTTCTACGCCAGTCTCGAACGCGACGTTGGCGAGCAGGCGTTGACCATCGCCGCGCTGTCCGACGCGCTCAGCCGCGTTCTATTCGCTTAGCAACTCGGTGTTTATCTACCATAGGATGTAGTACGTACATACATTAGCGTCCACGAACAAGGCGATATGGATGGGGCGGCTACGAGCCACTCGAGTAGGCGGTAATGTTCACATACACATTTTGTATGTATTTGCAATTTGGTTTTTTCCCTATCAAGACGGCGTTTCGGCTACAGAAAGGCGTTTTTTTTTAAAAACTAGTCCGTTTATATAACTATTTAAGAGAACCTTTACTACGAATTGTTGAGTCAAAGAAAATGCTTTTCATTCGCCTTCTTACATGCCACAATCATTTTTTTTATGACATTTTTTTTATAATTGCTCAATAATTTGTTCGAAGAGTGTACTTCTTCTCTGTCCTCTTTTTTCTCTCTCGCGTTGCTTTCGTTCTCTCTGTATTATCAGAACATACCGGTAGGTCAAATCATGTATGAATATTTAAAAAAAAACTGAAGTGCATACTACACCGTCGTCACTAAACCGGCGGATTTCGCATGAGCAAACAGACGATAAGCGGAACTAATTTTAAAATTCAATTTTTGAAATGAGTTTTCGCGATTCATCAATTACATAGATACGAATATCAATTAGGTATGTAGTATCGTGCTGCCTGTTAAATTGTTTTGTTTCTTACGGATATTTCACAATTTATTCGCAAAGTACATTTGTCGTTCCTAGCAATAAAAAAGCATTCAATAGTCGCAAGATCTCGGAGTTGTCGACCGAGAAAGTTCGAGTAAATGCCAGATGCAGCTCCTAAATTGATCGGGATTTAAAACAAGGAGTACGATGTAATCACCCAATCTATCCAAGTTAACCTAAGCAGTAAATAGTAAATGTGTATTGTATGTTACTGCATTATTTACCAATTGCGGCTGGAAACAACGTAAGCCGGTCGGCCTTGAGAGAAGCCATTGAATGGCGTGCTCATCACGGTCGAGCCCATTTCCGGGAAGAAGAGCCAGTCGCCAAAGCGGAGGCGGGGCTTCTTGTTGGCCTTCTGCAAAGGAGAATAATATCTGGAAAAACGCCACCTCGAACCTTCCTTTTTTATGTGAAAAGAAATTCATGGTTTGAAACAATAAAGAATCTTATTGCTTTTGATATTCTCTGTTTATTAAAACCGGAGGAATATTGGTTGAACAAGGATGGAATAATGAACTTGCTGATGAAATCAAGCCAGCACCACCTCAAATAAGTCCATGGTCGTGCACGTCGGACCCCAAATCGTGCAATCGAAGAGCTCAGCGTCCTCATCAACTTCTCTGCAAAACATATACCATGTCAATTGATACAAACGATTAGTTCTCTATTTTCAAAAAGTGTTCAATTCTAATTAGTGCCATCAATATTTCTAATATTAATATTATTCTTATTATGCATATTTATCTTTTCAGGATTCATATCAAGACCTAAGAAGCTCGCCGTAAACTGTCTTCTTGCCCCACTTCAGTCGACTGAACGAGCAGAAGACTCCGTCGTTGATGTAATACTTGAAGCCACGAGAAGAACGGTCAGCTTCTGGCGAGTACAGAAAAAGAGGGAGTATTGACCACTTGTCTATTTTAGTGTCACCTTTGACAGTGACATCATACGCACTGCACTCAACAACACCGAATACATTCGCGACGACAGCGACTGCTTGGTTGGACACGAATTGGCCCGGCTCTCCCAGGATGCGCACGCCGGAGGAAGGCGGGAAGAAGTCGGCGATGGCGACGCGAATCACAGAGGCCATCTAAAGTTTACCAGATTCACTATTATTATGTAAATTGTTTTCATATATTTTAGTTTGATAAATAAAAACAAGCTGTAAACAGTACTGTTAGTTCGAAAATAATGAATACTACTTTGTAGTTCTCACCTTTTTTTCTCTTAATTAAAAAAAAGTAAATAGAATAATTTATGTACATTCATAAATTACTATGTATATATGTATAGAAATGAAAGATCACCTCTCTGAATCGTTCGTTGTCATCCCCTGGATATCCTCCGCCAATGTCCACAGTATCCATTGGGAAGCCGGCGTCCGCGGCTACATCAAAGAGACGCCGCGCTTCTCCTATTGCTTCGCGGAAAACCATAGCGTTGAAGGGCGCCGAAGCCGATGTGGAAGCTAAAAATTGAGAGATTTTTTATGTTGTCATATATGTAACTTTAGTAGAAAAAAGCAAAATGATCATTTCCCCTTGTTAATGATGGTTTTTACACATATATTTTTCGTTTTCTTTTGTCATCTGGCAACCGATAGAGTCTTTTTTTTCGAATTTATTAAGCCTTCTAGTTTGTAAACTCTTGACAAACATAACACTTTTTTTCTTCTCTTTAAATGACTTCTGACCATATTCCTCGGACTCGTATTCCGCTCGATTTCTTGGCAGCGGCCGCGTAAATAATGGCCGGTGCCGCGTTTTCGGGGGGTTCGGCGCCAAACTTTTCTCCGAGCGGAAGAAAACCCGTTTCGTCGGTGACGTTAATGCGAAGTAAGAGGCTACAATCGTAGTAATACTAGCATATATACATATGTGGTACTTGTCAACACCTACATTTCTGCTAAATGATTCTTGTGAGAGGAAAAAAATGTGTTAAAAAAGATTTACTCCATCTGAATCCCGACGCTCTCGATCTTCTCGAGCTCTTCGAGGCAATCGAATGTCGCCAATCGAACGCCGACCTCGACAATCAATTATTCATTCTTCATTTGTAACTCGTTTGTAAATTTGTAACTTTCATTCCTCTCCATTCAACCTTAGCAGAGTGCGCGATCGCTTCGAGGCTCTTGAAGGGATGCGCAAAGATTATTCGATCTGGTGAGACGCCGGCAGAGATCGCCTGAGGCAAACGAAAGATTATTGATTGATACTGTTTGAATTTGCGCGATCGCTGAAGTGAGAGATCTTCTCTTTCGGCGGACTTCGGACTTAGGAGTTACTGTAAACGATCGCGAACTGCTCCGAATCTGATAGTCCGCGGCTGCTAGTCGTCTCACATTTGGTCGAATCAGCACATGGAAGACTGCATTTGGACATGCGTCTTCTCTCCGTCCGCGCCCCTCTCACATCTACCGATAGTCGACTCATGGTCGGCTTTCAAGGACCACGCTGCCTTCCTAGCCTGTGCCCCGCTGGAGAGACCATCACAGTCAGGACCATACCCGCCGGCTCCACGCACATGATACAGCCATGCGACGTCTTCTTCTTCCGCCCCTTCAAAAGCTTTTCACATCATATGTATGTACGTGATGAGTCACGGGATCGACTTCGCCGTCTTCCAACACGAGTTGATTCTCAGGATGGACGGCGCGGTTTACTGCCCCCCGCTATTGTTGCCTGCCCAGATTCCTTTGAGCATGGCATGTGTCAGGCTACTTCGACACCCCTTGTTGAAGTATGCTTCAACGGCGACAGCGTCGCGCCTTGAGAGCATTCCTCTGGCTGCCAGTCCTTCTCATTCATTCTCTGCGCATCAACTGCAGGAATTGCTTCTGCTTCAAACACTTCATCTGACATCCACTATTGCTTATTTGATGTTAGTCGATATCACTGTTATTCTGCCATAATCGTAATTTGTTCTTCCTTGTCACTCTCATTATCGCCTTCTTACGGAGTTTCAAGCTCGTTATCAATTTTTTTTCTGTGGGTTCCTGGTGAACCCACAGAAAAAAATTGATAACGAGCTTGAAACTCCGTAGACAACAATTCCAATGCGGACGGCAAAATTCTCAATGCCCTGAGGACATCTTTAAAATAATGATCACAGCTTCACGAACGTCCGTCAAGTAGTCTAAATCAAAGTATGACGACGCAACTTCCCCTTTATCATGTGCACACTCATTACGTGTCGTGTCCTCCACCGCGAAAGATAGCTAAAGTGACGTTTATGATATTTTCATGATGGAAGAAAATATTCAATTCAATTGTGGTTATCTAAAGATAGAGAATAGAGAACAGTTTTTTGCAAAATATATTCAATTCAATATTTTATTAAGCTTATATATAATATCCATTACAAACCAAACATTAAAGCGAATCATATAAAAATAAAATTTTTATATGAGCCATCCACATATCTGTTTTACTGCACTCTCTTGAATAAAGATACGGACGTGTCTAGTAACTAGGAACATTCCTATTAAGAAAATAGTGAATTTAAATTCACTCAACCGCAATTGACGATCGACTGGTAGCAGGGCCGAAGAGGCGAATTATTATTAGTTGCAACTGCTCGGTAAGTTCACTTAAACTATTTCTTGACTATGACGGCCATAACCACAAAGATATAAATGCACTTCTCGCATGCACTCTGTGAAATGTATCGACTCATAAAAAAATGAAATTCATTAAATTATTAAATTGTTTATAACGGATACTTCACAATTTATTCGCAAAGGACATTTGTCGTTCCGAAGAAATTATTGAAATGTCGCAAGAGAAAGTACGAGTTAATGCCAGATGCAGCTCCTAAATTGATCGAGATTTTAAAATGAGTATGAGGTAATCGCCCAATCGATCCGAGTTAAGTAATATTATTAAATGTGTATTGTATGCTACTGCATAATTGACCAATTGTGCCTGGAAACGACGTAAGCAGGTCGGCCTTGAGAGAAGCCATTGAATGGCGTGCTCATCACGGTCGAGTACGAGCCCATATCCGAGAAGAAGAGCCAGTCGCCAAAGCGAAGGCGGGGCTTCTTGTTGGCCTTCTGCAAAGGAGAATAATATCTGGAAAAATTGACACCTCGAACCTCTTTGTTTAAGTGAAAAGTAGATGTATATTCATGATTAAAACAATAAAAAATCTTATTGATTTTGATGATCCCTGTCTATTAAAAGCGAGCGAATATTGGCTCAACAAGATGGAATGAGTGTGCCGAAATCAAGCAACCACCTCAACCAAGTCTGTGGCCGTGCACGTCGGACCCCAAATCATGCAATCGAAGAGCTCAGCGTCGTTATGTAGTTCTCTTTTTTTCAAAAAGCATTCAATTCTAATTTGTGCTTTCAATATTTCTTAAATTAACATTATTCTTATTATATTTATCTTTTCACATATCCAATCAAAACCTAAGAAGCTCGCCGCAAACTGGCTTCTTGCCCCTCAGAAGTCCGCTGAACGAGCAAAAGACTCCGTCGTTGATGAAATACTTGAAGCCACGAGAGGAACGATCGTCTTCTAACGAGTACAGAAAATGAGGAGTATTATTCACTTTTCTATTTCAGTGTCAAATTTTTTTAAATCTTTATCCTCCTACGGCATCATTCTCTTCTCCTTTTATCTCGGTCCTCTTCCCTTTATGTCTCTATCCCTTTATCTCTACCATTCTCTCTTTGTCTGCCTCTCTCTCTCTTATCTCCTTTTCGTCTTTCCCTTTATGTCTCTATCTTCCTATCTCTGTCTCTCTCTTCCTCTTTCCCTTTCTATTTTTCTCCTCCTCACCTTTGCCAGTGACATCATACGCACTGCATTCGACAGCTCCGAATACATTCGCGACGACTGCGACTGCCTGTTTGGACACGAACTGGCCTGGCTCTCCCAGAATGCTCACGCCCGAGGAGGGCGGGAAGAAGTCGGCGAGGGCCGAGCGAATCACTGAAGCCATCTAAAGTTTACAATAATAACTATTTTTATCTATATTCTTTTTCATATATTTTATTTTGATAAATAAAAACAAGCTATAAACAGTAATGTTAGTTCGAAAATAATGAATACTACTATGTAGTTCTCACCTTTTTTCTATAAATAAAAAAAAATGAAATAGAATAATTTATGTATTTAGTATGTATATAAAAATATAAGCTCACCTCTCTGAATCGTTCGTTGTCGTCCCCTGGATATCCTCCGCCAATGTCCACAGTGTCCATGGGGAAGCCGGCGGCCGCGGCGACATCAAAGAGACGCCGCGCTTCTTCGATTGCTTCGCGGAAAACCAGAGCGTTCCTGGCGCCGAAGCCGATGTGGAAGCTAAAAATGGAGAGATTTTTTTTTATACTGTCATATATGTAACTTTAGTAGAAAAAAGCAAAATGATCATTTCCCCTTGTTAATGATGGTTTTTACACATATATTTTTCGTTTTCTTTTGTCATCTGGCAACCGATAGAGTCTTTTTTTTCGAATTTATTAAGCCTTCTAGTTTGTAAACTCTTGACAAACATAACACTTTTTTTCTTCTCTTTAAATGACTTCTGACCATATTCCTCGGACTCGTATTCCGCTCGATTTCTTGGCAGTGGCCGCGTAAATAATGGCCGGTGCCGCGTTTTCGGGTTCGGCGCCAAACTTTTCTCCGAGCCGAAGAAAAGCCGTTTCGTCGGTGACGTTAATGCGAAGTAAGAGGCTACAATCGTAGTAATACTAGCATATATACATATGTGGTACTTGTCAACACTTATATTTCTGCTAAATGATTCTTGTGAGAGGAAAAAAATGTGTTAAAAAAGATTTACTCCATCTGAATCCCGACGCTCTCGATCTTCTCGAGCTCTTCGAGGCAATCGAATGTCGCCAATCGAACGCCGACCTCGACAATCAATTATTCATTCTTCATTTGTAACTCGTTTGTAAATTTGTAACTTTCATTCCTCTCCATTCAACCTTAGTAGAGTGCGCGATCGCTTCGAGGCTCTTGAAGGGATGCGCAAAGATTATTCGATCTGGTGAGACGCCGGCAGAGATCGCCTGAGGCAAACGAAAGATTATTGATTGATACTGTTTGAATTTTCGCTTTTGCCGCCAATTCCCGCTCATCCATTCTCTACCTCATCAATCTCTGCAGAATTCGCGCAGTCGAAACCGGCGCCCAGACGAGCGAGCGTCCTCAGAACAACAGGGTCGTTGTTGCACTTGATGGCGTAGTGCATCTTGAGATAGAGAGTGAGAGAGAGAGACATGGTGAGAGAGAACGAGAGAGAGAGAGAAAGATAAAGATGGATTGACATAGTGTGAGTGAAAGAGAGAGAGAGAAAGAGATAGTGAGAGATAGACATAGTGAGAGAGAAAGGAGAGGGGAAGAGAATAAGAGATTGCTAGAGAGAAAGATAGAAAGAAATAGCGAGAATTAAACTATGTACATCCACATTCGGCAGTTCGCTTCTCCACAATTCGTACTGCCGAATAAGAAGGTCGAGGCTGACCAGGTTAAAGGCGCTCGTGTCACCCTGAACGCAACAAAATTTAGGGAATAATTAATTAGCAAAAAAATTAACTAATTATTTAAAGGAGTACGAAGCTCAACTGCAATCCGCATATTTGTATTTTTTGACCGCTGTTGTCGCATCTCTCTAATTCACATATGATCAGCTAAAAAGGTGCCTCCTTTAATTCTGTCTTTTTTTGTGTAAATTAATGTCGCACCTCGGCTGCTCGTTGTTCAGCAATCTTTCGCGCCATAACGCGCACATCTTTTATTTCGGCCGTGACTGCGATCTCCTGTATCTCATGTTTATAATGAAAAAAACTATGTTCTTATATAAAAAAAAAGATAAATCCAACAATACTGACATTTTTGGTCTACTTTCTATGAATTTTCATCCTATATATATTTAGAGCAACTCAGAAGCATAAAATACAGTAACGCTCAGCGGCCAGGGGTCAATGCTATAGCGGCTATAGCGGCTATAGCCAAAAGAGGCCAAGCGAAATTAAGGCCTGTAACATTTTTGTTTTCAGAATTCATTGTTATTTCTGTCTTCAGGGCAATGTTCTGCATCCATTAAGCTCAAAAACTCTACAAAACAATGCATATTCACCAAAATGGAAAATCTTGTAAATATGTGGTGCAGGAACACCACAATTTGTAGTGTGTGAATGTGTCATCGTTTCAGTGAAATTTATAAAGGCACTTGCTCGAACCGTATAACAACTTTAAATTACAGTTTCAAGCTATATTTTGCATCCTTTTGTCTTATGAAGATACTTTTAATGCTACAAGTGAAAAAGGTATGGCAAAAAATCTTGCAAAAAAATTGGAAGAAATTAGCTCAAAAGAGGAACCGAACACCGGCTCTTCGGCTCATGAACATGCTAAGCATACCAATGCTCCATCCAGCCATAATGTTAGCCAACTCGAAACAATTTTAGGAAACATTTTGACGGCTTTTAAGAGTTGTTAGAGTCCATGCCATAAAAATTCATTGCTTTCAGTAGTGTTCTGTAAGTTGCCACATTTCAATTTCAAAAACAAAGTTTCGGGTTGTCTCCTCTCCTCTCATCGGAATATATTTTTTTACGAACGAACTTTCCAGATTTGAATTCCAAACGCTCACAATCAGAAAAAAAAACGTTTGCTACGATTGGGGTTAGAACCTGTGACATGCAAAATCGCAGACTAGCGCTTAACCCACTGCGCTACACCACTTATGTCTGTTCGACCAAGCCAAACCTTGAAAGTGGGTCTCTGTATTACGTCTTGATTTGCATTCTCTTTGCTTCGCTTTGAACAATCCTCCACTTTGAGCTCCGATCTTGACTCTCCTTAATTTTTCCTAGGCAAATTTTCGCCCCGGTAGGGATTCGAACCTGCGACGCACAAAAATTCAAGCTGGAGAGCAACTTACTGCGTTCCGCAGGCCACATCAGAGGCCTAAAGCCAGGCGTTGACTGGTCTCTCCGCTTTGAGCAATCCCCTTTGAGCTCTAATTGACATCAGTGCGATTGCAGCGACGCTATCTGGATTTCGGCCTGGACACTTTGTACTGACTTTCAATGGTTTACTTATAAGTAATACCCAAGGGTAACGTAACTTTTTGCTCTGTGGACTCGAAGTTGCTCTAAATTCGTGCCACTTCGAGCGAAGCAAAGATAGGACAAAACAATACGTACCGAGAGAGCGAGAGAGAGAGAGTGAGAGAAAGAAATTGAATGGCGACGTATATGGCTGATTTGCCATTATCTTTATCGGGCTTGAGAGCCCGTACATGGCCTGCGTAGCGCAGTAGGCTGCGCGTTAGCGTGCTGTTTTGAGCGTCGCAGGTACGAATCCCAACCGGGGCGAATGTTTTGACAAAAAAAATAAGGAGAATCAAAATAAGAACTCAAAGAGGAGGCGAAGCAATTCAAAGCGAAGAAAAGGGAGAATAAATCGAGAGAGAGAAAGAGGGGGTAAATTTTCGAAGTACCCACTGCTAAAGTTTGGCTTTTGAGGCTAACGGATATGATAGTTGTGGCGCAGTGGGTTAAGCGCCAGCCTGCGATTTTGCATGTCACAGGTTCTAACCCCAATCGCAGCAAACGTTTTTCTGAGCTTTTGGAATTCAAATCTGGAAAGTTCGTTCGTAAAAAATATATTCCAATGAGAGGAGAGGAGGCAACCCAAAACTTTGTTTTCGAAATTGAAATGTGGCAACTTACAGAACACTACTGAAAGCAATGAATTTTTATGGCATGGACTCTAACAACTCTTAAAAGCCGTCAAAATGTTTCTTAAAATTGTTTCGAGTTGGCTAACATTATGGCTGGATGGAGCATTGGTTGCTTAGCATGTGCATGAACGGAAGAGCTGGTGTTCGGTTCCTCCTTTGAGCTTATTTCTTCCAAATTTTTTTGCAAGATTTTTTGCCATTCCTTTTTCACTTGTAGCATTAAAAGTATCTTCTTAAGACAAAAGGATGCAAAATAGAGCTTGAAACTGTAATTTAAAGTTGTTATACGGTTCGAGCAGGTGCCTTTATAAATTTCACTGAAACGATGACACATTCACACACTACTAATTGTGGTGTTCCTGCACCACATATTTACAAGATTTTCCATTTTGGTGAATATGCATTGTTTTTTAGAGTTTTTGAGCTTAATGGATGCAGAGCATTGCCCTGAAGACAGAAATTACAATGAATTCTGAAAACAAAAATGTTACAGGCCTTAATTTCGCTTGGCCTCTTTTGGCTATAGCCGCTATAGCCGCTATAGCATTGACCCCTGGCCGCTGAGCTGTACTGTACATACTGATGTGAGTTGAATAATGAAACTTTCGATTTTTTTTGGCAAAGCAAACTTGCAATTGTTTTGTTTTAAAATTCATTTATTGATTAAATAAAATAACTAACCATGGCCGGACTTCCATCGTCTGTTTTGATGAATTCGACTGCGCTATTCATATGTTTTAACATCCTATAAAAAAATTTAAGGTTGAAACCGAAGAGTGTAATAAAAATAGAGCATAGTACCCGAGAATGTGTGAGAGAGAGGGAGAGTGAAGAGAATGTAGGGGGATTGAGGTTGTGAGAAAAAGAAGGAGAGAGCGGAGAGAAAAGGCGCAATACGAAAGGGTTTTCCTCAATCGTTGGGGTGCTTGATATGATTTTTGAAGTCGAAATCATTGATAACAGCGGTGGCATTTCTAATAGATATTAGATTTTCGAGAAAAAAGGTTGTAAACGAGAAATTGTCTATTGATCACTTTACCACCTAACCGTAAGTATTAGCATTCTCAATCATAGTATTCTTTAAAGTAGACGAAAAGTAAAAGGAAAGGGTGTTCTGCTGTGGAGGACTATTCTGCTTCCAATATCGAGCGGAGCAAGCAACTATCTTCTTTTCTTATTTCATAGAAAGAGACCAAAGTAAATTTAGAGATCAAACAACGAACAGTGCACAGAACCGAAATTGACCTTCAGTGACATCACAATTGGCCGAGTTGAAGCAAGCAAATATCTCCTTTTTTTCATTTTCATAGAATCGGTCAAAGTAAGTTTAGAGAAAAAAGGGAACAGTGATGCACTTGCACCGAAGTTGTACTTGCATGGCGACATAATTGGCGTGAATCGAAGTGTATTCAGATCGATGGAGAAAGAGAACGAAAAGGAGAGAGTATGAACAAATAAGAGAGATAAAATCGGTGAAAAGTGATGTGGAAAAGAAATGGGAATCGAGTTAAGAAGTTGTATGAATGCCCGTGTTAAAGGGTATTGTACTCCCTGCTCTTTTCTAGAAGTTCTCACTTGTTAATAGTAATAAAGGCGACGGTATGAATATTTTCCAAGATGATCATCGAATTTTATTAAAATATGTATATAAGACATGTCCGCGTATTGCTATTGCCCGGAACATTATGTATGTTTGTATGTATGTATGTACATACATATTCATTTCTATATATATTATATATATAAATATATATGTATATACTATACATATTATATATGGTATATACATTTGCAATTGTGGTTTTTCTGTTCGATCAAAACATCGAGTTATCCAGCAAACAAAACCAAACAGACTTATTTAAAAGAAACTCCCTAACGAAACGACGTGCCGACTAAAACAAAATGATATTCCATTACAAACATTAAAGCGAATCACATAAAAATAGTACTTTTAACGTGAGATATCTATTTAATCTCTTTTACTGCATTCTCTTGACTAAAGTTTAGAAAATAGAGTGTCCTCGTGGATTATGAGTTCCTGAGGATGAGGGATGGGCTGGAAGTACGACTCCACGAGTTCGTCAGACACCTCGGCGAGAGTCGCGGGCTCCCACTTTGGGTTGCGATCTTTGTCAATGAGAACTGAAAGAAGAGGAGAGGAGAGAAGGGGATGAGAGAGGAAAAGAGAGAGAGCGAGAGAGAGAGACAGAGAGAGCGAGAGAGCGAGAGAGAGACAGATAAAGCGAGAGAGCGAGAGAGAGAGAGAGAGATGCAGAGAGCCAGAGAGAGACGAACTAGCTCTGCATCCCTCGTGGATGTCGTAAGCACCCATGAAGCGCTGTGCCATCCGATACTCCATCGTGAAGATCTTAAGTAAGTAAGAGTTCATAAGTGAAGAAGCTATGTAACAATAAGACAGAGAAGTAAGAATGAGAAGAAAGTGGTCACCTTGCCATAACTCGTGCGAGGTCCTCTTTCCATCTGTTCCAGGGTCACCTTTAGCGACGTTGGGCTCTCAAAGGACGCAGCTTAAGAAATGACCGATCAGGAAGGAGGAATCTCTGACTGAACCATCTTCTGGAGGAGTTTGACTTGCTTGCGAGACCACTCCGAGTCCATAAGGCGGAGATTCGAGAAGATCTCCTCCACGGACCTGTACATTTTAGATCTCTAGCATTAGATCATTGCAAAATGCAATTGTAAAATAAAAAAGGACCTGGCATGAAAAGACTTCCGAATAGCGGGAAGATGTTGGCTGAGCGAGAATTCGGGGATTTCCTTTGGCTGGAAAGAGCGAATGGCTGCATCAACAGAACACTCGTTGTGAGTTGCGAGAGAAAGCAGATGCTCTTCCAGTTCTTGCACTTGCGACGACGGCACCTGAAGGGAGTGGCCATTCAAACATTTAGATAATCTTTTCGGGACCAGTGCCCACGCATGCTCCAAACGCCCACAATCACAAAAGAGACTGACGTAGTGGGTTGCCAGTCCAGCATGGAAAGTGTCCGCACCCTGCAGAGGATGGCCAGTCAGCGCCAAGAATACTCCTAAATCAGTATTAATTCAAGTTAGCTAAAAAGGGCAAAAAAGAGAGGGAATAAAAGTGAAGTGCAATACCAAGGTTGTTCTTAAGACGCGAGAGAAAGTGTGAAGCGCCAGTGTCGGGGAAGAAACCGAGCGCAGTTTCAGGCATCGAAAGCAGCGTCTTCTCAGTCGCCACGCGGAAGCGGCCGTTCACTGCGAGACCGCAACCCTGCGGAGGTATAAAGAGGAATACGCATACTTCTTTACAAGGTGGATCCTTTTGATAAATACTATTTTTTAACATAAGCAATTTATTTTGCAGCTTCAAGAAATTGTCGATTTGTATTCAAATACATAAAAAGGCAAAGGATCCTTCTGATAAATAATATATTTTTTAAAGAAATTCATTTTGCAGTTTCAACAAATTGTCGATGTGTTTTCAAAATGACAGAAGAAGAAGAAAAAAGAACATACAGCACCCATGGTGATTCCATTGATGAGAGCGACGTAAGGCTTGCTAAGAGTTCCAATCAAATGCATGAGCTGGTAGCCGTCGCGTAAGAAGTCGTCTAGAACACGAGAAGAGCCTCCCGTCTCGGCTCCTTCTTTCGCCGCTTTTGTCACGGCTGAAAGTATACTTAAAAGTAGACATGAAATTAGAACGAAAGAACAGAGTGCATTCGCTGACCCAAGACATCGCCGCCCGCACAGAATGCCTTCTCGCCTGCTCCCTTCACCAGCACCATCGAAACGTCGTCGCTCTCATCCCACTTCTGAAGAATTAAATTAAATAAATAAATAAATGCTTGAGACAGAAATTTGAAATGAAAACTTATAGTGTTGCAACGAAACTGCAAGCACCTTCAAGAGCGGATAGAGCTCGTGTACGATATTTAGGTTGAGCGCATTCAGAGCTTTTGGTCTGGAAAGAGGTAATATACTATATATTCATATATATATATATATATATATATATATATATATATATATTTATATATCAAAAAATAAGGTACTTGAATGAAGTAAACATGAAGGAAATGGTGATCAAACCGATTCAATGTGACGACGCGAGCAGATCTCACGGTCTCTTCAATAATTTCTGACGAAATAGAACTCATCGAGAATGACTGGTACTTCGATTCCGGAAAAATTAAGTCACCAAGACTTGAATCTTCTGTGGGGAGATCGCTGGATGCATACAACGGATTTATTTTGATTAACAGTAAAGGAATAAATATTTTTGAATATCCATGCACTTCACTACCGGTTTGTGAAAATTTATGACAACTAACGTGTATTGTAACACATTGTGAGAGAGAAACAGAGAGGGAAAGAGACAGATTAAGCCAGAGAGAAAGAAATGTAGATGAAAATAAACAATAAATAAACAATACATACATCTAGTACATTCGGCAATTCGCTTCTTCACAATTCGAGCTCTCTTTAAAAAAGAGCTTCTCATCTTCAAGATTACTATGAATACTAACGGAATGAAGAGTTGGTGAACAAGAAAGGGGTGATGACAACAGCCGACCCAACAGGCGCATCGTCAGAGAAACTTTAAAAAAACGAAATGAGCAATTGTATTCCTTGCCGATATGGCGGGCATCTTATTCTAGGAGAGTAAAATCACCCTTTCAATTCAAGCCACTTTCCCGTCGCTTATGTTAGACACATAACATTTCACACCGCAATAAATAGAAAGTGGGCACAACGTACGCTTAGAGATAAGAGAGTAAAGTGCACTGAGAACCAAAAATGCACTTAAATGAGCGGGAAGTTGAGCATGTTTCGATTGTGGTGAGAAAGATAACGGAAAATGGAGGGCCTGAGAAAGAAAAGGCGAAAGATAGAAAAGGAGAAAAGGGATGAAGCAAAAAGACTGAAATGTGATGCTATAAACATTCCATCGTTTATGGCTGTAGACCTTTGCTCGGTGGTTTCGACAAGGAGGTTGGGGTATTAATTAATATTAAAATGATGCAGAAACGATAATCGTGGGGATAAAGCGAATTGCATTGCTTTGTACGTATGAATGTTATGAATGACTCACAATCAGGGATTCAAGAGTATTGATAGTTTTTTATTAAAAAAAAAAACATGAAAAAATTTTAAATGTAACACTTTTGTTAAAAAAAAACTAACAATTTTGCTAAATAAGGCTTTAATTAATAAGAAAAATAGAAGACTACTTTTAAAACGTGGTCTAAAACAGTGACCGCAGTTTATCAAGTTGAGTATTTAAGAGAGCCAATCTGAGAGGTTCGAGCAGGCCTCAATACAAGACATGTCGGGAACAAAATTATTTTTTGATTTTTTATTCCATCTAATGGCTGATGTAGCACCCTATAGAGATCCCAAAAAAATTGTTCCAAAGATTTTTTCTGATATTTCACCATGGATATGCACCGAAAACCCAAAAAAACTCAAATGATCATAACTTTGTTCGTTGTTGAGATATATTAATTTTGAACTGTTTATTCAATTCCTAATTGAAAGGCGCACAACACTCGTGTGAATCACTTTTTAAAAATATTTCATTAAAGGCCTCATTTTGACATTTTAATATTTCGAGTGGTACGTTTGAGGCACAAAAACCCCCCCATGTTAAAAAGGTGAAAGCACCACGTGAAAGAGCGACATTTTAAACCCCTAATTAGATGCCTTTCATTCAGAAATCCGTACACCTATTTTTACTATTCTTTGACATGAAGCGCTCGAGTCGGTCAAAATGGCGCATTTTCGGTCGCCGAGGCACCGTGCAAGCGCATTCATCGATCCATAACTGCGCTCAATGTCAATATTACAAAACCGTAAATATATCATCTAAGAGCTCTCACGGAGATCTTCAAATGTAACATACATACGTTTATTGAAAAGTTTCAATTTATATGGGAAATTTCGTTCTGTACAATTAGAAGGCTTAAAAAACTACTTTAAAACATTATCACCTGTCGAAACATACATCATTAGAAAGAGCGTGAAATTTGTTACAAAGTGAACCCCTTTCTATGGAATTCCATGCATAAGATCTTTTGTTATAAGCCATAAAAGTAGTGCCAGTAGCGTCGCTGTCATTTTGCCAAAGAATTCATATTTTAGGTTATTCGAATAAGAATATTCTAATCCTTTTTTCTACAGTTTTTCCATAAGGCCTTGCTATAATACTCTTATGGCTTATAGCAAAAGATCTTATGCATGGAATTCCATAGAAAGGGGTTCACTTTGTAACAAATTTCACGCTCTTTCTAATGATGTATGTTTCGACAGGCGAAAAAAATGTTTTTAAAGTAGTTTTTTAAGCCTTCTAATTGTACAGAACGAAATTTCCCATATAAATTGAAACTTTTCAATAAAAGTATGTATGTTACATTTGAAGATCTCCGTGAGAGCTCTTAGATGATATATTTACGGTTTTGTAATATTGACATTGGGCGCAGTTATGGATCGATGAATGCGCTTGCACGGTGCCTCGGCGGCCGAAAATGCGCCATTTTGACCGACTCGCGCGCTTCATGTCAAAGAATAGTAAAAATAGGTGTACGGATTTCTGAATGAAAGGCATCTAATTAGGGGTTTAAAATGTCGCTCTTTCACGTGGTGCTTTCACCTTTTTAACATGGGGGGGTTTTTGTGCCTCAAACGCACCACTCGAAATATTAAAATGCCAAAATGAGACCTTTAATGAAATATTTTTTTAAAGTGATTAACACGATTTTTGTGCGCCTTTCAATTAGGAATTGAATAAACAGTTCAAAATTAATATATCTCAACAACGAACAAAGTTATGATCATTTGAGTTTTTTCGGGTTTTCGGTGCATATCCATGGTGAAATAACAGAAAAAAATTTTTGGAACAATTTTTTTGGGATCTCTATGATACATCAGCCATTAGAAGGAATAAAAAATCAAAAAATTATTTTGTTCCCGGCACGCCCGTCCTCGAGTCTCTCAGATTGGTTCTCTTAAATGAAAAGTTTGGGGCGTAGAATCTATATGTCACGTTTCAAAAGTAATGGCTGATTTTCAAAAGGGTGATTCACAAACATGTGATTCATTATGCACAAAGGGGAGAAAGTGTGTTCATTTTTCTTGCAGTTTCATCTTGCCTTTCCATTCTTGAAAAGGACGCATCACTTCTAATTTGGCATTTTCAACGCTCATAAAGAAAGTGAATAGCCGTTTGCAATGAACGGTAAAAAGGCCTGCTGTTTGAAAAAGCGGGCTCACAAAATGTGTCAACTTACGCGGAAAACACCTTGAGGGCCAGAAACAAAACACTCATGTGGAACACTTATTGTTAAGCAAAACACTCAAAAATGTAGAAATAAATTTCAGCAGTTGTAGAAGTCGAGAAAAGAAAACTAAAAGCAATGAAGTGATGAAGATTCGGCAACATCAAAGTATAATGAAAATTGTAAAGGCACGAAGATTAAAGGATTGAATCGACTGCAAGATCAAACAATTCGCGGCAGGAATTCATGTCCGCTAATCCGCGTAGAGAATGTCCATGATTCGAGTCGTTGCTTCGGCGACGTTGACCGATGGCCCCGGATCGCCAAAGCCGAACCTCGCATGGACAGCCGCGAGGACCTCAGGCTTCAGGAGGCATAGAACCTGTGTAGACGAGTTTTATAGGTTTATTTATTTTTCTGCATAACGACAATTACTTTACAAGGTAATAAATAATTTAATACAATCTATTTCTTCTCCAAGTTCGATAAATGTGGCGCACGTGTGAGAAAAGAAAAAGGCAACCAAAACCTTTCCGAAGGACATCCACGACAGGGAGGGCACCGCGACACGGAACATCTCCATTCGAATGCGACCACTCTGGTCCAGTAAAATAATATTATTAGTGATTGAGTATCATTTGAAATTCATTTGACATATGATTTACATTGTTTAGGATGCCATTTCAACAAAAACACTTTAATATTGTTTACTACAGTTTACTGGACCGATAAGCAAAGTTTCTTGATTATATGTTTAATGATAACTTTTAAAATTTATATATTTCCACCATATTGCAGGCTTTTTTGCTAAAATAAGTTACAATAATGATATAATGATATACATAAAAGTAATTTACTCTCATTAAGACGAGAATGCGACAAGACAAACGGCAGTACGCTGCAGAAACAGCGGACATATTCCTAAATTAAAGAAATTAAATTAAATTTATCCTTATTTCGGATTTCCGACCATTTCTTATTAAATAAAACTTCCAAATTTAAATTCAACGCAAGTAAAATAAAGTAAAGAGTTTGAAGGGCTCAAAAACTCCGGCTGGAATTCGTGCCATTTGCCTGACGCAAAGGGCGAGAGAGCATTTGATTTAGGCTCACGAAAATGCAAATAGATTACATACAATTAAATTTCCTGCTCTTTCAACGAAGAATGCAAAAGACTTATAATAATTATTACACGTGATATAACAAAACCACGTGATGAAAATCCTTGTAATTTGATGAAGAGAGAATTGAACTGACAATGAGAACATAATGTGAATCAAGACTCTATTTACTTTTACATGTTTATTTTTCGTTAATTTCTACCCACGTGTCACTCCGGTGCCGTAAATAAAGTATAATTATAGAAGAAATAATAACGGCTTGATGGAAAATATCGGCTGACGGAAGCTGAAAGAGGCGTTGCCATCTCGAGGATGCAATGTCGAGTCGCCAGACGAAACTCGAGTCGGTGCCGCCGGGGCGTACGGATCCGCCGAGCACGAACAGCCACTTGTTGGCAGCAGTCACAGCGGACGCAGCCATGCGACCCGACGGAAAGCCGTGGATCTACAAGAGGCGATTTCTATATCCTTCTGATATCCAAGGATATGGACATTGCACGGAGACGGCCCATAACCTAAGGGCCTTGATGGGCCAAGTTGTTGGGACCTACTATCTACTGAGCTTTCAAGAAATCTTTATTGCTCTTTTCCATCTCTGCTAGTGCAACGCGTTTTACTAGTATAAGGTAGGAATTTATCACCGGGTCCGGAAGTGTCTGCCAACGTTCGAAAACCTCCCGGTTGATGTCAAAAACGTGAAGATTATCGAAGGGCATTTCGACAAGCCCGGGGTCCTTAAATATTTTTCTTTAAAATAACATATAGTACAATTAATCAACATAAATTAATGAAACTTCATGACAAACTAAATGAAAAACAGAAAACAATATTTAACTTTTTTTTTACCATACATACCTCTGAATCTTCATTCGTAGGCCTAAGCGAATAGCCACCGCAGAAAACGATAATGTCCCGGATCTCACCTGGCTTCGCCCGAAGATTGAAAATATGAAAATTTGCGTATGGACAGTAAGTACTATGCATACATAGCATTTTATGTGTTTTTAGTTTTCTTCTTAAAACATTTTTTCCAATTCCCAAAATAAACTCATAAACGAGCCGAAATAAATAGCTACCGTGCTCAGCATTTTGACTGTCACGAGCGCTGTGAGATAGATCACGTAGCATCCAGGCGGTAGACCAAGTTCACATTCTCTTAGATTGTAAACGGCAACTATTAATCACATTTCCAATGCTTAAAGGAAATATAAGAAGAAGAAAACCAGTATACTATACTATTATAGATATAAATGTCCACAGCTAAAACATACCCTCCTCGAAAGTTGGCCTTGATTTTACGAAGAGTCCGTGAGCCAAAGCCGTAGAGGAAGAAATAGAATTCGCCATGGTGCGCAGCTTGGTAAAAGTTTCGCTCCTGATATTTATCAACTGAATTTTTCATTCATTTCAATCTTTACAATGCAGTTTAAAAAATTATGATGTCATACTGAAACTGTTAGGAGAAAATCGCGAAGAGAGTTGAGGTCCTCTTTAGGAACTTCGGGCGTGCGAGCAATGCCTTCAAATAAAGTAAACTATCGAGAACGAGAAAGAAAAGAGAAAAATTGTAACAGACAAAAAAAAACGAAAGAGAGAGGAGACAAAGACAAACAGAAAGAAATAAAGATAAACTGATGGTGAGTCAATATAGGTTACCCAAACAAAAGTGGATAAGATGCAGTAATCAAATCCTTTGTATGTTTTCAATAAAATTCAGCCAACATATTAAAATATAATTTAATTGAAATACTAGAGAATAAAAGACTACCAGAAAGAGCACGCTCGCATAAGTAGTGGTTAACCAGCGGATCTGCATTGCAGTTCAAGTAGGCAAAGTTAAACTTCATCTGCCTGCGAAAAGGTTTTTAAAAAATCACTCGTTTTTTATAATCAAATAATATATGCATTTTAGTTTTTTTTTTTAATAAATAAACAATATAAATTATTGCAGACAAACCGAGCAGAGACGAGGTCGACAAACACCTTGGAGCCCAAGCGGTTGCTGAGTAAGGCGATGTTTCCGTAGACGAGAAGCGAATGAGGCGGGGTCAGCCAGCTTTCTACATATTATTTCTCTTCACAATTACAGAGAGCGAGAGAGAAAGGGAGACAGAGAGAGAAAGGGAGTTGGAGAAAAAGAGAGTGAGAGAGACAACGAGGGAGAGAGAAAGAGAGAACGAGGGAGAGAGAGAAAGAGAGAGAGTGAGGACTACTTAAATCATGCGAATATCAATTTTTTGACGGTAGGAGAAGCCTCTACCCAATAAGTAAGAGAAGGGTGAAACAGGACCACAAACCCGCCGAGAGGATGCGCGTGTAGGTCTGCGCAACGGGGTCCTCGTGGCGTGAAGGTTCTGCCATCTGGAAACTTCAAGTCATTGTATTAGGATAGAGAGATAGAGAGAACAGAGAGATATCGAGATATAGACTATGAGCCTGAGAGAAAGAAATGTATGTAGATATAGGGAGAGAGGGAGAGATTGCGAATGAAATAGGAATCTAGAGGACTGCGGGAGTTGGGCGAATGCTTTTAAACAATCAGCTATGTAGAAACACTTAGAGAAGAGAGTGTTGTAACTTTGACAGTTTGTGAATAAGACGTATGCCAAGCATTAAGTATCTCCTCACCTTTAATTACTCGCACTTATGGTTAGTTAATTGTTCGAGCACTTCATTGCCTTGCCTGTAGGCCATGCCTCACATATATTTATCACAGTGGAAAGCGCAAAAAAATTGTCGGTGATGCTTTTCAGACAATTTAGATTTTGGCCACTTTCAGGCATATAACTGTTTCAGAATTTGATATTAATTGGTAGTCACATCAACTATTTTACGATCCGGAATAGGAAAAAAATTCGCTAGATGTGTTTTATTCAGGCAATCAAAGCATTGACATTCTATGAAATTGTGAATTGAACCTGGGGACTCGCGTTTTCGCTGAGAGTGATCTATAAGTATTTGTTTTCTTCTTTTTATTCGGGCAATTTCGATTTCTTCATGCTTCTCTACAACATGGGACTATATATGGCAACTTTATAACCGAGTTGCCATATTTTACCCTGGAACTCAGAAAACGCGGTTTTATGTTTTCAAAAAAAAATTTGTTTTATGGGCCATGGAGATGCATCAGAATAAATATGTCTCAACAAACTTCCACATTATAAGATAGAACGAAGAATGTTGTATGCAACATATTCGTGAAATTTTCAGGGTAAAACCTCTTATCTTGAACAACTTCAAGAACCGTATTTGCATTATTTTATTTTTCTAAATCGTGAAATTGATTATCCAATAGTAAATATATGTACATATAATTCGCTTTCATCACGAAGAATCATCGCACATCATAATTAGGTGACAAAAAAGCGACCTTGCACATAAGAAAAATATGCCATTGCGACTAGTAATATTATTAATGGTTATAGCCATTGACGAACGTCCGATGTGTGAAAACCCATAAAATGAAGAACTTATAACGAATGAGTCATATCCACAAAGGGTGAGTGAGCACGAGTATTTTTAGAGAGATGTCATACAGAGTGGCGCGACTAAAATGGTCGGGAAAATCAAAATATCTTACGATTGAGTTTCATGGACCTTTGATTAAAAGAAAGATGAAAAAAGGCTTTCACATATGAATGTAGTAGGCAGCAAATGGACGAGTATATCGGAGCCAAGAAATATCATCTTTTATCATTTCCATAGAAAGAGGCCAAACTTATCGTTAGACTAGTGATTAGGGAATAAGTTCATCTAGATCCGAAAATGCACTTGAATAACCCATACAATTGGCGTGACTTGATTGATGAAGTAAGAGCGCGAAATGTGGAGAGTATGAAAAACTGGAGAGATGCAAAAGGAGAAACGGGTGTGGCAACAGAATGGGAACGACTGAAAAAGACTGAAAATTGATTATGTCATTTCTATCGTTTGTTCCACCATTCCTAGTAGTTGCATGATTTGGCTGTCAACATTTGCTAATTGGTTTCGACAATTAATTGTAAGGGGGGGGGGTGGAGGGGATGATAATGAAAGCTACATAATCACTAGGATTGCTTGTTAAGACAGCCTCTCCATAGGACTCGAGCACGGCATTATTGGGTGATGCCCTTGGGAATTTTTTTTCAATTCGTTTATGAAAATTGGCTCATTTATACAACTCGACGTCCTCTACAACATACCGTACATTTTAATTTTTTTCAGACAAATTCCGTTCGAGAAACAATACAGTACCTTTCAAAATATGATGAACCATAACTCATCTAATTTTCCGAATTTGACGAAAACAAAGATACCTTTCGATAGCCCTTTGGACGCACTTCAATTTTGATCGGGTAAAATTTTCAACAAAAAAAATCGTTTTTCGACCCAAAACACGGCCCTGAACATTTTTATGACCACTTTTTGACAAATTTTTGTTCATTTTTGGAAAGTGTACGCTGCAGTTTTTTGATATGTTGTAGCGCGTGAAATTTGCTTTACATACATACTTTTATTGAAAAGTTTCAATTTATATGGGAAATTTCGTTCTGTATAATTAGAAGGCTTAAAAACTTACTTAAAAACATTTTCGCCTGTCGAAACATACATCATAAGAAAGAGGATCAAATTTGCTACAAGATGAACCCCTTTCAATGGAATTCCATGCGTACGATCCTTTGTTATAAGCCATAAGAGTAGGATAGGAAGGCGTTATGGAAGAACTGTAGAAAAAAGGATTGGATTATTCTAATTCGAATTTGGAATATTCTAATTCGAATAACCTAAATTGTGAATTCTTGGACAAAATGACACTACTGGCACTACTTTTAGAATTTCTCTTATCTATAGTAAGCATGATTGCTAAACGAGATAGAGAGTGCGAGAGAGAGAGATAGAAAGAGAACGAGGGAGAATGAGCGTGAATGAGTGAAAGAGGAGAAATGGAAAGTTCTGAAAAGGAGAAGCATAGAGTTCGCTTATCTTCTTGCAAAGCTATAAAAAAACATCTCGCTTTCTGCTTTCATACTTGAAACGCAAGGCTGTAAAGAAAACATGAAATTCAGGATACTATTTCAAGATGTTACCCGCCGTGTGCTGGAGATAATTTGCTACTATCCACGTAGATGCAAATCTTCGTAGACTTCAAAGTCAGCCAGCAATTTTTCGTCTTATTTATATTATCACAATATATTTGTTTCGCTCACTTTCTCTTTCTCTCTCACCCACTCTCTCGCTCTATTTATGCCCTCTCATTCTTCCAAAATACGTAGCAGTCGTTCCTCCTTCCAATTACTACTTCAACTGGCCCATTTGTAAAGATCTCCTTCTGGATTGCTTCGACTCCGTCTGCTGAATTTCGTGCGTGTTAAAAATTGATTGGTCAATTCAGTTTTATCGGAAGTCGGGAAGCCTTTCAGTGTTCGCGAGAATTCAAAATTCTTGCTCACTGATCGCCAGGTGGTTTTATGAAGGAAGAGGCCTATTTTAGTTCAATTCATTTTCGATTGTCGTTTACTTCTTCTTTGGTCTCGCGATTCAATTACCGTATTTTCTCTATTAGGACCCCTCCCCCCCTCTAATAGTGCCCCCCTCTCGAGAGGGTATTGAAAAATAGCACCCCTCCCTCTAATAGAACCCCCCCCCTCCAATAGTGCCCCCTCCCTATTAGTCTAATACCTCGGCTCGATATGACGCGATTTGCGAGAGAATCAAAATGCTCGGGGCCCTAGAAAAAGCATCATCTCCGATTTTGCTTAAAAGTTGTTTCTAGGTAAAGTTAGACCCGAAAAAGCGAATGGGATTGGTCTTGGAGCCCAAAAAATTCATTTTAAAAAGTTATGAAGAATTGAAAAACTGCGCATCTTTTTGAGCTGGCGCATGTTTATGAACATCTCTCCGCGCCCAGTAAAGCAATATATGTGAAAATTTCAATCTAGATAGAAAAGATATTGCTTATGTAAATTGTAAAAACAGAATTTGAAAATTTTCAAATGTCGATTTTTTACGTGCTCTCAAACTCAATGAGGAATGTACATGTTATTTTTCAATTTACGCAGACAGTTTTGTATGTATCGTATAGAGCATAAAATTGGCTTTCAAATGATATATAAGATGTTTCATTTCGACGAACTATGCGGCTTGTGTATGCGTTTAGGTCATGCGCAACAGTGAAAACTGGCACAGAATCGCGGCGCGACGCGATATTGATCTCATTCAAATATCGATTTTCTATGTATCTAGTGGTACTTTGTTTTTGATCTTTCTTTTTACTTTTATTAAACGATTAAGCTCATTTTTGAGCAAAAAATGCACTTTTCGACGAAATATTAACGAATTCACTCTTCTCCAAAAAAGGAGACCGAATTGCAGTGAAAGTGCGTTAAATTTGCTACAAAGTAACAGTCTTGAAACGGAAATTCAAGGAAGGTTTTCTTGCAGCAAATAGAAAAGCGACTTAAACCAGCTATAACACTATGTAAATACAACAATTCACCAGATTTCACCGCGTGAATTGGAATATTCGAATGTGTAAATTGGAATATTCGAATTCGACATCCGTGGTGAATCTTGCGAATTGGTGTTTTTACATAGTTTTTAGCTGGTTTGAGTCGCTTTTCGATTTGTTGCGAGAAATAGCTACATTTATTTTCAGTTTCAAGAATGTTATTTTGTAGCTAATTTAACGGACTTTCATGTCAACTAGGTCTCATTTTGTGGAGATGAGTGAATTGGTTAATATTTGGTCGAAAAGTGCATTTTTTTGCTCAAAAATGAGTTCAATCGTTTCATAAATGTAAAAAGAAAGATCAAAAACAAAATATCACTAGATATACAGAAAATCGATATCTGAATGCGACAAATATCGCGTTGCGCAGCGATTCTGCACCAGTTTTCACGGTTGCGAAAGACATAAACGCATAGAAAAGCCGCCTAGTTCGTCGAAATGAAACTGCCTATATATCATTCGAAAGCCAAATTTATGCTCTATACGATACACGCAAAACTGTCTGCGTATATTTTAATATAACATGTACATTCCTCATTGAGTTTAGGAGCACGTAAAAAATCGACTTTTGAAAATTTTCAAATTCTGTTTTTACAATTTACATAAGCACTATCTTTTCTATCTACATTAAAAAGTTCACTTATGTTGCTTTACTGGGCACGGAGAGATGTTCATAAACATGCGCCCTACTTTGAAGATTAGATAGCGCGCGAGAGAGAGAGAGAAACGAAAGGTATAGGAGGGAGACAGAGAGGGAGACTTTAGAGGATGCCTATGAAATCTATGCAATTTAAGATACTAAATTTTCCGAAATTTGTTTTGGGCTGGCGAATGGCGGAAAGCTAACTTTCAGGCTGGAACTTAGATTCCGCTTGTTTGCAACTCAGCCCCGCCCACCCGTCCATCTTACGCTTCGCTTCCTCACCGCCCTTATCATTCCCTGTTTCCATATCAGATTATTTGAATTAAAAATGAATTTCGAATAAATTTCTTTTGGGCATTCGGCGCCATCGATACCATGTCTAATTGGATCTGCAGTACGTCCAAGGGAAATATTAGGTTGGAGAGCGAGAGAATAAGAGATATTATAAGAGACACAGAGTGCGAGAGAGAGAGAGAGCAGGAGAGAAAGAAAGAGAGGGGAGGGAATGGAAAGACACTAGTTTGCTTCTCATGTCAGACCCACTTTGACCCCTGCAAGTACGACCTCCATCCTATGAAAAGGGCATCTCCGGCAACGCGCTGACGATATCCACTTACAATTAGGACAACTTCTATGGCAAGCGACCGAACACAACTCTGGTAGGCTGAAGTAATGTACATTTCTCCTGAAATCGATCGCGATACGAGAATAAGTGGGTACCAACCTGTCGGACAAATAATCAAGGATGGATTTGCAGCAGTTCCTTTATAAAACCACCTGACGATCAGAAAGTTAGAATTGTGAAGAAAAAAAATGCTCATAGGCTTATTTTCCACCGACAAAACATAATCAAATCGTGTGAAATTTTTATTCTATATTTAATTTTTAAAAAAAATTACAAGTCTTTTTGTTTATCTCTTCAAAAGAGAGAGAAAACTTCTAAAAACATAATTATATTGAATAATTTGTAATTAATTATTATTTCTATCAAACAACATTCGTTAGCTAGAAGAACTAGAAGGTGGAATCGACTTGGTTTGGGTGATGATAGGATACTAAATGAGTGCTTCAACAGAAAACCACCTGTTGAAAACCTTCGTTTCTTCCTATAAAACCGACATAGTCATTCAATGTTCAACATCGCATGATAGTGAGCGTACGGAGTTAAGGATGACGTCGAATAAATCCAGAAGGAAATCCTTACAAATGATCCAGTTAAGGTAATTGGAAGAAGAAAAGAGTGAACATAAATTGAGAGCGGCACGCCCGGTTTTATGCAGGCCATTTGTAGTTTGACGATGATCAGACGAGATATTCTGAAAATCGGACGAAATCTTCTTTATGATGGAGGATAACTAGGAGCCGACGCAGATTGAGAACGATGAATAGCAGCGAGATTTTCCGTTTTTACGCTGCAATCATTCTCTTTCTTCCGATCTCTCTCTCCGTCTCTCTCTCTCTCATGTCTCGCTCTCTTTTCCTCTCCGCCTCACCCTCTCAATCACAATATTAGAATATATATACTTTTTGATCTTTTGTTTTAATATGTTTGCTGAAATATTGCAGAATTAATCGGTTAATATGTTTTGAAGAAGGTATCCAAAAGAGAAGAAATTTCAGTTTGGAAACTTTTGGTGCTTTCCCGTACTTTGGGAGAAAATCAATCAGTGATCATTATTTATGTATTCGTATTTATTGATTTAATGGGTTGAAAATAAATATCCTTTTAACGTCAAAGGACAAGGCATTTCGTACATACATTCATATGTGTATTCATCGCAGAAGTTCACGACGTTAAGGTGACGTGGTATACCATACAGATTCATAAAAAAATAATTATAGAGGTTTAGACAAGCTTTATAACTGATGTATTAAATTAAAGAAGTAAAATGATTTATTAGTAAAAGAAGTGAAGCTTTCTGAAGATTGTTCTAAATGAAGCTGAAATTCAGAAGAAGATTGTAGAGTACTGTTAAAACTTTCGCTCTCTCATTTCGCTCTCCCTCTTTCTCTCGCTCTCTCTCCATACTCTCTCTCCAATCTGTCTCTCTTGATCACTCCTCCTTCAATCTCTAACAACGTAAGTCATGCCGTTGGTTTTCGTTTTAGCTCTTATCATGAAATGAATTTTTTGGTTATTAGCCGGCAATGAAATCTCCACCGCTACGGTATTGCTTTATGAAATAAACCGTTGGCATGTTTCCTTCACTGCTAATAATTAAAATTTATTAGAATTGAGGCGGTTACTTAGTTCTCTCTGGCCCATCGCGAGAAAGAAATTATAAATAAATAAATAAAAATAAGGGCTTGAGTTTGAAAATTTCTCGTGAAACCATGAGTACCAACTGTGGTCTGCTCACAATTGGTGTGCTCGCGTTGTGATGTCAACCCCAGGGGGCCGGACATTTCCGGCTACCGGCCACCACTGCTAATCACCTCTATTGGTCCATTTGTAAGGACCTCCTTAAGGATGGCTTCGATGTTGTCCTTCCATATGCTGACTTATGTACCTGCCATGTTAAAATTGATTGAATAATTCTGTTTCATTGGATGCAAAAAAAGCCTTTCAGAATTCTTAAGACGAAATTCCTATTCGTCAGGTGGTTTTATTCAATTACGCGAGGACAGAAAGAAATAGTGAGAGAGAGAAAGAGAAAGAGAGAAAGAGCGATAACAATTTGTCCTTTCTTGTCAAGGTTTCGCCCTCTGTTGATAACCTGCTCTTGTGCTGCAAAAGCTGCGGATATTCGCACTGCTCATTCCCAGACACACATCGAACCCTGCAAGGACTACCCGACGCCAAAATACGAGAAAAGGAGCATCTCCTGCTACACGGAGAAGACGTACGCTCAGGACAAGTTCTACGATAAGCGACGGAGGAGGACGAACTAGATAAGAGGTTCTGCACCAAATAGACAATGCAATTGTAATTTGAATCGGGACACAAAGAACATCTAAACGTCAATCGAAGGTAAATTGAGCTACATACAATAGGCCCATTCATTCTTAAAACCACCTGGCGATCTGTGAGGAACAATTTTGAATTTTCGCGAACACTGGAAGGCTTCCTGTCTTCCGATAAAACAGAATTAAACAATCAATTTTTATCATCGCAGGAAAATCAGCTGACGGAGTCGAAGCAATCCAGAAGGAGATCTTTACAAAAGGGCCAGTTGATACAATTAGAAGAAGACACGATTGATATTTATTTTGGAATCACGAGAGGGCTAAAAGTGAGAGGGTGAGAGAGAGAGAGCGAGCGAGAGAGACAGGAAGAGAGAGTGAGAGAGAGAGCGAGAGAGGGAGATAGAGAAAAAGAGAAGTTGACGAAACAAAGAGAGAAAAAGACAAGTTGCCCTTGAAGCCTACGAAGGTTTCCTGAACTTTGCCAGATATTCTCAAAAAGTGGCAACTTTTTAATTCTACACATAATGCAAACAAAAATCCTCTTCATCTCTTATGAGTAAAAATTTTTTTTTAATATCATTGTATTAAATAAATTTTAATTATTATTCATTTGAGAGAAATTGAAGAAAGGGAATGGACTTGGTTGCGATTGAGAATATCATTCAACTATGCACGGCTTCGTGGTTGGGCATTCGGCGTAGTTTAAGCCACGCCTGATCGGATCTGCATCGCATCCATGGGAATTTATCGCCTTTCCCAAATAGCCCAATTCCTAAATAAAATCACCGGACGATAAATGAGTACGAGGTTTGAATTCGAGAGAAGCTGAAAGGTTTCTCTGCTCTGAAAAGGGAATTCGTAAATAAATTTGTAACATCGTTGGAAAGTCAGCATACGGTGTTAAGGATATAGGGAGGGAGAAGGAAGAGAAAGAGAGATAAAGAGAGAGACAGAGAGAGAGAGAGGAGAGCGAGAGAGGGAGAGAGAGAGAGAGAGAGAGAGAGAGAGAGAGAAGGAGTGCGGGAGAGAGCGATGACAAAACAAATTAATTATGATAATATAAAATTTAAGCGTAAATTTGCAACTTGCCTTTGAAGTTGACAAATACTTTCTGAACTATGCCGGAGTCATCAACGTGGTTAGTAGAACATTACAGGCAGTAGTATTTTTCTTTTAACGGAAGTTTATTTTAAATATTGATTTAGCGGGAAATTTAATTTACTTGTGTTATCTCCTTAATGTGGTAATTTAAACAGTCCAAGAACACGTTACTCTCGCTTTGTGCTCATTTCCCAGCAGTTCTCTCATCGTGTTCAGCTCGCTCTTCGCTGTCAGCTGCCTATTTTGTCCATTTAATTTTCAAATGATAATAAGATAAAAAAAATAAAAGAGTGCGAAAATATCCTAATACATTTGAAATTTATACCTTTATTTGTCAGCATTCCCTAATGATTCTAAAAAAAATTATAATAATTAATTTCTTGAGGACAGCTAAATTTCTGATGGAGGCAGTCTTGATCTGCCGCGCGATTAATCTTACGTTCTGTCAATGACATGTCGTCGACAGACAATCACAACCGTTTTTGGTCATGACCACGTCGAGGACAGGTCGTGACCAGGTCATGACCATGGTCATGAACACGGTCATGACCATTCTTTGCATTTCCCAATGTTAGAATGGCGCGAATGCCATCTGGATTAATGCCTAATGGATCAATTTTTCTTTCTTGCACGCACATTCCCATTAAGGATTCAGCCGTGATTTTAATCTTGATTAAAGTGGTGCCAGTTTCATAAAAATATTGATGAACGTTTCAGCAAAAGTTGCTTTAGGTTTTGAAGTGAAAGATGATACAACTTTTCATTCTTTTTCTTTTAACAAGGGAGTCTTCGGAGCAGCTTTTTTTCCATGAACAACAACTTATTGATAGGAGAGGCAAAGAGAGAGAGAGAGAGACAGATAGAGAGGGCGAGAGAGAAAGAGAGAGAATGATTAAGACTTAACACCCTGCACGTTTCTAATCATGCTCCATCCAAACAGTCTTCACGAATGCACCGCAGTCTTAATAGCTGGCTTGCTTGGCTGCTGCCAATCTACTGTATTGCAAACATTCCGGACACCTAGAAGGAATGCAGTCTCTCCGGGATGATCACGTCTGCTTCCCACTTTCTAGTCACCGGAATTACGTCGTTGCTGCATCGGCTTTGGTCAAGCGTTCTCGTTTTGGAAGCAAGTCATTATGGAACAAGGAATTTATTCAATTAACAAACATGAGATTAACCAACTAGTAATAACAACCATTAGGTAACAAGAGAAACTTTACGATCAAAACTACAGTACCCATCTCTAGTCAGTTAACACAAACATTATCGATGTGATCGGTTCGTCATCTTCTTCCGCCTTTCCAGCAACACCTCATGCAGATAGCCCTGTTCTTGAGCACGCTTCACAGTCGAACAGTCCTGAGCAGAGAATCTCGGTTACTGTATCGAATGGGAGAGGACACTGTGCACCGTAACGTTGATGGATGTCGAAGCATTACTAAGGTAATGAGGAAACTAATTTTTAAATCATATCTAGAGCACAAATTGATAATAAAGAAGTGTAATTAAATATAACCGTATTCGTAGAGGAGCTGGCGGACGATCTGCGTCGAGCGGTACACGGACAGCGAGCGGCTTGCCCTGCTTAAGACGAAAGCTAATTTCATCATGCATTGGAAATCATGCAGTAGGAATAAAAAAAAGTATGCTTATGCCGTGGATCAGAAATGAATCGAGTAGAATACGAACAAGTCAAGCTTTACATTTGAGAAAATCATGGTGCCACAACAACCTATAAGCGTAAGCACAGATAACTTGAATTTTTTGGAGGCGGCAGCGGGCGCCATTCAGACTTTCGCGGAGCAATGGTTATTGTTGAGAGTGCGGGCGACGACATCCTGTTAAAATGAAGGAAAATATATAATAAGATAAAAAGAGAGAGACAGAGAGAATCAAAGAGAGATAGAGAAAGCGTTAATAATTTGGTCATTTTCTCTTAAGGTTTTGCTCTTGCCGATGACTTGCTCTCGTGCTGCGAATTTGGATGAAATGATGTTTTATCTTTCTGCTTTCTTCAATTAATATATTTTAAGAAAGCTTAAAAATGCAATTTTTTCATTTTATATAACAAATATAATATAATGTGAACATTGGGTCACACATTCAGTTGAAATGATGATTAGGGTCATGACCCACGGTCATATCCATGAGTGTGTCGCTCTGCATCTCTCACAAATCTGTACTATCTCGCTTTGGTCATGACCATGGGTGGCGGCCGAGTGGACATGACCACCAAATTATTACTCTGCGGTCTTGACCGTGTCAATGACACATGCTGGACAGGTCGTGACCCATGTGTATTAAGATAGGCGGATTTGTTTTCTGTCATTGACCGGTGTCAATGACATACAAATTGGTCATGACTGTGTGTCGACGACATGTCATTGACACAAAGTAAGATTAATCGCGCGGCTGGTCAAGTTGGCCTTTGCAATCCGCGCTATTCTCTCATTCCTTGTTTGAAGAAGGAAATAAGTTAACCAATTTTTAACATCTCATAAAATCAGCATACGGAGTTAAGGATGACGTCGAAGCAATTCAGAAGGAGATCTTTTCTAATTTGCCGGTAGAGGTAATTAGAGGAGGAACAATTGATATTGCATTTTTTAAATCACGAAATAGAGAGAGAGTCGAGATAAGACAGTTGATTATGAAAGAAAAACGCAATAAAAAGAATGATGGGAGGGTAGAATGAGATTGAGCTCTCTCTCTCTTTTCATATGAAAGAGCATTCAATTTTACCTAGTTGAAGTTGGTCTTAAACTGAAATGACAGAACTTACAAATCGAAGCTAAATGTTTAAGGAACACATGAAAGTGAGCATTAGAGAAATTTAATTACGCAATAAGCCAATGAAGAGAACACTTCAGCAATCTTTTCTACTATGCGCTCCAACGAAAACCACCGGCATGACTTACCTGCAACTTTCAAGAGATAGGAAAGAGAGACTGACAATGAGAGAGAGAGAGCGAGAGATAGAGAGAGTCTGAGAGAGAGAGCCAGAGAGAGAGAGGGGGGGGGGAGACATTTTTTTCCTTTGGAGTCTACGGCTAGTAGCAAATTACAGACGAGTTCGAATGCAATTTGAATTACTTAATTTTTAGGAATTTGTTTTGGGGCTGGCGGATGGCGGAAAGCTAATTTTCAATATTAATTTGGCGGTAAATTAGATTTGATCGCAAGGTCTCCGCTTGTTTGCAACTCAACCCCGCCCACCCGTCCGCCTTACGCTTCGCTTCCTCACTGTCTTTTTCATTCCCGGTTTACATATCATATTATTTTAATTTAAAAAAAAGAATTTCGAATAAAATTCTTTTGGGCATACGGCACCGTCGAAACCATTCCTAATCGGATCTGCAGTGCGTCCAAGGGGCACTCTATTATTTATGTCTTTATGTAAACAACAATAAAGTAAATGGGCCAACTCACTTTACAGCACGCTAGTATTTGGGCAGACCAAATTTAGGACAGACTTCACCTACCGCCTCAATGCTGATCAATTTGAAACAGCAGGGCAACATATTTCATACTAAGAGCTCAAACGAAAACCACCGGAATGACTTACATACCGGTGGTTTTCATATATTCATGTATAAGTTGAGATTATAGAAAGAGCGGGAAAAAAAAGTAAAGAGAGGGCGCAGGAGAGAGAGAGAGAGAGAGAGAGAGAGAGGGGGGGGAAGGAGCAAGAGGGAAAGAGAGAGAAGGGAGAGAGAGTAAGAGAGAGGGGGAGAGAGTGGAAGATAAGACTGAGAGAGAGGGAGAGAGAGTAAGAGAGAGGGGAGAGAGAGTGGAAGATAAGACTGAGAGAGAGGGAGAGAGAGAAATAAAGAGAGAACGTGGAGGAGAGTGATAGACAATGATAGAGGGAGAGAGAGAGATAAAAAGAGAGAGACAGAGAGAATCAAAGAGAGATAGAGAAAGCGTTAATAATTTGGTCATTTTCTCTTAAGGTTTTGCTCTTGCCGATGACTTGCTCTCGTGCTGCGAGAGCTGTGAATTTGGATTAAATGATGTTTTATCTTTCTGCTTTCTTCAATTAATATATTTTAAGAAAGCTTAAAAATGCAATTTTTTCATTTTATATAACAAATATAAGAAAGAAAGAAAGAAATATTAATTTATAATATAAGTAAAGTTTTTACCAACAATGACGTTGACCCTCTCTCACCATAAGCGTAGAAGTATTGAGTGTATTGGGTGCGAGATGGAATTGTGACGGGAACGAACTTCACCAAGCACGAGGGATGCAAGCCGTATCCATTCCCGCCTTGCGAGCATTAGTCTAATTGTAAGGGGGAGTGAGGGAGGAGAGGGTGAGAGAGGGGGGAGAGAGAGAAAGAGAATGGGGAGAAATAGAGACGGGAAGAACGAGAGAGAAACAGAGAGAGAGAGAGACCGGGAGAGATAGAAAAAGACAGAGAGAGAGCGCGAGAGAAGTAGGAAAGAGAGAGAGAGAGAGAGAGAGAGAGAGAAAGAGGAAAGAGTGAGAGACAGAAAAGATACATATAGAGAGAGGGTGAGAGTGAAAGAGTGAAAAGTGGAGAAATACGAGTATTATTCTAAGACCCATTTCAACCCCTGCAAGCACTACCTCAACCCAACCCCAAAAAGGAAAAAAAAATGTAATCTCATACTACGCAGACGACGTACGCTTACCATTAGGACAAGTTCTAAGGTAAGCGACCGAACACAACTTTACCATTAATTGGAAAAATGTATCAACCTCGCATCAATGAGGAATTAATGGCCTTTCTCAAATAGCCCAGTTCCTTAATAAAAGCAGCTGGCGATCAATATTATGAGTTTTGAATACCCGAGAAAATTTAATGTAATTAAAAGATACGATATCGATTGATTATCAATGGATATTAATTACTCTTTTCGGAAGAGCGCATCCGCCAATGGCGACGGAAAGAAGTAGATGATCTCTGCTCTCGACTCGATCCCGATGCGTGAGCATGTGAATCGTGCTATGGCTGGCGTTGTAAGTTCATATGCCTCGCCCACCCGTCCACTTAAGCCCGAGAGAGTGAGAACACAACTTTAGTACTCAGAAGTACTCTAATACTAAAAGACGATGGTAATAAAACAATTTGATAAAATATTCAAGGGATTTTGAAAAAAAAACTCTTCGCTTTCGACAAAACAGAATTAGTCCATAAATTTTTAACTCGCAGCAAAGTCAGCATACGGAGTTAAGGATGACATCGAAGCGATCCAGAAGGAGATCCTTTTAAATGAGGTAAATAGAAGGAAGAAAGGATAGTGCATAAAAAGAGAGAAAGAAGGAGAGTGAGGGAGAGAGAGAGAAAGAGAAATAAAGAGAGAGAGAGAGGAAAAAGAGAGAGAGATAGAGAGAAAAAGAGAAATAGAGAGAGAGGGTGAGATTGATATAGAAAGAATGAGAAGTGTAGAAATACAACTTGTCTTCTAAGACCCACTTCGAGCAATGTCGCTCTACCTCAACCGGCCCCAAAATGCTCCCCCGCTACGCCTAAGCCAGAAACCGACAAATCAACGAAGAATTTTTCGCCCTTCGCAAATTACCCTGCTCCTAATGACACCCCATTAAATGTTGACGCAAAAATGCGAGAAAAGAGAATCTCAGGCTACACGCTAAAGATATATGTACGTTCAGAACAAGTTCTACGTTATGCAACCGAAAACAACTCGATTAGATTTAAGTAATGTATCACCAAAATCAATAGTGATAAAATAAAGTGATACTGCAATTTCAATTTTAATCGGAATATAAATCTATACAGATGCACCTACGATTGGCTACGAGTCAAACATTAGTTTATAGTTAGATTGCCGTTCTCATATAGGCCCGTTCATTCATAAAACCACATGGCAATGAATGAGCAAGAATTGTGAAAAAAATACTCGATGGATTTTGAAGAAAAAACATATCAAGGAGCCGAAGAAGATTGTGCACGATGAGAAGCAGACGAGCCTTTTCGTTTCTAACTCGCAATCATCGTTTTCTCTCTCTGTCCATCTCTCTTTCTCTCACCCACCGATCTCTTTGGCTCAATATCTTCCACTCTTATCCCTCATAAATCTAGATCTTCCTGACTGTCCGACGAATAGTAAATTGTATCAAAGTTCTTTTAACATTCCTCATTCCTTGCAGAAGCAGATCTAGGCGGGTCTCGTGAAGAACAAATTCGACTACCCGACACTCAAGGACGTCAAGAGCGACTCGTCCTCTGATTGCAGCTTAAGCCCCTCCCACCCATTCACCTTACGCTTCATTTCCTCATTGTCAGTGTCTCCTTTATTCGCGCTTTCATTGTCTAACATTATTATTTCGAGTAATAATTTTTTCAGGAGAAGGACGGAAAGAAGTAAATGATTTCCGCGGTCGACTCGTTACTAATGCGTGTGCATGTGAATATGTAATGAAGCTGTCTCGCTTCTACGATTGAAGAAAAAGAGAGCGCGAGAGAAAAGAGAGAGAGAAAGAGAGAGAGAGAGAGAGAGAGAGAGAGAGCGAGAGTTAGAACAGTACCGAACAATATTCAGACGCATCCCTTGGAAGCTAAACCTTCTGCTAGCTTGACTTGGGAATGTACGTTTGTTTATTACATTTTGTTTCTTTAATTTAATATTGCAATCATTAAGTCTACCTTCACGATCATTGCGTAAATAACTCTGTTTTGCTTTCCAAGTCTTCTCAAAATAGCGTCCCTCTGCGCAGAATACATACACGAATGTATGAACAACATGCATTATTCGTACTTTGTCCTTAAAAAACACATATTTGCAAACTATTAAATCAATAAATACACCGACTTATCACTGATCAAATAGCACGAAGGATATGGGAAAGCACAAAAGCAAAATTATCAAAATCATCTGACATATTTGGACGCAATGATAGAAAGAACGGAGTAAAGAATGAACAGAAATAAGGCCAAATAAGACGAAAAAAAACAAGACACTATCTATTCACCTCGGGCCTCCTTTAAATAGGGCGTGTGAGAGGCAGAAAGGGGCAAAAAAAGGAGATGTACGAATGCCATAAAACATGTAACCGTATTAAAGTTTATATGAATTTATAACAAAAACTTTGCAAATTACAAGTTCTACGGTTACTGACACAACTTTAGTAGGTAGGATTACTCTAGCATCAAAAATCAGTATTAATACGTGAACAAATGATTTCTTCAATTGTAATATAAATCGGGTAGTATGTATATGCCATAGTCAAGCATAATCTATCAACGATAGATTTATCACCTTTGTCAAATAATACAGTTCCTAAATAAAACCACCTGTCGATCAATGAGAACGAGGTTTGAATTCTCGAGAAGCTGAAAGGCTTCATTCTATTCTTCTGATTAAGGGAATTAGTCAATCAATTTGAAACATAGTTGGAAAGTCAGCATATTTTTTAAATCAAAATCTTTCTTTTGATAAATTATAATTGTAAAAATTATTAGTATTTGATTATCATTTATGTTAGTAATTGTTCGTTAGAAAGAAATGGGAGAAAAGGGAGTGGAAGGAATCGAGAGAATATGATTTTGCTTGGCATTCTGTGCTGTCAAAGCCATGTCGGAGCGTCCAAGGGAAAGTTTCAGGTGGGAGGGATAGGGAGAGGACGTGGAGGAGATAGAGAGAGAGAGAAATTGGAAGACACTGCATGCGAGAGATATGTATCGAGAGAGCAAGATAGAAAGAAAGAGAGGGATTGAAGAGAACTGACGCGAGTTTGCTTCTCAGACCCAATTTGACCCTGCAAGCACGACCTCTACCCTCTCTACGCTAATTGTAAGGACAAGTTCAACTGGAAGCGATGGAGGAGGCAGAAGAAGGGAGAAGTACTGAGCCCCGCCCACTCGCCTTCCACTGAATCCGCGCCCATCCTTCCGTCTTCCACTGATCCTCGGCCAGCCACTTCGTCCCAATTCTGAAGTCACTTACAATTAGAGAAATAAAAGAAGTTCTCTTTCATGTCAATCGAATATTTATAATTTTAATCGGAATACGGATAGACGTTGTCACCAAATTTGACTTTATTGCCGTTTTCGTACAGTCCCACCCAGGATCTTGGTACCAAGGACGCTTCGGACGATTCCGACGCTTCCAAATGCATCCTCGCTAATAACTTTTGTTCTAGGAAAAACTAAAATATTTTAAAAGGTACATTAGTTTGCTTATAGAGTAAGGATGCTACTGTTAAAAAATCGATAACTTTTTATCATTTGATAAGAAGTTATCAGTTTTTGCTAATAAAAAATTTCATTTCAAATACTTTTCTGAGTATCAATGCCGACGCAGCAACCTAGATTTGGACGCATCATACCGGGTCTCCGGCTTCACGCAGAAGATATTCACTCATGGTCAGGAAAAGTTCTACGATAAGCGCCCGATCACAACTCGAGAAGGTTGAATTTGCCAAAAATTCTACAACATATTTGTCCTCACTTACATCACTTTTGAAACTGCTTTTTTCATAGCATGGTTTCCGTATGAATTAACAAGCGCGGCCTGCGTGGTGCTTATCAATCAATGCAGAGTGTCAGATGAGATATTCTGAAAGTCAGAGGAAATTGATTGGCTTTTTGTGCTATGCCCTTGTTATTATTCTTTCTAGCGACGGCCAGACATCATCTACCGACCCAATCTTTGTAAATTTTATTCCTAAACAACACGAAAGAGGCAATTATCGCTGAGTAGGTTTTTAACATTTATGTCATACGAAGAGCTCCAACGAAAACCACCGGCATGACTGAAGTGCACGTTTCTAGAGAGATTGAAGAGAGTGAGAGCAAGAGAGATAGAGAGAGATCGTGAGAGTGCGAGACAGATAAAGAGAGAGCGAGAGACACAGACAGAGAGAGATAGTGAGTGAGAGATAGAGAGATAGAACATTACCGATCAATCTTTAAATGCATCTCCATGTCCTTCCTTAAATTTATTATACTAAAATTTAATCAATTCTTACCCTTTATCATAATTCTTTTATAATTCTGTATTGCTTACAAAGTCACTTCAAAATTGAAAGAGAGTGAATTACAATTTATAAATTTGAACTACGTATAAGGGATCAAAAAGAGGAGACATCGGTTTGTTTGGCAGTACAGTATCGGCCAATCTTCAAACGCTTCTTCTTTAACTCCCAAATCCGTTTTATTAATTTAATCTAATATTCCAATAATTTATTTATTAGCCTCCTTCCCTATTATAATTTCTTGTCCTGTATAATTCCAAATCAACTCAAATACAAAATTATACATGCCTTGAACCCTTTCGATCGTTTTAAAAGGAATTTATTTTCAACCCATTAAATCAATAAATACACCGACCGATCGCTGATCGAATAACACGCAAACTATGGGAAAGCACAAAGAACAATAAAATTATAAAAAAATCAAAGACTGAAAATACTACTTAAAAATGGCGTGGATATCGACAGAGAGAGAGAGAGAGAGAGAGAGAGAGAGAGAGAGAGAGAGAAAGAGAGGGAGAGAAAAAGAAAGAGAGGCTGAAAAAACAGAACGAACTAAAGGTATTACATATGTTATAGAAAAGAGCCCACAACTGTAATAAAAAATTAGCCAAAATGCGCTGCAAATCATAATCTTCCAGCAAAGTGAAATAGACAGATCATAAACAATAAATGCAATTACAAATATGTGGTTCGTAGTCTTCTTTTTTGGCATACCATAAAATCACCGTGGGTAGATAGATTACTGTATCTTAGTTACTGTAGATATGCCTAGAGTAGCGTCTGCTCAATCAAGATTTCACTGAAGCCCGCGGGTGGCTGATAGGAGAAGCTGCGAAATTTGGCGTCCAGGATGGCGCTGTCGTCCACGTAGATGCATGGGAAAACCTTCAAATAGTTTTAAATCTTTTAAAATATAAAGTTTTAAAGTGCGTACTAAGCTTGAAGTAATAAATCAAAATAAAAATTTAAAATATCAATTAATTATTGGCTAGCCAAGATAGATCACATAAAAGAAAAGTATAAAGTTTACAAAGAAATAAGTTATAGGTGCGCAGATAAGTTTGAAAAGTAAATTTTAACGCAATAAAACAATTGTTTCGACGAAAAAAACTCATACGTGCTCAGAATAAAATATAACTTTAGAGAGAAAAAAATAGCGACTTGGCAATTGAAATGCACTAGAAACATGTGGAGGCAATCCTAGGTCCGTGGGTAAACAATTAAATATTCCCGAAGAAATAAATGGGTGACAAAACATGTTCATGTGGTTTTCAGTGAGAAATGATCAACAAATCATCATTCGCTTCCCTTTTTTTGATCCTTCTCCGCATTCTTCCTATAACTTAATGCCTGATTACTTCTAGTCGAAAGTATCCTGCATGTCTGTTCCCATTGAAAGCATAAGAGAAATCCAATATAGGCCCTTGCCGGCCAAACTTCAGAAAGACTGAATCACAACAGCCTTTGTAAAACGGACTAATAAAAAATAGCAAAACAATATAGTATTTTAAATTTAACATAATATGAACAGAGCAATTAATGCACATATTTAATCACAGAATTATTATGGATAATAATTATTCAAAAATTAATATTACTAAAAATAAAAAATAAAATTACAATTTAAAAAAAACCAGCCCACCTGTCCCTTGACGTTTGTGATGGGAGGAGTTACGGGCTCGCCATTGACAGTGAACGATAATTCGACGTGGTCATAGCAGACGCCCTGAAAACTCATGTCTAAAATGGTTTCCCCCAAAAAGACTAAGGGCAAAAAAGATTAACTGCGTCTTTTCTTAAAATAAATATAACAAACCCCATGTACACCATGGATTGACATGAATTGTGAGCCAACACTTAACTCTTCTTTGCTTCCTTATTGTTAGACGGCGTAAAGAAGTGCGATATGATAACTACTATTTCGACTATTTCGTCTTACATACCCTTTTCTTGAGGCTTACTGTACTCTTTAATACATGAATGAGCATGAAAGCTGACCACTGAATCGCCCTCTTCGACAGCCTTGCTAATCTTGCCGAGTCGTTCTCCGTTCGCGATGAGTTGTCCCTGCTCGTCGATGCCCCAGAAGGCGACGGCGGGGGGCGCGGCGTCCAGATGCACCGTACGCAGTGCGACGCCGATGGCCCATGTCCCTGAATCAGGGAGAAAATTTCGTTTCCCTGAATCAAGCAAAAATATTTTATTACCTTCTGGATAAGGGGAAACATTTTTTGCCATTTTTTTCAAACATACCGCAGAATTTGGTAAGTCCTGCTAGACAACAAGACAGCGAACCATTCCAGTCAGTAGTTCTGGCGAATATGTACAATCAAACATAGCTACAGCATACTTTGAGTGACTACAGTAATATTACAAATTAGCCAGACCTGTCTGCTGGATGTTCACTTGGAAGTACGCCTTGTTCTGTGCAATAGGCGCAGTTGCGAGCGCGGCTCCCGTGCCGCAGATTCGCTCGCCCTCCTTCAGGATCACGACCTCCTTTCCTAAAGAGGATTATTATTATTATTATTCTTAATTATTATTATTCGATTATTTTGTAATACTACTATAAATTATAATAAATATTACTATAAATTATAGTATGTTGTTCTTAATTATTATTATTCGATTATTTTATAATATTACTATAAATTATAATAAATATCTCTTCCTTTATTTATGTAGGATTTCTCATACCAATATAAAGTGGCAAAAACTCATTAATGCGCTATTTTCAGGCTAAAAATTGTCTAAAGCTCTGCTCGACAATTTTGAACTTCGACTGATAGCCAATCTGTTTTTACAGCAGCTTATTGAAACCCTACTAATAGAGATCAATATATTTTTAAAGAAGAAAATTTGTTAACAAAAAGAAACCAAATATGAATTCAAGGATAGTAAAATGTATTTAACCATAAATCAATAATAAATTTATTTATTTATTAACCAACCCATCCTTGACACGTCGAGTCGAACAGAGGGCTGTTCATTCTTGAACTGAGCGTAGCTCGTGGTCGCAGAGAACGAAGGGCCTTGGACACACTCGAGAAAGTTGGGGAAGCACGCGGAGAAGAAGGACGCCATCTTTCTTGGCTACGTGCCAAGAATCTAGGGACGGCGAGATTTCGCTGAAGTCTTCCTAGAAAAGCTAAGTCCTTGCAAGAAGTAAAGTTAGGGAAAACATTATAAGCGGATCCAATACGTGAGCCAACAAATGATGATTGATCAATTATGGAATGAATTAAGCTCAATTAATGAATTTCATGAGAAACCCACGCGGTTCAGCGAACTCTACTAAACAGGCTCTTTTGCTAGTGATGGATAAAATAACATGAACGTTGAGGAAACAAATTCGCTAAAGTAAGGGAGTGGAAGGGGTCAATGGAAGAATACTAAGAAAGGGCAACACGAGACTCCGCAGGCTCTTTTCTTTTTTTCCTTTTGCTGAAGGCTCGGCGAGCTTCTGGTCTTAGGAGCGAAGAAAGCCATCAGTCAGACATTCATCATTCGCCAGCTCGATTCTGCAGGGCTGTGAGAGCGGGGGCGATGGAGAGTTAGAGAAAGAAAGAGAAGAGGAAAGAGAGAAAGAGAGAGCAAGAGAGGAAAGAGAAACAGACAGCGAACGAGCGGGTGAGAGAAGCAAAACTTAAACAGAAAAACAGAGAAAGAAAGAAAAAAAAACAATGCGGACAGGCGAGAAGAAAGAAAAGCAGCAGAACCGAAAGAATTATACGTGCAAAGTTTTTGAACAGTTTATGGTCAGGCAGCAAATAGCAAGGAAGAGGGATGCAAATACAGACTTTCACTCAATAACGGATGACGTAGCAGGGTGTGCCGTCACTTTTTTCAGGCAAGTGCTTTACGTTGCAAATCAAGAAAATCTTTCTTAATTTGTCTTGACGAATTTTAACAGAGATTATAGCGTTCTTAACAAAAAATAAGCAGAAACATAACTAAAAGCGCAACAACTCACGCCAGAATCGAAGTGAAAGATGAGCGAGCTCTTGATATAATCCCATTGAAAGAGACCTCAAGAGCTCCTTGGCATTGTGCCAGCTCGGCCGCAACGCACCGTATCATTAACAACCGCGACGCGAGTGTAATCATGTCCATCAGAGTTCTATGTGTCAGCTGACATTATTACGTTCATTCATCGTAACTTTCAGACGTCATATTTTATTCGCTATGCACAGTAGAAATCTTTTGAATGAATGGCAAATTGAATAACATGGAAATTCTAGATAGATTAAAGTAATTTCAATTTTTTTTTAATGGAACGGCACCACAGACTACTATTTCTTGCAACTTAGGTAGAGAAGGAGAGATCGGAGAGGGGGCAGAAGGAGAAGGAACTGGAAGAGCCAGACGCCCGCCATTCTATCAACAATTAATAGTTCCTAAATTACTCGTAAAATCTTAATCTCCCCTGTTTACCTTTCCCTTCTACCCTTAATGCTCTCTTCCTTCTCTCTCTCTCTCTCTCTCTCTCTCTCTCTCTCGCTGAGGTGTCAAGTAGTCAATTGAATCTAAACAAACGAAAAGAAAAAAATCCAGATAATGACATAATTGATTGAAAACTTTATTCGGAGTGTTAATAGCAAACAAATTAGGCCAGGATGCCTTGACGACATTTTACAAATATTTATTTTACAAATATTATCAGACAGATATTTCTGATTTGGGAGGCACAAAGTGAGAGAAAAGCGAATCACAATTGGAATTCTTTTTCGATTGAAGCGAAATGAGAGAAGCTATTAAAAAAGAGTTGAAGATAAAGACTAATAATATACAAGAAGCTAGTAGAAACCGCCTGGAGCAGCCTGGCCGTCGAATCTATGAGTCATTAGGCCAAGGCCAAGATGGTGCTGCTGATGCAGAAGCAGGCGAGATTGATGTTCGGCTAGCGTTCTAAAGATGTCTTATTTGTTATTCCCACTGGGAAGTTGTTTTTTTTAGCAAATATTCCATAGAGTATAAAAATAGTAAAAAAATATTTAAAGAATAAGTAATAAAAGTGAAAAAAAATAAAAAAAAGAACAAACGTTTGCACAGCTTGCGCGACATCCTCGGCATTGTAGTTCTGCATCTCGAGCGGAAACTTGCTGGTACTGTAGTTGCCTGATTCAGGATGACCAGAAACGCCGGCGGCGGGTGGATTGACCGCGGGCAGCTTGCCACTCTTGCGACACTTGTACCGCTGATTCTGGAACCAGATCTTGACCTGAAAAATATATTAGTTCAATAACAATTTAGTATCCAATTTTTTATATCACTACTTATGATGCTAAATTTCATCGAAGATATCGGATTTAGGAGAATGTATGTATGTATATAAAAATATTATTCTAATGACTACTTTGTATTTATTGCTCAAGTCTTGAACATTACAAATAGTCCTCAGATTCTTTGACGATGTACATACATAGATACATATATGTATGTATGTAGTGTATATGTACATGCATTTGTATCTGACAAGAGTAGTAAAAGATGTCTATATTTTTTTATATAAATTCAAATAAAAATAAAAAGTGCCTGGTGCTCGGTGAGACCGAGTCCGTTTCCGAAGATGATCCGCGCCTCTCGCTTGATGTGATGCGTGCGCTCGAAGAGAGCCTACAATTCATGTTTATGTTCTTTCCTTTATTATTTAACTTTTTTTATTTACAATTACTTTTAACATATGTATGTATGTATGTACATACTTACCTATGCATACTCTCTTTTTTCATTTGTCGGTGATCGTCCTCCTTTAATAAATTTTAAAACCAAAGGTGAAAATAATAATGAGCTAGCGTTAGTCTTTTTTTTATGTACATACATACAAACATACATATGTTTTAAATTTCTCACTTCGCAACCTATTTTATTTGGATAATGATTTCATTAGTGTAAAATTGAATAAACAAAACAGGATATGCATTTTCCTGTTCTCGAATATCTGCTTTAAAAGTTGAACTTTTCTATCCACACTGAAATATGTGGTTTTGATGACTGTGAAAGGAATAATAAAAAGAGACGAAATTATCATTTTGTTCAACAGTCCACTTCTGCTTCTCCCTCCATCCCTGTGTCTATTTCCTTCTCTTTCTCTCTCTCTCTCTCGCTATTCTAGTCACTCTTTCTCTTCTCTCTCTCTCTCTCTCTATTTCCTGATTCTGTTTATATGTATTCTCTCTCTCGCTCCCTCTCTGTCTCTGTCTCTCTCTCTCTCTCTCTCTCTCTCTCTAACCCTCTCTCTCTCTCTCTCTAACCCTCTCTCTCTCTCTCTCTCTCTGTTCTCGTTCTTCTCCCCTCTCTCTCTTCCCTCTCTCTCTCTCTCTCTCTCTTTCTCTCTCTCTCTCTCTCACCTTGAGCGCCTCCAGCTGCAGGTCATCAAAGACGACTCGTTTGTTGTCGCGTGTCATTCTCTGTCCTCCGTAGATGCCCGCTCCGCCTCGCCGTCGCATTGAACTAGAGTGAGGCAGAGGAGGATGACGTTGTGCCGCTTCTACATTATATCTCTATTTTTATCCTTTTTATATATTTCTTTTATTGATTTATTTATTTCATTTATACATAAATATATAGTTTTCAACAGTATGTTTATCCCTACAAAGAAATATACATATATGTATTGTATATTCCAATTTCTAAATTCATATTACTTTACAGTCCGTTTTTTAGACAAATAGCAGATGGATTAGAATAGCTTAATAATGTGACTGATTAGACACAAGAAAGAATACCGCGTTGAATTCCCGAAAGCGCACTAGTGCTAGGTTAAAAACTGTTGCAAATTGTATACCGTAAGCCTCGTCGGCATGGTAGAGTCTCTGCGGTAACGGTGGCGGAGGCAGGAAAGCCGGCGGCGGCTGTGGAGCTGACGAGCCAGGTGAAGCCGATGGGGAAGACGTCGTCGGCTGGAGCCACGGCGTCGTCTGCATGGAGGACGGCGGGAAGATGCCGTTCGGATGGCCACTGAGATGGCTGGGATGCTGCTGATGCTGCTGCTGAGCGTACGGATACTGCCAGAATTGATTGGAGATGAGGGAGACGGCTGCAGCGGCCGCCGCGGCCGAATGTGGAGTAGGGAAGTAGGCGCCCGGTGGTGGATGGTGGGGCCAACTGAAAAAAGGTGGGCCGGAGATTGGATATGAGGAGAGAGAGAGAGAGAGAGCAGAGTGGGAGAGAGAAGGGGAGAGAGATGGAGACAGGTCAGGGAGACACTTTTTTGTATTTTTTTATGAATGTGGAAAAAATTGTAACAAATTAATTTATTAATTATGAAGTACTTGAACTGCTCGAAGGCGGCGTACGAAGGAGGGAAGGAGGAAGAAGAAGAAGCAGACGAATGAGGGAGCGGAGGATGCGCTCCTAAGGGTACAAGCGGAGGAGGGCTACGGGCAGTCTGGAAAAGAGAAGAAAGTGAGGGGAGAGAGCGAGAGACAGAGAGAGCGAGAGACAGAGAGAGAGATAGAGAGAGAGAGAGAGAGCGAGGGCGAGACAGAGGGAGAGAAAGTTAGAGGAGGAGAGAGAGAGAGAGAGAGAGAGAGAGAGAGAGAAAGATGATGCGAGACACGGTGAAAAGGTGTAAAACTTTAATTCGTAATAATAAATCACATATCTTTTCCCCCACTTTTATATTGAATTGTTAAATAAAGTCAGCAAAATGCCAGTGTAAAAGAACAAAAAAAAAAAGAGAAAAAGAGAATGATAACAGGTGCCTGAAAGGAGTTGACGAGATGGGGAGGCAGCTGCCGCGCGTCTTTCCTCTCCAGATTGCACGATCGAGCGTTCTCGTTCTCCTCCTATCATAGATCATTGCATTTGTCTGCTCAACTTCCTTCTTGAATCTCTAAAACTTCTCGTAGCACACATATCTCTTAATGGTGTCGTCATCATAATAAAAAAGAGATTCCTTTAGCCGTGTTTTGGCTACATTTGTCTAATTCATTCGTTTTATTTATTTTTTTATTTACCTATTTACTCTTATATAATAATTTGTTGTAGGAATAAACAAATAAATCATGATATAAATGCATTATTTTACATCACCAAAATATATAAAAGCCCACATTTTCGACTTTTTGACACTTTTGTTCAAAGAATTAGCGAGTAATTATTATAAAGAACAGCGTTGATCAATCTAGGTAATTGTAAGTGCTTGAAATCTTTCGACGGATGTCAGTACAATATTTTACATGATCGGGAGACGTTAAAATATACATATACAAAACACGAGAATCATTCAAGGCTTTATATATTAGCTCAAGAAATACTATGAAAATTGGTTGTTTATAAATAATAAAAAAATCTTTTAGTTTTTTTTTGTATTCTAGTCTCGATGAGCCAACCTGGGAAGGCGATGCGGACTCTGCTGAGAGTTTGACGTCGACTTGACTAGAATGAGCAGGAGGCGTGGCGTCAACGACAACACTGACGTGTTGTTGCTTTTCTCGTAGAGCAGACGATTCCTGTTTAGGGACAGGCCTTGTAAGATAATGAAACAATTTTCTTTTTGTCATAACACTGTTTTTTTTATAAACTTCACTAAATACGTATTTCTTGTTTATTTTTCTTTGCTGAGACAAACCTATTTAACAAGAAAAATAGATCGCTTCTTGGCCGAAGATGTGAGCTTGTTCAAATAATATGTTGGAGAAAATTTTCATAAACAAATTTTACTTTGATCTAACCTTGGGAGAGCAAAATGGGATCGATTCTTGATGTGGAAAGATGAACGGGCAGTTTGCAGACAACATCTGTATGTAGAATGCTTGAAATGAGAAGCACAATTCAAAATGTCGCGTATGATAAAATGCCCGATAACCGCACAAAAACCACAGGTACGAGCAATGTGTTTAATTCCTTAATTCCAAACTTTTTGTCTTTTGTCCGAAATACTTAAAACGATGCCATTAACAAAATTCATAGATCATTCGAGGGCATTCGGTACTTGCTTGCTATATTGCAGTCTGGCGGTTTGGGGCTAAAAAGGAGCCAAAATAGCTACTTGACAAATTGACGTTGCGAGCGCCACCTTTTTTTTTGTAGCCTTGCCAGTTCAGACTTACACTCGGTCTCATTTCTCGCCTTAAAACTTGCGCTAACTTGTATATGCCATCTAGTCCCCTAGTACGAACTCTGCTTAATGTCAGGAACAAGCACATGGAAATACAGACTGAGATGTCTACGTAAATACAAAGTATGTTGATACACATGTTGTTGATATTTAGCATGCACACATCACAGCTTACGTTAGTTCAAATAGCGTACGGGGGGAGCGGAAAGCTGGAACAACCGCGGTTTCAAAGTGCAAATTTTTTTTAGATTATAGTAGCTTTTTTTTGTAGGCGGAACATCATCAGTCTCTTTTCCTAGTATGGCGACAAATATTTCCAACGCACACAAAAACATTGCAAAACACCCCTTCATTCCATTTTGCAAAAAAAAATTATGGAACGAACTTTTGAACTCGCGGCTTAAGCGAACGATCAAGAACACGGAAATGTTGCACATTCATAGAAATGCATAAATTGTACGCACAGTCATGGCTACTGTAGAGCAATTCTGCAAGAAAGAAAGTAGGTGAAGAAGGATAACAGAGGAAAAGAGGCAAGGGGGAGGGGGGTACTTAGCAGGCATATGGTAGGTAATGATGTTTTCTACTCTCATAAGGAAAACAGACTTGCCGACATCTCTAGATTTGTAGTATAAGAGAGAGAAAGAGAGAGAGAGAGAGATAGAGAGAGAGAGAGGACAAGTGAGAGAGAAAGAGAGTGGGAAAGAGAGAAAGAAAAGGAGAGGAAGTTAGAGAGGGAGAGAGAGAGCGAGAGCGAGAGAAAGAGAGTCCCGCCCATGGCCCGAGGGCGTCCATTCAGTACTTGCCCAACTTCTCCTGGAGAAGTCCATCTCCTGCGACTCATCGCACTTCTCAGTTACACGATGTTACTTGTGGCAAACGAGAAGGAGGGTGTGAATAGACGATGACGAATAGAAGAGGGAAGATGAAGGAAGGGGGGGAGTAAAGGAAAGTTAGTTGGGATGTTTTAACAATTAGTAGATTGAAATTTTTTTGATAATGAAAAGAAAAAATGAACGATCATTTCGTACTTTTCTACGTTGTGGCCCAATCAGAACATGCACACACATATGTATGTATGTAAGAGATGTTATTTACATACATTCTTTAATTTGTAAAACAAAAAAATTATATATGTACATACATATATTGAGAAACATATTCTGCGAAGTTATGTTAACCATCAATCAGTAGCTAGTTCAGCTTTGGATGGCAGTGTCAATGCTGTGGCAGGTGAGCACTTCATTCTGGCTTCCGGTGGGCCAGTCAACTCGGAAGTGGCCACTGCCGTGGTGAGCGTCGCCGGCGAGTGAGAGGCTTATCAAACGACGTTCTTCTTCTCGACAAAGTGCTAAATGACCTTCTTTCTCTCTCTCTCCCTCTTTCCCTCTCTCTCTCCCTCTCTCCTCTCTCTCTCTCTCTCTCTCTCTCTCTGTCTTCACCTCGGGCTGCTTCCGCCTCTCTTCGAACACAGACACTGCCCTCCTGAACATGCATCTCACCTTGCTTGACCCCAGTCACAACTCATTATAATGAACAGTCACGCAAGTCTGCATGGAAAAAAGATATGCAAATTTAGGGAACATGGATTATGGATATACATATCACAAGGATAAGGATGGTTTTCGACCGAGTATGCCCTTGACAAAGTTCTCTTCAGTATATGGAAAGTAAAATAATGAATAATGCAAAATATTGTGTATAATAAAAAATACTAAATTAAACTGTTGTTTTCCTAGTATGCTTTTGTCTTACTTCCCTGGCGATAAAAATGCACACGAATTAATGAGCTCGATTCTCAGTCATTGTTTATTGTGATCAGGCAAGAGAATCTCATACTCATTGTCAGATTAACGAATAAATTTAATTCTTGCAAAATTTACTAAAAGGCAAGTTAAAAAAAAAATTTTCCAATAAAATGAACAACAAGATTTCTTTCAAAATCGTAGTAGCACTCTTCGTTTTCTATATTAGGAAGGAAGTTAAAAAATGTTTTAAGCATTCTGTCATGAAAAGAACATGAAATATGCCTGGATAGAGAATTTGAATGAAGTTAGAAAAGTACTTGAAAAAAACATTGAAGATAGCTGTTTATGTGTTTTATTAATTTCCCCGAAACGGTCATAGACTCTAGTCTGTAAAGGATTTCTTTCACTGTCCTCCTCTTGCTGCTCTCTGTATATCTTGCTTTTTCTTTCACTTCACACAGAGAAGAAAAGTTCGGACTTTGTAAGTTCGGTCGCAATTGTTCCGAAAAAAGTTCGG